>JANAVB010025598.1:20614660-20884572 GCA_029216955.1 Iris pallida | reverse complement strand
CGGGTGATGTCTTGGTGGTCCGGTCAGCCCTAGATCTGACCTCCGTGGACCAGATCTGAGTCGTGACTCAGCTTCGACACGTGTCGAAGTGGCGGCAAAGTCAGTGGGTCCTTGGCAACAAGGATCCGGCGATAGTGGCTCTGCTGTCGAAGCGATGGCGTAATCTTCGATGCGGCTCCTCAGTTTCCGAAGGGATAGCACACAGATCGAAGAGGCACGCGTACAGAGCGAGAATCGACGCTTGGGTACTGTAGCCAAGGTCGGCTCGATCTTCAAGGAAGTAACTCAGCAATCAAGGTCGGTGGCGTCGATGGGGTGGAACAACTTCGAGCTCGACGAGGCATTGACCGGCCAGATCTACTCCGGTCGGCGAGTTGATCTTCCTGGAGGCTTGATCGGCTCAGATCTGGATCTGAGTCGGAGCGATCTTGAGCTACTCCGACAAGGATCCGTCGAGTCGACTGCATCCTATGCATCTCGTTTGGCCTTAAACCGTTCTTGGAGATATTTCGAGAATCTTTTCTCTCTTGCTTGACCCTTAACTTGTTGAATATTGATATGGATTGTTTGACCCAGTCTTTGGCCCTTGCTACCTTCAATTTAATAGATAACCTCATTAATGTATCCAATAGTATAACTATAATATGTTGTGTGATTGTGATGAGTGATTTGTTTTCTAGAGGTTGATTAGGTTAAGCCTATTACAGATGTGAGTGACTGACTGTAGTGGACTTATAAACCATTAAGAAAGATTCCAGCGGATAAAATGACATAGTTTATAATGAAAGAAGCTTGTTGAACCTGAACTAAATAATTGTAGAGAGGAACAGAATCGATGATCACAAGGGTAGTAGATTGAGTACTGTAGTAGTAGTAGCTACATGCTTTAGCTTGACCTATTGGATAATTTTAATTTTGAGGACAAAATTCTTATAAGGTAGGTAGGATGTGAGTCCCCTGAATTTTATGATTTATTTTAAATTTTTCTAAATGAATTATTTTCAATAAATATTTTTATCATTTATTTTTATCATTAAATGTTCTTTTCTATGACTTTGATATTCGAGCGCCAGGGATGTCAGTCTCTGAAAACCTCCTTCATGAGTTTTGTAGTAGGCAAGATTATCTTTATTTTGATATATGATGTCCCACTCAAACTTGTTCCCATGTATTCTTTTGTATCGTACAACTTTCGGATCAATTTAGGCCATTTGACCATTCCCACTTTTATTTATGATAATCATATGCACATTACCATTAGTTTTAATTTAGGAGCAAAGACTAGTTGTTTTCTCAAAACCAACTTCACATGCATGATCTAGTCAAGACACCCTATACCATGACCTTCGTGTCCCACTCAGGCACACCATCTTGTGCTTTATTTTTATCGCACAACTTTTTTGACACAGACCCACTTGATTCATCCTACGGAGTCACATTTATTTCCGACTTGAATTTGGGACACTATTTTGACCCAACATCTATCGACCAAAATATGAACACGACCCATATTAAGCCTACTACACACATGACACTTTTGTCCTATTCTATTTAGCCCCCCGCATGTTACTTTTTACCCGTGATCATAAATGATCTAAATAATAGTCATGGTCGCACCAAGCCTAAACCTAGCCCAATCAAACCGAAGCCACTTAACCCAAGGCATGTGACCCCCTCCTCCAAATACTAATATTGATATATTTTTATTATATCCTAGCAATATTAGGATCAAGGACTTTCCATATATAAATATATGTAATTGTCAATGGGCTAAATTATTAATTAAATTACCCTCATATTTCATCCATTTAATACCTACTTAATTATTGACCTATTATTATTAAAAATAAAGTGACAGAACTAGATAACAATACATGTATATAAGATTTGTCATATGGATTAATATCACTGGCTAGACCCAATACCTAATATTACTGAATTAATTTACTTTCCTTAAAAGACTCAACTCATACATTTAACCTAATCCCCAAACTCAATCCTAGCCATTGGTTTATCCTTCATCAATCCACCACACATTCCTACAAGACACCAACTCACTCTCACACCCCTTGGCTGGCCCTAATCCCCAAACCTCTCTCTCTTACTTTTTGAAACATTCCAAATATCTCTCTCTATTTATTACAATCATAGCCACTCTTTATAACACATCTCTCCTCCTTCATATAAATACCCCCCACACTAGCAGCACTTGGCCAAACTTCCCTCCTCCTTCATCTTTTTTTTTCTTCTTCTTCTCCTTCCTTGCAAGAGCTCCCTCACCATCTCCATTCAGCACACCATCACCCCATTTCCATCACAGCCATCATCATCTTCTTCCTCACCATCTCCTCCTTCTCCTCCTCCTCTCGAGTTGTTCCAGCTGCTGCTAGTGTCACGAGCAAGGCACGACCAGCGGGCCACGCCACGTACGAGCGTACATGCGTGTGCGAGGGATTGCAGCACAGCAATCGTGCGCATGCACGCGAGTAGAAGGAACGACACCACCACCTTACAGCCACAGGCGTCCTTCCTAGCCAGCTGTCGCCAGGCGCACAGCAAAGCAGCAACACATAGCGCACGCAGAGCAGTAGTGGCTGTAGCGCAGCAGCGCGGCGACGGCCGCGCACCGTCGCCTCAACACCCCCTCGACCTGGCGACCATGAGCGACCCCCTATAATAGTCGATTCATGTATTTTGGATGAGATCCCGTTGACGTGCACGAGAAATGACAAGTTAGATGTGCGCTTTGTCACAGCAAATTTGTACGTTTTTCTAGAAATTCAACCGTTGGATCGACGAACTCTTTACTCTGTTGCAATCTTGGTATATACCCCTTCACTCTCGTCAATATTTAGCCATTAATTCAATCGTTTGATAGATCAAAACCGACCGCCAAGTTGACCATTTAAATTGTGTAATTTTTGGACAGTTTCGTAGAGCCAATTTCGTGGACTAGTATCTCCAACGTGGCAGTCAGTTTGATGCATCACTAGTTCCTGTGCACAAATAGTAAAACCATATTCTTGTTCCTCAAGTTTCATTTCATTATGAGTTTGTATGATTGGTTGAATTTGACGACAAAGTTGGCCGTCCGAATTTGTAATTTCTAACTTGTAAAATTCTAATTTTGAACCCGGGACTCCGGATTTCAATTCTGACACCACCAATAGGCTCGTGGCATCGTTCTAGCACAAACTCAGATAAAGTTTGCTAGATTTGGAGGACATGGGCCCTGGCACGCATTTTGGTGTAAAGCGGGCCCCATAGTTCGAGTCAATAGACCATTTTGAGATCGTCTCATCGGAATCCGATTCTGGATATACCGTTGAGTTCGTATCATCATTCTAAATTTGTGGACATATAATTTGTTAGGTTTAGTGGACTTTTATCCTGACATATTTTTCGGTGCAAAGTGGATCCAATGACGAACATCATTTTGACCTGAAATTACCTTTTTGTCCCTGTGTCCAAATTAGACTTATGGGTAGGCTATCCTAGCTAATTTGATAATTTTGGACATGTTGTTGACGTTTGTTTCATCATCCGACAACGTCTGTAAATATTTTCTTTATGTATCACTATTAGTTATAATTAATTCTTTTTATGTTCGTATTTCGGAATTAGTGCAACGAAACTGAGATCAGTCGATTCTAGTGATCTCACAATGCTGAAATTGATAAGATGATCATGTGGATCGCTATGATAAGATTGTTAACCTTACGGTTGATCACCTTATCTTGATTTGCGTGTCGTAAGTTTCGATGTATGAATAACTAGGTGCAACTTGATATTTTAATAATCTACAACTTGATATTCATATTATATTCGCTTATATATATATATATAATATATAATATAATATATATATATATTATATATTTATATATATATATATATATATATAATATATATATATATAATCTACAACTTGATATTCATATTATATTCGCTTATATGTATATATATATATATATATATTTATGGTTTTGTAAAACTCCAAATGATTTTGGTTTCTAGTATTACCTAATATTATTTTGTAAATAAAATTATAGTTTCTTTCTAAATATTATAAATGATTTGTAGATAGATATGTATTTGTAATTATTCTTTTTCCTTATAAGTCACCACTAGTATAGTCGTTTCCTATTCCTCATCTCTATTATCGTGCCAAGTCCTGATTCTACACTGTTATATATCAAACTAGGCTATTTGGACTATTCTGGACTCAGTAGAACCGCCTGTGCCATCGTTTGAGACCATCTGTAGAGCTTAGAATCATACCTATTCCATGTCGAGACGTTCGTGTCGTGCACGTCGACTTCCAACTAAATTGAGGTGAGTAAATTTTCTTATAATTTTTATTGCTTTAATATCTACTATATTTGATTCAGTTATAGTATTTTACTTGATTCTCGACATGAGAATACATGGACTAGTATACGTTGGATTCCGTCATGAGATGTTAATCCTGGTTTACCTGGTATACTGGTATATGTCTTGTTCTTGACTATTGTCTTTGTACTTGTATAGACACCGATTTCTAAGGGAATTTGCTACCCTCTTAGAGAATCTCGTGTTGTAATGCGCTATGGTTGGATCTATTATACTACTCAGGGATGGAGAGTTATTAGAGGTTATGTGATCAATACCCCTCCTATCATTTTTTGTGCATAGCTCCATCCTCACCGCACGTAGGATGTAGCCTGACCTGATACTACTGGAATATTAGCTTTCCATTTTGGCCGACCTGATCTCCAGGTTAACTGTGCATGTTCTTTTGTATAGCCAATCAAATGGAACAGCCAGATCTTGACCCAAGCCAATTACATAACGCTCTAATATCTCAAGGCACCGTTTATTTTTACATTGTACATCAGATGTTCTTGTACTGCTTTACATTCCAGTATTTCACACCATGACATGATATTCAGTTCACTTGTACTGTTATTGTGAGACTCGTCTCACAGTATCGGTATTTATATACGGATACATATTTTGCAGTGTATTTTGTACTTTCTTGATTTCCGGAATGCTTTAAATTTTTTCTAAAACTATAGGTTTTCTCCTTGATAGGCATACCGTCGGTATACCGGTGTATACCGATGGCATACCGTTCGGACATATTTTCTACACTTTAGATATTTTCGGTTTTTGATATTTTTGTGAATAGAGTTTTGGATATTTTATGAATAGTGTTTAGATATTTTTATGATATATTTAGATATTTTCGTGAATAGTATTTAGATATTTTCGTGAATAGTATGATGTACCCTATTATCCAATGGATATTTGGTTTTGTTTGGATGGCCACGATTGACTTAGATTTTGACATGGATCATCCAACGGTTAAGATTAATTCCCCCTTCTGTATATACCATTTCATTTTCTCCCTCCTCTCTCTTTTCATTCTCTTCACTCTCTCTTCATTTCTTCTTCCCTTCTCTTCCCTTGGAGCTTGCCAAGAGCTTGGCTTGAGGTCTAGAGTGTGGTTTCGTACCCCTCTTGGTGGTGGAGTAGAAGATTAGGCTTGGAGCTTAACCTAGGCAAGTACATCTTGCCAAATTCTTGAACAATAGTATTTTATTGTCATTTTTGTTTTCCTTGGTATCAAATGCTTAGAATTTCCTAAACTCATTTTGTTAAATATGTTTCCTTATGATTCTCGTATATATGCATGTTTCCAAAATTTGTTTAAGCAAGGTTTTGATTTTCTGTTAAAAGCCAATATTGACTTAGCAGAAAACTTGGTATCAAGAGTGATACTAGTGTTACCATCACGGATCTTGGTCATATATACATATATGAGGTCCTTACCTAGTTTGATTACATGGATTTTGAGTTTGGTGGCAATCGGAACCCGTTTCGGTGTCCCGAGAACCTCTGTTTGGAGTATTTTTAGGTATTGATCTATCAAATCTTTGAATTTGTGAAATCTAATAGTTCCATGTTGTAGGGAATTCAATTCTATGCAATTTTGATTTTTAAAAATCAAAATTTTGATTTAAAATAAAGTTTTTATGGCCGAAACAAGTTTTGGCAAAAATTTGAATTTTGTTGCTGTTTGGAAATCGGTATACTGACGGTATACCGTAGTATATCAAAGGTATACCGATTTTTGCACTAGAAACTGTTTGCCATGAAATATAAAAGAACAAAATAATTATCGGAGGACTGGACCTTTACTTCACAATACAAACTCGCTTGTACAAAGAAAGCCTAGGGACGAAACCTAGGTACTGCAATCTAAGTACAATTGTTTATTTTAGATTCTGGGGGGTGACGGTAGAGGCTCGAAAAAGCAACGACAGCTCTGCCTTACTCCTTGGACGCTCGGATGCAGCCTTGTCTCGGGGAAGAAATGCTCTCAGGATACTCTCTGTGCGTGCCTTTGTCTCTCTGCTCTCTCTCTTCAAGTCTCTCCAGATGCTCTAGTACTCTTCGAAAAAAGTCCTCCTCGTAAGGGAATGGCACCTTGCTATTTATAGGAATAGGATACAATCATTAGGGTTTACAATGTTTGCCTCCTTGATAAGTCGACGGTTAAGGCTCAATTAATCTGGGCCCTTCATTCTGATTGTAGCAAATCTAGGTAATTAATCTAGATTGCATCAAATCTCTGTGGGAAATAAATGTTGATTTCCATGAATATTTGCAACTTGTGATGGCTTGCCACGTGTCTAATTTGCTCGATTTGACTTGATCTGGGCAATTATGGTGATTGCAACAAATCTGATTTTATTAGGATTTGTTAGCACCCATAATTCTAGGAAGATAAGACTGCCATGTGTCTCAATCGTCGTGAAAAGTGCCACGTGTCTTCACTGGGTCATCTTGGTAGAGCCGCATATGAGTGGGCCGCATGAGGATGAATGGCCGCATGAAAATGGGCAGTCGCATAGGGATGAACAGCAGCATGAAGATGGGCAGCCGCATGCTAATGGGTGGCCGCATAAAGGATGCAGCCGCATGAAGATGGGCAGCCGCATGCTGATGGACGGCCTCATAAAGGATGCAGCCGCATGCTAATGGGCGGCCGTATAAAGGATACAGCCGTATGAAGATGGGTGGCCGCATGAATGTCGGCCGCATGCTGACGGGAGGCCGCATAGAGGATGCAGCCGCATGAAGATGGGTGGCCGCATGAAGTGGGCGGTCTCATAAAGTGGACGGCCGCATAAATATAGCAGCCGCATGCCTCGGAACTCGGTGATTCTGCCAGCTGTGAAAAGATTTTCTCTCTTCCCTAGGAACACGTCTTTATGTCAGTCATTATTGCGCTTTTGTCAGAGCTGTCATTTGTCAGAGCTGTCAGCCGTCAGGGCATTAAATCAGCCAAAGATGAAGGAAAAAGCTATTGAAGGCCACGTGGCTCTGGGTCTATCCGAGCCGCATAGACGATTGAGCCGCATGGACCCCTGAGCCGCATGGGCTCTCTGAGCCGTATGGAGATTCTTGGCCGCATAGACCATTCTTTATTCTTTTCCATGCTTCTACAAGACCTCCTTCAAAGTTTTCAATTTGCAAAATTGAAATACTTTGAATAAGAAGCATGGCTATGTGTAAACTCCTTTGGCCGCATAGGGTGTTCGGGCCAACCGCATGGCCTCCTCAGCTGCTTGTCCATCTGAGCCGCATTGACCAACCAGCCGCATGGACTGTCTGGCCGCATAGCCTGTCTGGATGCATGGGCTCCTCGCCACGTGTGCGTGTCATTAATTGCCTTTAATTCATTTTAACGTCGTCTTTTGGGGGAAATCCCAAAGGTCGGCTCATTAAATCTTTGGATTTTATTCCCTGGGTGAATCTCCTTTATGAGAGAGGGGGAAAAATCCGAGGAGTCGGTTTCGTTTTGCCTGTAGCACACGACCCAAAGCGGTTATTGGTCTACGTGTCCCCCCTCTTTTGTCCTCCTATAAATAATAGGAATTAAGAGAAGAAACTTCTTTACTCTCTCCTTCAATTTAAATCTTTTCTGCCCCGATTGTTATCCTCTTCTTCGATCTCCGATGGCTCCCAAGAAGACTGTTGCGGCGAAGGGTAAGAAGGCGGCGTCTTCGTCGACTGCGGCGCGAAGGGCAAGATAGCTGCTTCTACTTCGACTGCGGCCGCTCCTCCGCCAGCCGACGTGCCCGCAGTTCACCCTGACGTTCACCCCCCTTATTGTGGTAAGGACATTGTGTGAGTTTAGAACCCTAACTGCTGTGGCTACGTCGCATGCTTTATGCGCGAGCCTTCATCTTCATGTGCCGCATGTACATCTCATGGTCGAACCGCGAGCCGCATGAGAATCATTACTGTGGCCGCATACGCACTTCGTCAACGAGGCCGCATAAGCTGCGCTGAGCCGTATAGACTCGCACGAATTTGTTTGTAACGTGAACCGCATGAACTTATCCGAACTCTGAGAGCCATATGAGAGCACTGCCGCAAGAACCTTCGCTGGATGGAGCCATATAAGTGTTTTTCTGAGTTGAGCCGCATGAGGCTCCATTAAGTTGGAGCCGCATAAGCTCATAAACACCCATCAGTTCTCTTTGTCTATCTTTTTTTAACTTATTTTCTTTTATCTTCCTTTTTTCAGTGAATTTCCCAGTTAATGCTGCGGGGGAACCTCTAGTGGGTCGTGCTCAAGACGCTATGGGCTATAGGTACGACCAGATAGTTCGGTATGTGGCGGACCAGCTTCCTAGTGACGAGCCTTTGACGAGGTTAAATGCCTTTGAGAACCAACCCTTCCACTTCCTATGTGCCATGATGAATTCGGGAAAATTGGAAGGGGAATACCTGAAACATGCATTCTTCTTTGGAGACGCTTTGACTGTGAAGAACAGTCAAGTTCTGGATATATCGGAGAACTGGAGCTTCATTTCTAATAGGATTGCGATCCGCATCCCTCAAATGGAGCGTCATTTCCCAATATCTTGGTTCAATATGCTCCCGCTGGACAGGAAGATGGAAGATTCTTTGACTCCTACCCGGAATAGAATGTTTGTGGGCGACATCCATTACAACAACAACATGAAGTCAGTGTGTGCGGACAAGGTGCATGCCAGCCGTTATGTAATGGAATTGGCCCCGGGTACTTTCTTGAATGTGCCGGGTCCCAATTTTACGTTTTCTTCAACCGATACTTTCCTGAACCAACTTGCTCAGAAAGGCTCCTATCCAATCGGCCGGTTGGCACTCCCAAGTTGGATACACCCCATCCCCTCATGGATCAATCTGTCTATGTGGATCTCGTAAAGTATGAGACTTTTTGCGTGAGATTGGTCTTTATTACGCTATTCGGGGCACCAGCCACGGCTTACCTGTAAACAAAAATTATTCATGGCTTTGCTGGAGATGTACAACTGCCGTACGGGAACCTTCTATACCCCTGTAGGTGAAATAAGGCTTGCACTCCATGAGATGCATGTGATTTCCAAACTTCCTTGGGGGGATGAAGCTTTTGAAGTATACACTCCTACGAATGAGGAGTTCGAAGAGCTGGAAAAATGATATCCGGGCTTTGTAGCTACTTATCAGAAATACTGTGCCACTATAGTACGTGCCAGCAGATAGCCAAGAAGGAAAGTAGTTCTGAAGGGAATGCTCCCCATACTAAGGACTGGATAAGCTATCTTTTCTCGACGGAAGCCTCAGGCCGAGTTACTTTCCGAAGTCCTCAATCCCGGGAGGCGGTTCAGGCTTTGATGTCGTCGATAAAGAGGGTGGCCTCCACCAGCGACAGATTTGGGAGTAAGACCGACTCTTTTGGTTATTTTTATCAGGATACCCAAGAGCTGTCAGAGAAGGCGCTCCTAGCAGGATTTTTGATGGTATGGCTGCGGAATTGCGTAGTCTCAGGAGGAGCTGGTTCTATTGAAAGGATCATCCGTAATTTTATTCTCCCTGCTGTGAAGCTAGTTTTTAGAGTGAAACTAGCTCTTCTCCCGACCATGGTGTGCAGCATACACCATGGCCTTTGTACTTTTACGTCCAAGGTCATCGCCCACGATGTGACAAAAGACTTTGAAAGGACTGAGCTGCCCTATCATTATCTGATGGGGTGGCTATTAATGCACTACCAGTCTTTGATGAGACCGGGTTCTAAAGATGGCGTGATTGCTGATGACGATTTTATCTTTCGTTATCACAACGAGCCTTGGGAGTATGATACCATGCGTGCCTGCCAGATAGCGCTGGCGAGAGCAGATAGGTACACTTTTTCGTATCCGTCCTTCGTTTCACTGCTGAGGAAATAGCGGACGTACATCTCGACGGTATTGGTCCTCCTCAACTTCTAGACGGCCAGATGCTTTTGTGGTTGCGTATCATTCGCCCCGCCCACATGGTATACCGCAACCGTAATGCTGTCGTCCTGGAACCTTACCTGCCCAGCAGGTTTGCTCGTCAGTTTGGGTACATCCAACTTTTTCTGGACAGTCCCAGTTCTTGTCTGGGTTTTGAAGGTAGCCTCCTTGACGGCATCAGGGCCTGGCATTACTATGATACATTCCATACCCGTGCCACTTTCTCGGTTCCTGCTATTGAGGCATCGGTAGAGATTTTGTATATGGCGGCCTTGTACCATGTCATGGCGAACAAGCTCCCCGTAGGTTTTAGCTCGGGTACCAGTTTTATTGTTGGTACTGGCTTGGATGAGAAGCCCCAAGGGGCCAAGACGAGGAAGAAAAAGAAGAATAGAGTCGAAGTGCCAGACTCAGACTCCACTACTGCGGATGATGAGGACGAGGAGCGTGATGCAGATAACTCTTCCTTCCCGGTGGAAGATATTGGGGCGGATCAGCCGCCTGTTTTGTCAAATAAGATAGTGGCGGATCAGCCACCCGTCGTACCTGGTTCTGTACGGAAGCATAGCAGACAAATCTCCCCTGTTGGCGGTATTCTTCACTCCCGAAAGTTGGTTGCAATCAGACGTCGCAGGCTAACTATAAGGGAGAGAAGCGAGGAGGTCGACCCCGCTTCGGAGGTAAAATGAGTTACCATAATTTTTATTTAGTTCTTCGTTTCTTCCAGTTTTGATCTTTAATCATTTTTCTTCCCTCCCGTAGGTGTCAGAAGAAGAGGAATCTCAAGTTGTCGAGGTCGTAACTCGAGATGACGGGGCTCCGATGAACCTGTCCCCGAAATTGCTAAATTTTATCAAGATGACGCTGATCGAGTCGTACCCCCTCCGAGGTGGCTAGGACAGAAGAGCCAGCTGAATTTAACTTGGAGGTCGCGGGTGAGGAGACCATGTCAGCTGCAAGCGAGCTGCAGCCTCCATGCTCCTCCCCTAGTAAGATAAGCCGAATCTTAACTTGCAAGGAGGCCTATCTGCTCTATCATCACATCCTTCTGGTTACGTCGATTGATTGTTGCTCTGGACATACAGGTCCTGCCTCTCCAGTGCCGATGATGGACATTGTTGAGACAGGCTCTGCCGAAGGGGCACTGGTGGAGAGGAGCGTACCCCCTTCCCTTCTGGCTCGTCTTGAAGGGCCTTCCGCTGGCTTGAGTTCGGAAAGTCAGGTGGCGGAACAGCCGGGACAGGGGACAATGGTCCTTGCGTCCTCTTCTGCTCAGGCAGCTCCGAGAGTCGACCTCTCTGCCCTGCCGAGTGTCCAGACTCTTCGGGTGGCGGAGGAAGAGTTAGCCCCTATCCGCGCATCGTTCCGCTCGAATTTGTCTCCTTGGTGGCAAGTTCTAGCGCGCCTCCTTCGACGTTGCCGACCACGCTTCCTTTGACGCCGTCCTCTACAGAGGTTCTGGACGAAGCGTCACAGAACGTGGTTGACAGCTTTTATCGCCACTTGAAGAGGGGGTAGCGACTGCTATGGAAAGAGGGTCCTCTTTTGTCTTGGCCCGACAATGCGCCCAGGGTCATATTGATATTCTTAAGACTCTTCCCGGTGGAGCAGGGGTAGCTGCGCTTCTGGAAGCGAAATTGCTGGAGGCTGATCAGCTGGTGGCCCAGCTTCAGGTGCTGCAGCAGGCTGATTTGTCTGCTGTTATAGATCAGGAGCGCGGTTTCCTCACAGCTGCTATAGAGAAGATAAGGGCTGCTCGGGATAAGACTAGGCCGGCCATACTGAAGGACCTCCGCGATCTGTCTGATCGATATGATCAGTTGAGCCGCGAGAGTGAAGATATTATGGCTCGGGAAGCGACAGCCTCCCGTGGGGTCATTGACACACGGGAGCAGATCCTTGAGCTTCAGAGGAAGTTAGCTTTCCTGGAGTCTGAGCTTGAGGCTGCTCGCACCGAAAGGGGGCTAATTATCCAGGAGGCTGACAGAGTCAATCGAGCTTCTGCTGGCCTGGAGCTCGCCCTGAAGAAATTGGAGGATGGCTGGCGGGCACACATGTACTTGGACGATGCGGAGGAGTTGTCCCAGGAGGCTGAGCGCCGAGCTAAGCAGCGGCTTGAGCGGGGGACCGCCTGGTGAAGAACCGTCTCCTGGAATTATGTACTGCCGAACCATAGACGACATTTTTTCCTTCTTTTTTGTTTTCGTTCTTTTCTTTTCTTTGAGTGGGACGTTGTCCCTAGAACATGTAGTACTTTTGCCTTCCGAATAAAAGAGTATGCTTTATTCTACCCTTTATTTGTACTGCTTGTTGTGCTTGTGGTGCTATGGCGGTGTTTGCCCCGCTTGAGGGGGGTTGTTTGTGGACCTGTTACCCTTGGCATACCTGGGTTTCAGGTACGGATAACAAGTTTGATGGGGATATCTAGAACAATTCCACGGCAAGGTGGTCATGGACGTTCCGGGTATCGGGAGAAAGAATGCCATGGAGCAGCTGGGCTCCCGGGGCATGATGAGGAATGATGTGCATGTACTAGGAAACTTAGTACAACATTTATAGTGAGCAAAGGACATTTATGGGCCTATTATCCTTGGCGTACCCTGGTTCTGGATACGTATAATAAGAGAGAGAACCAACATACTTACTCAGAGGTAATAAGGACATGACAGTATGGGGGTTTTACCGCGGAGTCTTCCTACTCAGAGGTAATGAGGACATGGCAGGAGTGGACTTAACAAAGGATATTTGTGGTCAACATAGGACATTCGTGGACCTATTATCTTTAGCGTACCCTGGGGTTTTGCTTGATACATATAATAAGTCGAGAGAGAACCAACATATTTACTCAGAGGTAATGAGGACATGGCAAATATGAGGGTTTCTTCGATGGAGCCTTCCTACTCAAAGGTAATAAGGACATGGCAGGAGTGGGCTCCATGAAGGGGTACATAGGACGACTCAGAGGTAATGAGGATATGGAAGTTCTATGTAGAGGGGTGATTTGTTTTTGGCGGAAATGAAACGACTCAGAGGTAACAACGACGTGGTAGTTTTGAAAATTTTGTTGTGCACTAAGAGTGCGGGTAGTGGATCATGAAGGAGGAGCTCTTTCAGGGAAATAAGTTCAGAGGTATGGTCATACATGACTTACTATCTGAAAGAGTGACCGAAATGTAAGTTCAGAGGCACCTGCGGGTACATAGCTTGATAATATGAGATATTTGGAGGAATGTGAGTTCAGTGGTACGAAAGAGTACATGACTCGGCGATCTGAATTTGGAGAATGTGAGTTCAGTGGTACTGGAGGGTACATGAGTCAGCGATCTGGGATATTGTGAATGTGAGTTAAGCGGTACCGGCGGGTACGTAACTCAATGATCTGGAATTTGGAAATGTGAGTTCAGCGATACCAGCGGGTACATAACTCAATAATTTGGAGTGTTATGGATGTGAGTTCAGCGGTACTGGCGGATACGTAACTCAATGATCTGAAATTTAGAAATGTGAGTTCAGCGGCACCAGCGGGTACATAACTCAATAATCTGGAGTATTATGGATGTGAGTTCAGCGGCACCGACGGGTACATAACTCAATAATCTGGAATTGGAAAAATGTCATTTAGACATAATATTTCTTCAGGAACATACCGTTGACGGGCAACATGAGCAAGTCTTCATTTTGTTTTGCGAGACGGTAAGCACCGTTAGAGAATACAGCCTTAATGATAAATGGACCTTCCCATTTTGGCTGGAATTTGTCGGCAGTTTTGTGAGTCATGACCATCGGCTTCCGAACTGCCAGAACGAGATCGCCCACTTGGAATGTTCTGATTTTAACCTTCTTATTGAAGGCTCCAGAGATGTGTGCTTGGTAAAGCTCGATTCGTTGCTGAGCCAAGAGGCGCTTTTCATCTAAGGTCTCCAACTCTTGTAGCCGACGATGATAGTTATCGTCTGTCGTCAATTGGTAAGTAAGAGCGACGCAGAGCGAGGGTATTTGAGTCTCCAATGGGAGAACTTCCTTATTCCCATACACCAGGAAGAATGGTGTGTTCCCTGTGTCTGTTCAGAATGTAGTGCGGTACGCCCATAAGCATTCACCAAGCTTCTCGTTCCAGTCGTATTTGTTGGACGATACGAACTTCTTGAGAAGTTTGATGATTGTTTTGTTGAATGCTTCTGCCAACCCATTCGCTGCTGGGTTGTATGGCGTTGAAACAATATTCTGGATGCGGTGCTTATCGCAGAACCGATAGAATGCGTGGCTTGCAAACTGCGAACCATTATCATGGATGATCCTTCGGGGCAGTCCAAAGCGATAAATGACGTGATGCTTGAGGAAGCTGATCACGTTTGAAGTCTTTACTTCTGCAAGAGAAACAGCTTCCGCCCATTTGGAGAAGTAATCCGTGATTACGAGTATGAAGCGATGTCCTTGGGAAGGTGGGGCGATCGGACCGATGATATCCATTCTCCATGCTTCGAATGGCCAGGACGCCACTGTCGGATGTAGAAATTCGGATGGTTGGTGGATGAAGTTCGCGTGGACTTGGCAAGCTTTGCACTTTCTTGCATAGTCTATCGCATCTGCTACCATCGTGGGCCAGTAGTAGCCCATTCGGCGAAGATGGTCTTGCAATTTTGGGCCAGGCTGATGGGCCCCGCAGACACTGTCATGAGCTTCGCGTACGGCTTCTCTGGCTTCCGCATTTTATAGACATCGAAGCAATAATCCATCGTAGGATCGGTGATATAGCATTTTCGTCTCTGTATCGTAGAAGAATATGAGAGCACGCCTTCTGATAGAGGTGGCTTCCTTTGGGTCCTCCGGCAGAATATCGTAGACTACGAAGTCAATGAATGGTTGTCTCCTGTCTTGTGCTTTGTCGATCGTCTGAGCGGAATAACTCGCCACGAATTGAACATTTTTCTTGGGACAGACCAGTTCACGGCCTATCACATCCACCGATTGATGAGCATTGCTCGAAAACGCTAGGGAAGCGGCAAGGCCAGCTAAGGCATCGGCTTCGATATTTTAGAGTCTGGGGACGTGTTCGATGAAGAACCCCTCGAACGACGAGATGATGCTGATCGCTATTTGGTGATAGGGGATCATGTCTTCATGGCGAACCTCGCATGAACCCTGGATCTGATTGACGATTAACTGTGAATCGCCGTATGCTTCAAGGTATTCTACCCCCTCTCTCTCGCGAGTTGGAGACCAATGACTAAAGCATTGTACTTGGCCACATTGTAAGATCAGGGTTCTGTGAGGGAGTAAGCGCGATTGATCACTAATCCGGAAGGAGAAACCAGGACCACCCCGACTCCGACGACGATGTTGTCCTTAGGTCCGGTCCTTGAGGCGCCGTCGAAGAACATCCGCCATATATCATCGTGAGAGGTTGCATGTGAGTCGGCGACCTCATCTGGGATGTCTTCGTATATTCTGGCCGACTCCGGGCCTGGGTCGGCTGCTAAAAATTCTGCCAGAGCTTGACCTTTAACAGCCTTTTGTGGGATGAAGATCATATGGTAGGGGGACAGTAATATTGCCCATGTAGCGAGGCGGGAGCTGAGTGCCCCTGGTTTCGTCATGAGGACCCTGAGGGGGTTAACTCGTGATATCACATGTATGGTTTGCCCTGTGACATAGTGTCGCATCTTTTGAATGGCGAACACCAGGGCGAGGCATTCCTTCTCTACGGCAGTATATCGGTGCTCTGGCCCAATCATCATTCGGCTGAGGTAATATATAGCTTGCTCATGGCCTGCATCGTTGTTTTGTGCTAGCAGAGCGCCGAGGAAATGCTCCATTGCTCGTACATAGAGCAGGAATGGTTTTCCAGCAACCGGAGCCACTAGGACTGGAGGGTTCAACAAATATTCTTTGATGCTGTCGAAGGTACGCTGACATTCTTCGTCCCATACGAATGAGACGCCCTTTGTCACGACCCGCACCCTAGAGTAAGGGCACGAGACGTGGGTACGTCCAGCCTACGCCGCAGTGTCGGCGGTAGAACGCTGTCCTAGGTCACAACATCTAACAGATACAGGTAATAAACAGTTATACTTTCCGAATGGGGGTGACATAACAGAATATCTCAATCACAGCTAAGGTAGAACAGGAAATAAGATAGAGTGATAATAGATGATAAAATCCAGGAAAGAAACATCACAGAGATACAACCAGAATTCTAAGTGTCTATAAATAAATACATGTCCAAATCTCTGAAATCCAAATACAGTAATCTAAGAAAAGTAAATACAGTCCTAGTCTAAGGGAGTGTCATCTACTGCTAGTGGATCCTGCTGCTGGTCCAAGTCCAGGCACTCGTCTAGTGTAGCACCGTAGTAGGTAGGGCAGAACGCCTCAGCCTCGTCCTCTGTAATATTTCAACAGGTCCAGTCAGGACAGGAGCGAGCACAGTACATCTCAACAAATCATAGCAGGTCAGGATATATAATCATGCTAGAGAGTAAGATACAAGAGACTGGAGAATAATATGGTAAACATGAAAGACTGTAAATAAATAGCTACAGTATAGAGAACTGATAGTGTCTAGTGATTTAGAGCACAAGATGGTTATGTAAACGGCACGATGTTATACACGAGTAATCTACAGAGGTTGTACAAGAGTAATCTACTGGATTGGATACATAACCACTTCTACTCCCCCCCCCAATCAATACACAAAGATCTGGCTAAGTTATGTTATTGTACACGAAGGTCATGTGAATACATGATTATACACGATTTCACACGTTTCGTACACGAATGTCATAAATACAAGGAGTACACGATGTTCACGATAAATTACACGAACACGAAATACCCGATGTATCCGCTAAGGGGATAACATCGCCCAACAAGATCTATATAGTACTAATCCGTGTTTCCAACGTGTCAGCATCATGTAAAGTAATCTATAGCAGGAAATATACTCCTAATACAGGATATGAAATGATCATAGAATGTACTCGCCTGTATCCGATGAATCTGGAGAATATATACTGTCCGAGGAGTGGTTTCTGTCTCCTATAGAACAGTACAAGTCACTATGAGTCTACAATGATAATAAGATGCAAATCAATACATTCTACATGAATCTAGGTCAATCTAGGCCAAAGTCAACTCTTGGTCAACTCTGGTCAACCCTAGAAGTCAAACTAGGTCAACCAAGTCAAACCTAAGTAAAACTAGTAAAACTAGTCAAACTAGTCTATTCTAGGTCTAACAAGTCTACTCTAGGTTTACTAAGGCTAAACAGGCTATCTAGATTCCAACTAGGCATACCATGCCTAACTATACCATAACCACATAACCACATGGCATGACTATGTCTAATAGTCTACTAGGAATACATCTATCCTATAGTCACTATACAATATCACCCATATATCATAACATATCACATTATCATATATACAATATATTATGTCATATGGTATCCCATACTCTATAACATATCATATCACATAGTATATATATATATATATATATATATATATATATATATATTACATTTCACACATTCCTATATATAACTAATATGTATAGTACAACACTATAAAGGAAACTTAGATACTTATATATCACAAGGCATATATCTATGTATACATAGGAAGGGAGTGAGAGGAGAAAAGCACATGAGTATGGTGTGTGGGTGTGTCATAGACTTAGGCATGTGTGTGAGATATCACAAGAGTGTGTGATGAGAGAGGCATAGACAAGTACAAACAGTGTTTCACATGTGTGTGAGTCTAGAGTGCATTATGTGTAATGTTCAAGGTGAAACTGGAAAGTAAACATGGAATGCAATCCTGAAAACAGTCAGCAACTGTGTGTGTGTGTGTGTACTAGTGAAGTGAGGAACAAACAGTGGCAAGAAAAACAGTGAGAACAAGAGCATGGGCCTGTGTGTGTTGACAGTGTAACAGTGCCATAGAACTCAGGATTCTAACAAATCAAACTCAGATTACACATGCCCCAAACCTCAGTTCAAAAGGAACACAAACATTTAAGACTCAGTTAAAACCCCAATCTCAGATTATCATGTTTGCAGAAAACAATCATTGAAATCACTGTAAGGTAAACTCAGGTTTTGATTTCAGTTAACAGGAAAACAACCTATACAATCCCATAATTGATTTCAGATTTAACAACCCAGGTTTCAACAGTTAACAAACATTGAAATAAATGAAAAGGAATCAGTTTAGGGAAGGACAGTAAACCAATTCAGGTTTCAGCCATTTAGTATACAGTTCAGGAATTTTAAGGGCTTAACTAAAGCTTTATCTCACAGTTCCAAGAAAGAACCAAACTCAGGTTAAAGGAAAAGTTTAGGTGATTAAGAACTAAACTCAGTTAAACACATAACTGGAAATACCATCCATATCAGTTTTAAAGAGGACAACATTGAAATCAATTATAAGGAAACTCAGGTTTATTATACATTCAATTTCAGGTTTCCAAAACTGGGAACACAATCCAATCTCAGGTTCATATCTCATTTGACATCTAGTTTAACAATGAAACTCAGATATATGCCAATCAAAAGAAAGGAATCAATGTAACAGTGTACATTTCAGGTTTTAAAATAATTTCGAAAACCAACCTAAATAACCAAAGTCTCATTCACAAAACCAAAATCCTATAATTGAATGCAAAAGCTTAGCTAACATGTATTATGAAATGTGGGAATCATCATTAGTTGAAAACAACAAACAAACAGGGAAATAGATGGGTTTTGAATTAACTGGAACCAAGTATCCGAGATGTGTCAGAAAAATAGTAAATTTCCAAATCCGAATCCCATTTCTCCATGTCAAAACATTTCTAATATGCAACCTATTACAACAGAGATTATACAACATTCCCAGGATCTATTAAATGAATAAAAACACAATTTAAAACTATTTAAATCTATTTAATCACAGAACACCACACTGCACACTGATATACACAGTGCACCACTTGCACAGGCCATAACGTGTACGACACGACACGAGAGTTCCTAAAACTCTAGGGATCTTGTGTCAGTCATGGACACGACACGTGTCGAGTTTCGAGGGTTGAAACATCGTGTGCACTGAGCAGTGCCACCGAACAGCAGGGCAAGCTCCTTGCCCGCGCGTGGGTGCACGACCGCGTGTCACGCGCTCGTGTCGACTCAACCTGACACAAAACGTGGTCAGTGTCCAAGAGATACATAAGCGAGGTGAAAATGGATTTTTCTATTCAAACACATTTCACAAAATCGAACGAAATGCCCTTTGAGGCATTTCGTCGAACACATTCCTATACACGTGGATACGTGTCCGATACGGACACAAAATTGGTCCAAATTCTAGGGTTAGCCTATCCTACTGTTAGGTTAGGGTTAGGACATCCTAGAAATGAATTTTAACAGAATTTATATACAATAGAAGGGATTATACCTATAGAAGAACAATGGGTTAAAATCCCCAAATGGAAAGAGTTTCACAAGCCACCAAACTCCCTCAAATTGTGTTCTTCCTGAAAATACTCATCAACAACAGCAAGAATACTAATATTAGTTCCTATTGCAATTTATTTGGAGGAATTTGGAGTAAAAATGAAATTTCTAAGAATTTACAAAGATGGAGACTCACCTCTTCCAAATGGCAATGATTTCCTAAAGAGGCAAGCCCTAATTTCAAGGGGATATAAATAGGGGGGAGGACCTTAGTTGGTCGGCCAGAAATTTCTAGGGTTAGGGCTTGGTTCAAAGGGTGTGGGCCTATGAGCCATTAAGCCTTTAAGTCATAAAATGATTTGTGATTTCACAAGCCATTCATTAAACAATCTAAATCCTATTTTTCCAAAATAAATTCTAATGGGTTAAAATCACCAACTTAAGTCAATCCTAGGCTTCCTTATCCTAGTCACTTAGTCATGACCTAGGTTAGCCACTAGGTTAGTCTCCAAGTTCAACATAAGTCATAGTCACTAAACACCAAAATCAATTATTCTAAAATCATTTAAAAATCATATTAATTATAAATAATAATAATTCAAATTAATTCCAAAATTTTGAAAATGACCAAAATATCCTCAAGCTAGAAAAGTGGTAGTGACAAATCTACCCCCCTTAAAATAATTTTGTCTTCGAAATTAAAGGCGAAACTAACTGCTAAGAAGGATAGAAAAGTATACCTCAAGGTCCAAAAAGATAGGGGTACCGCTCGCGCATCTCATCCTTCCGCTCCCAGGTAGACTCTCCTGGAGAATGATGCCTCCATGCAACGCGTACCAAGGGTATCACCTGGTTCCTCAATACCTTCTCCCGGCGATCCAAAACCTCCATAGGCTGCTCTGGATAACTGAGAGTAGGTCCAACCTCTATCTCCGAGTGATCGAGCAAATGGCTAGGGTCAGCCACGTACCGTCTCAACTGTGATATGTAAAATACGTTGTGAACTCCCACTAGTGCAGGTGGCAAGTCTAGCCTGTATGCCACGTCATCGACTCTCCCACTGATAACGAAAGGGCCGATGAAGCACGGGCTAAGCTTCCCACCTCCACTAAAACGTATCGTACTACGAGTCGGAGATATCCGCAGAAAAACTATGTCTCCAACCTAATCACAAGCAAGGTCTCAAGTTACTAAAAATCAAACATGATCAATCAAACAAAACAAAATACAACCTACTTCTAATCCTATCTCTAAGACTGTACCTCAAACTCCAGCGGCCTCCGGTGGCTATCGCCCAGTACCGATGTCTGTTCTGCGCCCCTGCGCCACACGAAGTCTGTCCCTGATGAGCTTCACCTTCTCGGCTACATCAACAACCATCTCTGGTCCCAGTAAAGCTCGCTCTCCAACATCATCCCAAGATAAGGGTTTACGACACCTACGCCCGTACAGAGCCTCAAACGGTGACATCTCAATGCTGGCCTGAAAACTGTTGTTGTAAGCAAACTCCACCAAATGTAGGTGATCCTCCCAAGAACCTCTAAAATCCTGGACACACGTCCGCAGCATATCCTCGAGTGTCTGAATAGTCCTCTCTGACTGTCCGTCCGTCTGGAGGTGGTATGCAGTACTAAACTTGAGCTGAGTGCCCAAGCTAGTCTACAGACTCCTCCAGAAATGGGAAGTAAAGCGGCTATCCCGATCTGAGACTATGCTGGCGGGAACTCCATGAATCCTGAATATCTGTCTCATATACAGCTCCACAAGCCTCTCTGTAGACGTACCCACCTTGAATGGCAAGAAGTGGGCCGATTTGGTCAACCTGTCAATAATGACCCAAATCGCGTCTTTTCTCCTGCGTACATGGCAACCCCGATACAAAGTCCATGGTAATATGTTCCTACTTCCACTCTGGAATGGGCAACGACTGCAATAATCCTTCGGGCCTCTGCCTCTCTGCTTTGACCTGCTGACAGATCAAGCATCTTGCTACGAAGTGGGACACCTCCCTCTTCATCCCGTACCACCAGACATGCTCTCGCAGATCCCTGTACATCTTGTTGGCACCTGAATGTATAGAGTACTGCGATCTGTTAGCCTCCTGTATAATCTGCTCTCTGAGCTCTCCGCTAGGCACACATAACCGGGAACCGTGCCTCAGGGCACCATCCTCTGCAAATTAGAACTCAACATCCTCTACTCCTGCACTGATCTGCTTTCAGATACACCACAGAGCCACATCCTCGAACTGTGTCGCCTTGATCCGGTCCATCAAGTACGACTGTATCTGAAGGCCCCATAACTGCATCTGCGCTCCCGGTACGATCACCTCAATCCCGAGACTCTCTAAGTCTGTAAGCAAGTGCCGATCCATGGTCAAACACATGGCTGTTGGATACCTACTCAAGGCATCGGCAACCACGTTGGCCTTCCCCGGGTGATACTGAAGTAAGATGTCAAAGTCCTTCATCAACTCTAGCCATCTGTGCTGCCTCATGTTAAGCTCTTTCTGTGTAAACACATACTTCAAGCTCTTGTGATCTGTGAAAATCTCCACCCTCTCGCCATACAGATAGTGCTTCCAACTTCAAAGCAAAAATCACCGCCGCCAGCTCCAGGTCATGGGTAGGGTAGTTCTTCTTATGGGGACGCAATTGCCTGGAAGCATAGTCAATCACCTTCCCATGCTGCTGCAAGACACAACCCAGCCCCTTTCCTGAAGCATTACTATAAATAGTGAAACTACCTGATCCTGAAGGCAATGTCAGAATCGGAGCTGTCGTAAGCCGCTTCTTCAACTCAACAAAAGCTGCCTGACACTCCTCTGACCAAACATATCAGCATCCTTCGGGTCAACCGTGTCAACGGCTCTGCAACCCGGGAGAAATCCAGTACAAATCTCCTATAGTATCCTGCCAGCCCCAGGAAACTCCTGATCTCTGCCACTAAGTCGACGCTGTCCAAGCGTCAACTGCTACAATCTTCTTGGGGTTAACTGAGATACCATCTCCAGTCACTACATGCCCCAAGAAGTCCACCCGGTCCAAGAAAAACTCATACTTAGAGAGTTTTCCATAAAGCTGCTCCCTCCTGAGAGTTTCTAGAACTATCCGCAGATGCTCCTCGTGCTCCTCCTCAGTCTTAGAATATACCAAGATATCATCAATGAACACCACCATGAACTTGTCCAAGTACTGGTGGAACACCTTGTTCATTAGATTCATAAATACTGCTGGTGCATTGGTTAGCCCAAACGGCATAACCAAAAACTCAACTGCCCGTACCGCGTCCTGAAAGCGGTCTTGGAATATCTCCCCTTCACCTTCACCTGGTGATAACCCGACCTCAAATCAATCTTGGAGAACACCCGAGCTCTGCTCAACTGATCAAACAGATCATCGATCCGCAGCAGTGGGTATCTGTTCTTGATTGTCAGGTTGTTGAGTGCCTGTAGTCGATACACATACGTACCGACCCATCCTTCTTGGGTACAAGAGTACCGGTGCACCCCAAGGTGAAGAACTCGAACGAATGAAGCCCTTGTCCTGCAGCTCATCCACCTGCTTCTTCAGCTTTACTAACTCGCTGTTGTTCACTCGATAGACATGCTGGGAGATCGGTTCCGTACCGGGAACCAAGTCTATCGAGAACTCTACATCTCTATCAGGTGGAAGCCCTGGCAACTCCTCTGGAAACACGTCCATAAATTCTGTGATCAAGGGATACGGAGCCACCTGCTCCTCGACTGATGGTCCACAGAAGACTCCTTCGTCCTGCTCTGCCTGCCGTCGGGTGTACTCAAACTCTGGCTCTCCTGGCGCCCCAAAAAAACTCTACCCCCTCGACAATCAATGCGGGCATGGTGTCTACTCAGCCAGTCCATACCTAATACTATATCGTAGTTCGGTAATGGCATGACGAGTAAACTCACTCCCAACTCTCGGCCTCCCAATATAACACTCTGCCCTCTGCAAACATCACTCATGAGGATGACCCCACCCCCGGTCGTGATCTTGCAGGTCCTTGACAATGGTTCATAAACCAAACTGTGTCTAATAGCATACGATACTGACACAAAGCTGTGGGAAGCCCCGGAATCAAAGAGTGCAAATGCTGGAAGGGAATCGAGAAGAACTGAACCTGCTATCAGCTTTCCGATGGCCTCGGCATCCTCAGCTGCCATGGCGAAAGCTCGCCCCTGCTGTCTCCCTCGTGCCTGCTGCTGGTGCTGCTGGAACCTCTGCTACTGGGTCTGTAGGGCTGGTCCCCTCTGCTGGCCTGCTGGAGCCTTGGCTGCCCCAGCTCCTTCTGGTACCGGACGCATCGACGCAACTGGACACTCTCGCATCTGATGGTCTGCTGATCCACACATCAAGCATCTACCGAGTCTCTTCCTGTACTCGTCCCACTTGTGTCTAGGCTTCTTACAGAAAGTACAACTAACAGCCTGCTGCCTGGGTGCCTGCTGTCCTCTCTGCTGCTGGTGCTACACCTACTGAAAAGGTGTACGGCCCTGATGCTGGTTGCTGCTGAACTGGCCTCTGCTGCTAAAAGTGCTGCTGGAAGTGAGGCCTCTTGGCCTGTCCCTGACTGTTGCTGCCACCCTGGAAGTCACGACCCCTCTTCAGCTTTTGCCCTAGGTCGTCCTCCGCCGCCATAGCCCCAGAAAATATCTCAGCAAAAGTGGCATTTCGGTCGCTCTTAGTCAGCGACCGAATCTCTCTAATCAGACCTCGGCGAAACTTCCTCGCCTTCGTCTTCTCGATCAAATCATCTATGAACCGGACCAATCTGCAGAACCTCCCCGGCATACTCAGCTACCGTCTGGTTCCCCTGAACCAGACCCTCGAACTGTGCCTCGCTACCTCCCAAGGCAACATCAGGAAAGAACTGCTCCTTGAACAGCTCATTGAATTGAACCCAAGTCTGGCCCTCAACCCCCATCCTGGGATCTGTCTGATACCATACACGAGCTAAGTCCTGCATCTGGCTGCCCGCCGCCTCGATCTGGAGTCGATCTGGTATCTCCGCCAGTCGGAAGATCTCCTCAATATGCTCTATCCAGTCGTCTGCGATGTGAATGCCCTCTGTGCCGAAGAACTCTCGAGGATGCATCTTCTGGAAGTCCTGAATGTCCTTCTCCCTCCGACGGGACTGCTGCTGGGCCCCTGAGCAGTAATCATCTCGACTGTGGTACGAACCAGCTGGTGTGCCTCGTCGATCCCCTGACGAAAATCGGTAGTCTGCCTCGTCTGCTGCTGCTGATGGGACTCAAAAATCCTCTCCACGAAGGAGAAGAGATGTGCAGCATCTACCATCCCCGCAGGCGGAGGCTGCTGCGGTGGAAGGATCTCAGGAATCACAACTGGCCTCCTGACTGCTGGAGGTGCTCCTCCAAAAGTGGCAGAAACACCGACTCCTGAGGACTGCACTGGCCCTGTGGCACTGGGAGCTGGCTGCTGGACACGAGAGGTGGCAGACCCCTCTCCAGCATCTTCCGTCACGGGCGATGCGATCGCGTCTCAACCATCATGGAGACACAGATCAAACAAGAAGCAATTACTGAGAATGAGTCGAAAATCAAAGGAGGACAATTTAAATTTCTAAGGAAGACAATAAACAGCAAAATAGATATACGGAATCTTATAAGGAGTTTTCCTAGTGTGATTGAGTATCATCAAAAAAAAATAATATATGCTAATTCCTACTGCAGGCTGCAGCGATATTCTAGTTCGAATACCACTACATTTCCAACCTAGACCTGCATGGGCCACCACTAAAAACGTGTCACGACCCATACCCTAGAGTAAGGGCACGAGACGTGGGTACGTCCAGCCTACGCCGTAGTGTCGGCGGTAGAACGCTGTCCTAGGTCACAACATCTAACAATACAGGTAATAAACAATTATACTCCCCGAATGGGGGTGACATAACAGAATATATCTCAATCACAGCTAAGGTAGAACATAAAATAAGATAGAGTGATAATAGATGATAAAATCCAGGAAGGAAACATCACAGAGATACAACCAGAATTCTAAGTGTCTATAAATAAATACATGTCCAAATCTCTGAAATCCAAATACAGTAATTCAAGAAAAGTAAAGACAGTCCTAGTCTAAGGGAGTATCATTTACTGCTAGTGGATCCTGCTGCTGGTCCAAGTCCAGGCACTCGTCTAGTGTAGCACCGTAGTAGGTAGGGCAGAACGCCTCAGCCTCGTCCTCTGTAATATTTCAACAGGTCCAGTCAGGACAGGAGCGAGCACAGTACATCTCAACAAATCATAGCAGGTCAGGATATATAATCATGCTAGAGAGTAAGATACAAGAGACTGAAGAATAATATAGTAAACAGGAAAGACTGTAAATAAATAGCTACAGTATAATAGAGAACTGATAGTGTCTAGTGATTCAGAGCACAAGATGGTTATGTAAACGGTACGATGTTATACACGAGTAATCTACAAAGGTTGTATACGAGTAATCTACTGGATTGGATACATAATCACTTCTACTCCCCCGTCCCAATCAATACACAAGGTTCTGGCTAAGTTATGTTATTGTACACGAAGGTCATGTGAATACATGATTATACACGATTTCACACGTTTCGTACACGAATGTCACAAATACAAGGAGTATACGATGTTCATGATAAATTATACGAACATGAAATACCCGATGTATCCGCTAAGGGGATAACATCGCCCAACAAGATCCATATAGTACTAATTCGTGTTTCCAACGTGTCAGTATCATGTAAAGTAATCTAAAGCAGGAAATATACTCCTAATGCAGGATATGAAATGATCAGAGAATGTACTCGCCTGTATCCGGTAAATCTGGAGAATATATACTGTCCGAGGAGTGGTATTTGTCTCCTATAGAATAGTACGAGTCACTATGAGTCTACAATGATAATAAGATGCAAATCAATGCATTCTACATGAATCTAGGTTAATCTAGACCAAAGTCAACTCTGGTCAACCCTAGAAGTCAAACTAGGTCAACCAAGTCAAACCTAAGTCAAACTAGTCAAACTAGTCTATTCTAGGTCTAACAAGTCTACTATAGGTTTACTAAGGCTAAACAGGCTATCTAGATTCCAACTAGGCATACCATGCCTAACTATACCATAACCACATAACCACATGGCATGACTATGTCTAATAGTCTACTAGGAATACATCTATCCTATAGTCACTATACAATATCACCCATATATCATAACATATCACATAATATCATATATACAATATATTATGTCATATGGTATCCCATACTCTATAACATATCATATCACATAGTATCATATATATATATACATTTCACATATTTCTATATATAACTAATATGTATAGTACAACACTATAAAGGAAACTTAGATACTTATATATCACAAGGCATATATCTATGTATACATAGGAAGGGAGTGAGGAGAGAAAAGCACATGAGTATATGGTGTGTGGGTGTGTCATAGACTTAGGCATGTGTGTGTGAGATATCACAAGTGTGTGTGATGAGAGAGGCATAGACAAGTACAAACAGTGTTTCAAATGTGTGTGAGTCTAGAGTGCATTGTGTGTAATGTTCAAGGTGAAACTGGAAAGTAAACAGGGAATGCAATCCTGAAAACAGTGAGCAACTGTGTGTGTGTGTGTGGTGTGTGTGTGTGTGTGTGTGTGTACTAGTGAAGTGAGAAACAAACAGTGGCAAGAAAAACAGTGAGAACAAGAGCATGGGCTTGTATGTGTTGACAGTGTAACAGTGCCATAGAACTCAGGATTCTAACAAATCAAACTCAGATTACACATGCCCCAAACCTCAGTTCAAAAGGAACACAAACATTTAAGACTCAGTTAAAACCCCAATCTCAGATTATCATGTTTGCAGAAAACAATCATTGAAATCACTGTAAGGTAAACTCAGGTTTTGATTTCAGTTAACAGGAAAACAACCTATACAATCCCATAATTGATTTCAGATTTAACAACCCAGGTTTCAACAGTTAACAAACATTGAAATAAATAAAAAGGAATTAGTTTAGGGAAGGACAGTAAACCAAGTCAGGTTTCAGCCATTTAGTATACAATTCAGGAATTTTAAGGGCTTAACTAAACCTTCATCTCACAGTTCCAAGAAAGAACCAAACTCAGGTTGAAGGAAAATAGTTTAGGTGATTAAGAACTAAACTCAGTTAAACACATAACTGGAAATACCATCCATATCAGTTTTAAAGAGGACAATATTGAAATCAATTATAAGGAAACTTAGGTTTATTGTACATTCAATTTCAGGTTTCCAAAACTGGGAACACAATCCAATCTCAGGTTCATATCTCATTTAACATCTAGTTTAACAATGAAACTCAGATATATGCCAATCAAAAGAAAGGAATCAATGTAACAGTGTATATTTCAGGTTTTAAAATAATTTGGAAAACCAACCTAAATAACCAAAGTCTCATTCACAAAACCAAAATCCTATAATTGAATGCAAAAGCTTAGCTAACATGTATTATGAAATGTGGGAATCATCATTAGTTGAAAACAACAAACAAACAGGGAAATAGATGGGTTTTGAATTAACTGGAACCAAGTATCAGAGATGTAAAAACAGTAAATTCCCAAATCCGAATCCCATTTCTCCATGTCAAAACATTTCTAATATGCAACCTATTACAACAGAGATTATACAACATTCCCAGGATCTATCAAATGAATAAAAACACAATTTAAAACTATTTAAATCCATTTAATCACAGAACACCATACTGTACACTGATATACACAGTGCACTACACGTGCACAGGTCATAACGTGTCCGACAAGACACAAGAGTTCCTAAAACTCTAGGGATCTCGTGTCAATCATGAACACGACACACGTGTTGAGTTTCGATGGTTGAAACGTCGCGTACACTGAGCAGTGCCACCCGAACAGCAGGACAAGCTCCTTGCCCGTGCGCGTAGGTGCACGACCGCGTGTCACGCGCTCGTGTCGACTCAACCTGACACGAAAATGTGCTCAGTATCCAAGAGATACATAAGCGAGGTGAAAAAGGATTTTCCTATTCAAACACAATTCATAAAATCGAACGAAATGCCCTTTGAGGCATTTTGTCGAATACATTCCTATACACGTGGATATGTGTCCGATACGGACACAAAATGGGTCCAAATTCTAGGGTTAGCCTATCCTACTATTAGGTTAGGGTTAGGACATCCTAGAAATGAATTTTAACAGAATTTATATGCAATAGAAGGGAATATACCTATAGAGGAACAATGGGTTAAAATCCCCAAATGGAAAGAGTTTCACAAGCCACCAAACTCCCTCAAATTGTGTTCTTCCTGAAAATACTCATCAACAACAGCAAGAATACTAATATTAGGTCCTATTGCAATTTGTTTAGAGGAATTTGGAGTAAAAAAGGAATTTCTAAGAATTTACAATGATGGAGACTCACCTCTTCCAAATGGCAATGATTTGCTAAAGAGGCAAGCCCTAATTTCAAGGGGATATAAATAGGGGGGAGGATCTTAGTTGGTCGGCTAGAAATTTCTAGGGTTAGGGCTTGGTTCAAAGGATGTGGGCCTATGGGCCATTAAGTCTTTAAGTCATAAAATGACTTGTGATTTCACGAGCCATTCATTAAACAATCTAAATCCTATTTTTCCAAAATAAATTCTAATGGGTTAAAATCACTAATTTAAGTCAATCCTAGGCTTCCTTATCCTAGTCACTTAGTCATGTCCTAGGTTAGCCACTAGGTTAGTCTCCAAGGTCAACATAAGTCATAGTCACTAAACACCAAAATCAATTATTCTAAAATCACTTAAAAATCACATTAATTATAAATAATAATAATAATTCAAATTAATTCCAAAATTTTGAAAATGACCAAAATACCCTCAAGCTAGAAAAGTGGTAGTGACACCCTTCTTCATGAGATGGGTGAATGGCTGACAACGCCCGGAGAGGTTGGAAATGAACCTCCTGATGTAAGCTAACCTCCCTTGGAGGCCTCAAAGTTCTTGGAGATTTCTCGGGGGACCCATCTCCATGATTGCCTTCGTCTTCTCAGGGTCTATGTGGATACCCTGGGAGGTGATGATGAAACCCAAGAACTTTTCGTTGGATACGCCTAAGAAGGATTTTGTGGGATTAATTTTCAGGTTGTGTGCTCGCATCAGGTCGAATACCGTCCTCAGATCCTGGAGATGGTCTCCCTTACAGTGACTCTTGACGGCGATGTCATCAACATAGCACTCCACAGTCTTGCGCAGGTGGTCTCTGAAGATGATACTCATGGCTCTTTGATATGTGGCGCCAGCATTCTTTAAACCGAAAGGCATGACTGTGTAGCAGTATGTGCCAATCGGTGTTCGGAATGATGTATTCTTTTCATCGTCAGGAGACATCTTGATTTGGTTGTACCCCAAGAAACCATCCATGAATGACATGCATTCGAAGCCGCATGTGTTATCGATCATGATATCTGTGATAGGGAGGGGGAATTCATCTTTGGGATATGCCTCGTTCAGATTGCGAAAGTCGATGCAGATTCGAATCTTTCCATTCTTTTTGAGGACCGGTACTATGTTGGCGACCAAGTCTGGATATTGCTCCTCACGTATGAAGCCGCTGGCTATGAGTTTTTTGACTTCAGCTTCGATTGTATCCATGATGCCTTGGCGGAAGCGTCGTTGTTGTTGTTTGACTGGCTTTGTATCTGGCCAAATGTTGAGTTTGTGAAGAGCAATATCGAGATTTAACCCTGGCATGTCTTCATAGCTCCAGGCAAACATATCAATATATTCTTTGACAAGTTCCAGTAGCGATTCTCGCTCTTCGTTTGTCAAGCCTTTACTGACGAAGATTGGTTTTGGAGAAGATTCGCTGCCGAGGTCGACCTGTATAACCTCATCTTCAGTAGGAGGTTCTCTCTGTTCGAACCGCTTTTCCCATTGTGTAACCAGATGTTGGGCCCACGGCTCTAACTCAAGGATTTTAGGAATGTCTTCATCTTCTTCGTAAGCGTCGGCGAATACCATATTGACTGACATGACTTGTCTGAATACGTCTCCGATGCTGGCATCCGAATCAGAAGTTGATTGTGAATGCCAGTCGCATTCCTCATCAGAACTTTCAGGGGTCGTTGCGGGTGTAACATACCCTAATCCACATTGAGTCTTGCTATAGTAGTCCCGTGGTTTGCCAGCCGGGACTGGAGGCTTTAAAGGTAATCGTTGACCCGTGCCGTAGTTCAAGCCTGGCGTAGTCTCCAGATCATACCCCTGTTTTTGTATGAGGTACTTGGATTAGGGGCTATAAAGATACAGAGGCAGTCTTCCGGCATCTGATTCAAGATCGACCTTCTCTATGGTGAAGGGCTGTGGATCATCCTTTCGGTCGAAGATGATTGGATGGTCTCCTTCCTCGATTATGCGATAAGCGTCTTCCACTAGAGTAAGCTGATTTGCGGTGTAAACATTTGTCACCTGTGTGTGTAGGTGAGTGCCTATACCGTGTTCCATAGCATACATTGTACAAAGCTTATTAAGCTCGAGGTAGTTCAAAGATAGCCTTTTATTGATGAAGTAAGGTATCTTTTCTAGCAGGATTACATCATCTGCGAAGGGAACATCAGAGTGGGCAGCCACATACTTGGCCAGTTCCGATTCTTCTTCAGCCACCCCCTGTATAAATGAAGACTGAGAGGATGACCTGGGCAGCTTGATCATCAGGGGTTCTGTTGGTGGAGCCGAACGTGGAGTTGTTGGCAGACTAGCGACCCCCAGTTTGGTACTTGATGCTGGGCAAGGAGTTGTTGGCTCGCTAGAAGATCCAAACCTTACATCGGGGTGACGATTCTTCTTGGGAAGGCGTATCGTCATTGGCTTGTCGGAGGGGTTGAGCTTCTCCATTTGTGGCTGGCCGACTCTAGGAAGTCTGATTGTCAGTGGCTCCATTTTGGGTCTTGGCGCTTGGCAGGACCTTAGCAGTCGGATTATCATTTGCTCTTCTTGTGCCGAGAGGCTGATTGCATCCTTACGCAGAGTGGCTGTAAGGGATGCGGACTTGCCAGGTTTACGAACTTGGAGGTGGATCGTCAGAGGTTCTTCTGATCCTGTGGCTGTCTCGGTACGAGCTTGTACATCTCCTTTACCAAGGTGCCTCTTCGACTTTTCGTATAAGCAGAAGTCTGAGTAGTAGGATTCGACCCCTTTGAAGGGATCAATGTCGACAAATTCTGCCCTCACGAAGCCATGTTTGTCGACATACTTGAAGCACTGGTGCAGCGTGGAAGGCACGATCATGTAATCGTGTATCCAAGGGCGCCCCAAGAGGATATTGTAGGAAGTGTCTGCATCTATGACGTAACAGGTTACTTCTGACTGAAGATCGCCAATTTGGCACTTCAGGCGAATCTTCCCAATCGGGTAGCTCCTGTCCGAATTAAAACCACTGATGGCGGTGCTTATTGGCGTCAGGCGATGCATAGGGATACGGAGATGATGTAGCAGACTCTTCGGGATGATGTTTATGGAAGAACCTGGATTAATGTGCATCCGATCCACCTTTACGTTGCCGATGTATCCAGTATAATATAACGGTCGATCGTGCAGGTTGGTTTTGATGAGCATATCCTGTGGAGTGAAGACAATATTGGGCATCGCTCCTATGCAAGCGCTGTCTTGGAGATCTGCAGGCAGGCTCTCTCCCGTGAGGTTGACCTGAGCTAGATATGTGTCGGCGTTCTGGAGTGCGTCGCTCAAAGCCGTACGGACATCCTTGGAGAGTCTCAGGAGCTCGTATAATGACAATTTGGCCGGTGTGTTGGCCAATTGTGCCAAGATGTCAAAGTTGTAGGGCCTTTCCAGCCCATGAGGTGCTTCTTTTCGGAGGGATTTGTCAAAGAGTGTCTCTTTCGGCCTAGGCTTATCGGTCGTTGGAGGTTGGGAAGGTCCCGGAGTGACAGCAGTGGCCGACTGATGCTCTTCAGCCGAGTTATCTGGCGTAGGTTGGGATTGAGCACCAGACTGAGTGACGACAGCTGTGGCTTCTTCGACATCTACCAAAATTGTACGACAAGATCTGACCTTTCTATCCTTCTTCTTGCCAATGGGGAGTGGTACGGATTGAGTTACTTCTGGTACCAAATCTGGATAGACCCACATGACCTCCCCTCGTGACGTGGTAAGGGGTACCAGACCAGTAGTCTGATCTCGAGGAGGCAGAAGATTAGCAATCTCCATTGTCGCCCGAGGGATGGGTACCACGCCGTCTTGAGTCTCTGTTGGAGGAAAGCTGCCAAACTGTACAGATACCATATTGGCTGCCACGGTTACCTCCTCGAAGTCAATGGCCAGAGCCTTTGAATCGATGAGATATTGGATGTATCACTTCAGTTGGTAGCAGTCATGTGTAGCATGATGGACGTAGCGGTGGTAATGGCAGTACTTTGGGCTCTCCATTTCCGCCGGCCGAGGTTCTCGTCTTGGTGGAGGGAGCTGAATTCTATCCCCTTGTATGAACATATCCAAGATGGGCTTGACATGACCGTCTTCGAAGGAGTAGGTCATTTGTGGCCATTTCTTGTCTGCTGGTTTTTACTCGGGTTTATGGGCTGTGTCGGCCACCATAGCCTATTTGTTCTTGTTGTTCCGATTGTTGGAGGAGTTACCCCCATTGTTGTTGTTGGTATTAGGGCACCTGCCATTTTTATCTCCCTCTGAGATGTGCAATCCCAGATGACGAGCCTTCTTCTACTTGTCTTCGGCGCTAGTGGCACTGATAATAAACGTCTTCCAGTCCTTAAATTGACTTTCATCCATCCAGAGGCTGATTGTTGGGAGCAGTCTCTTTTGGCAAATTTCAATTAAGGAGGAATCTGGATTACCGGACGGTAACTTCATGGCGATTTAGCGAAACCGCTCAATGTAGTTCCTTATCAGCTCTTTCTCCCCATGAACGATGTCCATAAGGGTGGACATTGTGATGTCCTGTCCTACTTCATAGAATCTCTCCAAGAACATGCGCTTGAAGCTGACGAAGGAGTGGATGCAGTTGTCTGGCAGGTTACGGTACCAGTCGAAGGCGACCCCTTCCAATGCCCCGATGAATAATCGTGTAAGGATGGCATCGTCGTGGGGTAGATGGTCGGTAGTGACCTCGAAGTAAGTGATGTACCGGCTTGCGGAGGTCTTTCCATCATATGGATTGATGTGGAATAGTTTATACTTTGGTGGGAAGGGAACATCTCTCCACGCAGCGGGATACGGTTATCGTATCCTGAGGTCTTGGCAGTTTTCTCGGGCATGGAACATGGCCCAGAGTTCCTGGACCTCTCTTCTTGCCTCCCTGGCCTCGTCTGCAGTGGTAGGAGCCGACATTTCAGGAAGATTATTGCCCGGGTTTGGTGCCGCTGAGTTCGAGTCTGCATTGACTGCGGGACCCAGGTTTGTTTGGCCAGGCATCCCTCCTTGCAGAGTAGGGAGGGCTACTTTGATTTCGTCCACCGATTTGACCAAAGTGAGCAGTATGGCCTCCAGAGTGTCGATGCGTTGGCGATCACTAGGACCATCTTGGTTGCTGTCTGTCATGAATACCGTTCTCACATGAGGAGAAGTGGAAGGGACGGTGGATGACGTACACTCCGAATCATACCCTTGTAATGAGAAGTCATCGGGGTATGTGGAAATTCTTCCTCTGGTTCAGACTCAGAAGGAACAGTACCCCCAGTTTTCGAGTTCGCCTCGTCTTGGGAATTGTGGACGTCCTCAGGAAAGTCAAAATTTGCTGCACCTAATAGGAGAGTTGTTTCCCCCAGCTCGTCTTCTTGGAACATCAGATTATCGTGGAGGTTCGGAGGAGTGCTACCCCCAGTTCCAGTAACCCCCAGTGATGCGGACGATGAATCTCCCACTGTAGCAGATTTCGTCTTTGAACGGGTACCTTGGAAAACTTCGGTGGTGGGCACCCGCTTAGACGACAGTCTCTTAGTCATAGTGGTTGAAATCTTTGGGCTAGAAATTTTTGTCTTCTTCCCTCTCCCATCGACGAGGATTTTCTGAGCAAAGTTACAGGAGACGACGGAAAGTGCCTCATCTTCTGAATATGGTTGTTGCAGTCTTTGGAAGACGGACTGCCGGTCTCCTCGTACCGTCGCATTATTGCAACAGCAGTTGATTATGACTTGGGTGCAGTGACGTCCGTGGGAGGACTCTTTGCATCCCGAGGCCCCCTCTCTTTCCTCGCATTTGTGGCGGATAGCCTCATGCAAGTCAGATGGGTCTGAAATGACCATGTTTGCTTCCTAGATTTTGGGAGACTTTTGGGAACCATCCTGTCCGTTTGCCGCCGGGGGCTGGACTCGAGTGGTTCTGTACAACTTCCCATCAGAGGCTCGCATAACAGTATATGGAAAGCTCGGATGGTCAGAGGTCGGGACAACAGACTGAGCTTGCCGAGCCCGTACTGCCCTAGACTTCTCTACTCTAGTGCGTGAGGGCACATAGTAGGAAGAGTCTAAGTGGTGCTGGAGAAAGTCAGACATGTCTTCTTGGGAGCACGAGAGATCAGGACCATAGGAGAGGCGGTCGAAGACTGAGCCGCGTGGGGCATGCGGCATGCGGCTGGAATCAACAGTCTTCATGCGGCTGGCAATCGTAGCCGCATGGGCTTTCTTCATGCGGCTGGAAGTCTCAGCCGCATAGGTCTTCTCCATGCGGCTGGAAATCTTGGACGCATGAGTGTTATGCATTTGGCTGGCAGTTTCAACGACATGGAGATTATTCATGCGGCTGGCAAGTTTGGCCGCATGAGTCTTCGTCTTGCGGCTAGTGCCTTTGTTCGGCTTCTTCCTGGAGTGCATAGAATTACCCTTTTCCTCTGTAAGTCCAGCATCATAGTGCTTTCCTCTGTCGGACTTGGGGACAGCAGAGTCTTCTATGGCTTGAAGTGGGGCCGCATGAGAGTTGCCTTTGCCGTCTTGGGCAGCAGAGAGTGCTTCGTCCAGAGCTTGGGAAGGAGCAAATGATTTTGGCCTCCACTCCCTGCGAGCCTTCTTCGTACGGGTTTGCTTCTGGACCGGACCAGCGCTTCCTTCGGAGAGCATTTCTTTGAACGCCTGTTGGTCAAAGCGGACGACCATCTTCTGTTGTGTGGAGCCAAGTTTGGCTGCATCGGATTGTGTCACCAACTCCTCAGCCGTAGAGAAGTTTGTTCCCAGCAGAGTCGCCATCGTGTTTGCCATGAAATATAAAAGAACAGAACAATTATCGGAGGACTGGACCTTTACTTCACAATACAAACTCGCTTGTACAAAGAAAGCCTAGGGACGAAAACCTAGGGACAACAATCTAAGTACAATTGTTTATTTTAGATTCTGGGGGGTGATGGTAGAGGCTCAAGAAAGCGACGGCAGCTCTGCCTTACTCCTTGGACGATCGGATGCAGCCTTGGCTCGGGGAAGAAATGCTCTCAGGATGCTCTCTGTGCATGCCTTTGTCTCTCTGCTCTCTCTCTTCAAGTCTCTCCAGATGCTCTGGTACTCTTCGAAAAAAGTCCTCATCACAAGGTGTTTGCAAAAACAAAAGTTGATCTTTATTTCACAAACTTTGTAAGAAGATTACAAGAATTCTGGGAAAGTACAACTGTAGGAATCCGATCTGTATGATGATCGCTTTATCCCTTGGACGATATGAACTTTGAAGATGGTAGCCTCTGAAGTTGAAGACGGTAGCCTCTGAAGAATACATCAGCACTTGGGCAAGAACTCCTGAACTCTCTGCTCTTGATTCTGATTTTTCTGATCTCTATGTGTGTGTGATAATGAAGACTTGAAACTCTATTTATAGAGTTATGGAAATAACTGACTTTTAGTTATTCTGACTTGCGCAGGATGGATTGTGCAGACTTTGGATTGCGCAAGCAATGAACTGCGCAGGCAGTTACTCGATCGTGGACCATCTGTATGTGACGCGTGGCATTGTTTGATTGAAATGCGCTTGATCGTGTACAGACGGTTGCCACATGGTGAGTAATTGATGGCATGTAGGCCACGTGTTCATTTGTCAGTTGCCTTGATGAAGTACGCCACCTGAATTGCGCTGGCTTCAGATTGCGCTAGGATGGACCACGCTGCAGAGAGTCTGGCCGATTGCGCTGCATGTACAGCTGTCCCCGAGCGCTGTGCTGTACGATAAACGAATAATTTTCTCGTTCTCCATGCTGTCAGTTGTCAGAAGATTTGATTCTCTGTCAGATAATGATGACGAGGCCACGTCAGCTTGCGCACTTGGATGAGTGCACAGTTCCGCCTGCGCAATTGGATTGTTGCACAATTTGTCTCCTGCGCAGTTCACTTGAAGGATGCAAAATTTGATTTTCATGATTTCTTTGATGGGTACAACTTGATTTTTAGGACCTACAAGACCCCCTTCAAAGTTTTCGAAGTTTAAAAATAGTCAAAGCTTCGAAATACTTTGAATTTTGATTTTAAAATCAAGTTGCGCAAGTAATGACTTGTCTGCACAATTGGAGGAGTCAGCTCCCATTTCTTCGGCACAATCTGAGGCGACCGTTGCTCTCGAAAAACTATAAATAGTTCTCCTTCTTCCTTCTGTCATTCTTTACTTGTTTTCACTTTGTTTAAGAGAGAAAAATTCTCGAGCCCACTCCAACTCTTTTCCTCCGTCGACTTCAAATGACTCCGAAGCGTTCCGCCGCCGACAAGGGCAAAGCCCCCGCCGAGTCTTCGACTCATGCTGTGCCGTGCGTTTCACGACACGAAGTCGGTCACCTAGCTTTGCAAGGTAGTCGTTTGATCAAAAACCCTTTTTAGGGTTCTTCGACATGATTGAGTCTTCAAACCTATCTCTTTTTAGAGATTTGGTTATACTACTGCGCCGCCCTGTTTAGGGTTTCGGTTGCACAAACCCAATAGTTTTTATTTTTATAAAGACTATTTTCTTGCGCAATCGGTTGAAAAGTGCTGGCAAAAGTCAGCGCAATCTGCTGATTTGCGCAAGGCTGTCCAGCGCAGACTGATGCTTTACGCAAGTTATTCAGCGCAATCTGATGGCTTGCACAAGTGGATGAGTTGGCGCAACTGGATAGTTTGCGCATAGAAGCTGTTGTTGCGCAATCTGATGTTTTACAGACAACGTAATCTAATGCTTACGCAATTTGCTGATTTTTTGGACAGAATCTTTGATTTTGCATGTACTAAATTCTGTCTTTTTGTTTGATGCAGTTAACATCAGAGAGGACCCAGAGTATGAAATCTTTGCAGGGACCCTTGCTGAACCAGAGTTTAAGGAAGATTTGTCCTATGTAATATTTCCCCAATATGCTCTGCCGTCTTTCCGTCAAGCCATCTTAATAGCCCAGGACAACGAAACTTTATTGAGTCTGTTGAATGGGCAGCCTCTGCAGACTGCCGATGCCATTATTCATAAGAAACCCCTGTTCTTATTTGGCGAAGCTATTGACAAGAGTTCTCAGCCGAGACCTCGTGTTGAGCAGAGACTCTTCCAGAAAAAGGAGAAAATAATACTGTTATCGAACATTGCCAGATGCCTCCCTCTAGCCCGCTATGCCCATGCAAGCCATCCTAGGAGGATGGATTGGGATATTACCCGTCTCCAGCAAGCAAGAACAGGAAATATTTGTGTAAAAAAAGGACCGAATAACAGGGATATGTTCTATAGCTCCTCTGAGCGTCATAGCTCCTTGCTCAGAGGATTGAAGCCTGGATGCATCCCTCAAGAGAACTCCTCCTTGCTACTGCCGGTGAGGACGCCGATCTTTGCTAATGAATATGCAAAGGTTGAGGGCAGATACCCAGATCAGGACATCCGGCTGACAGGTCTGGTGAGCCCAGACAACAAAAGATGGAACTGCATAACCAATTGGATATTGGTTCAGTTCGAAGAAAAGTTCAAAGAGATAGAGCTATATCAGGCGATATACGCTACCGTATATGGATTCCTCCCCAACCCTCATCTGTTTCTCGCCTTGGCAGAAAGGTATAATTTTAGGACATGGACATTCATGACACCCTGCGAGAAAATTGGACTAGCTCTTCATGAGATAAAATATATCTCGAGCTTACCAATGGGAGACTTCCCTTATGAAGAATATGTTCCAACAAATGATGAGTTAGACCGACTTCGTCGAGAGAATGCAGAGATGGTGGCCGTTTTTGAAGAACTACTGTGCCACTATAAAATTTGCTCTATGTACTATAAGAGTGGTTCTTCCGGCACTTGTTACTCATCAAAGTGGTTGCCCTATCTTTTCCTTAATCACATCATCGAAAAGAAGACCAAGGATCATGATACATGCAACCCGACCTTGTTCAAACCTCTCAGCCATAGTGAGGTGATAAAATTGTTGGAAGAAAACAAGAAAATGGACATCAAAGTTGATGACGAACTTCAATACCCTCCATTCAAGACCGGATATTTTATTGAGAGTTTTATGAGAATGGGCTATAGGCCCATGTCAAAGGAAGCCCAGCTAGCGGGTTTCCTGACATATTGGCTTCGACACTTCGTCATACCCGGAACGAGCACCATAGTTCGCTTCCACCATGGCGTGCTCTTTGCTGCTGTTCAGTTAGTCTTTGGCTACCGGATGGATCTGCTGTCGGCGACGACCTGTAGAGTGAACGCGGGTCTTCGTCTTTATGTTGAATCTATGCTCAAATGGAAAGGTGAGAAGGGGAACATCCCTCGGCTGGAGTTGCCCTACACTTATTTGTTCGGATGGTTACTTCTGCACTATCCGTCATTGATGAACCCTGATATGGGAGCAGTCGGCGGTAGCTATTTACGAAGATTCTCTCGGAGCAAATGGATATACACTAGTCTAAAAGATTGTAGACGTGCTTTGAACCTTGGGAAGGGGTAGAATTTTTACTGTGTTGCCCCTCCAACCGGCTATGAACATATGTCAACAAATCTAATTGATCTTGGGAGGCAGCCGTTGGGTCGGGCAGCATTTAATTGGCTGAGGGCGATTAGGCCATCGCACTTGGTGTATAGATTTGAAGATGAATGCTTCTTAGAACCATATCTGCCAAGCTGTTTTGCTCGTCAATTCGGCTACGACCAGTTCCATGTAGGCAATGCTATAACTTGTCTGCAAGGAAAGGGATATCTGATTGATGGTGCCAGGGCCTAGGCTTATTACAACGTTCGAGACACAAGAACAGTGTTCTCGATGCCGACCAAGAGTGATCACGGCCCCCGGATGTTATACGCATATTTGCTTTTTTATACAGCAGCGAATACATTCGCCGAGAACTTCAGCCTTGTAGATAGCTTTGCGACGGCGACACGTTTGAAGAAGGGAGCAACTGTTATGCTAGCTCCAGTTAATGACGAGTAGCATGAGCCAGTGGATGATCCATTGGAAGCCTCAAGGGAAGCTAACTTCCCTGAGGAGGTCAATGAACTACTGCGAGTTTCCTCGAAAGTGGTCAAATCTCCAACCAAGGAGAGAAAGAGAAGGATTAATGAACCTTCTTCTCCGGTTGCAAAGAAGAAACTTATCTTAGACCCATCAGAGAAGGTCACCACCAGGTCACAGTCTCGACAACTGGCCGAGTCGACCCAAAGAGAAGAAGTGACTACGTCGACCTTTCTTCCAAGGCAGGTCGATGTAGTAGATGTGGAGAGTCCAGAGAGACCTCTTCATAGAAAGAAACTGGCCTCCAGAAGAAGAAAGAAGGTGATTACTCCTCCGAGACAAATCTTGTCCTCGGTGGTGGCCAGTGCTGTAGCTGGAATAACCATGTCAACCCCTACACCTGCCCCCGAGCCTAGACAGGAGACTCCTACTCCAGAGCAGAAGGACAAAGCTGAGTAGAGGGATGAAACTGAGCAGAGGGATGAAATTGAGCAGAGGGATGATTAAGTTTTACGATCTCCTTCTCTTGCGGTAAAAACTACCCAGATTCCTGCTACACCAGAAACACTCCGTGAAGAAGAAGATCATTTAATGATTGAAGCTCTAAATTATTAGACTTCGATCTGCAGGATGATGTCGATCAAGCCGCCGCCGCAACTGCCAGCGAGGAAGCTCCAGAAGATAATATAAGCAACAAAGATATATCAACAGAAAGTGTTGATGATACATTAAATCTCGAAGAGGGTACTGATGTCCATATGTCTCCCGAAGTCGTAGATGACACACTGAAACCTGAAGAGGATGTTGAGATACACGTGTCTCCGAAAAAGAATACGGATGTAGAAGTAACACCTGTTGAAACTACTCATGCTGATCCAAAAGGTATTAAATGATTTCATCTACCTTCTTTTCATAGATTTAAATAGCTGACATCTACATTTTTATCCATGCAGAACTTGAATCTTCTCCAGTTCCTCCCGTATGCACAGACATAGTGCCAATAACGGCTATCGCTAGCGGTAGCTGACATTTTTCGGGTGGCTCTGAAGCCGGAAGTAGCCAGGCAGTAATATCTGAGGCTACTTCTGTTAGATTGGAATCTGTGCCAACAGATGAAAGACTTATTGCTGGGGCAAGTCATGGTAAGATTGCCTTTGATCTTTTGATCCTTTTCAAGTAGGTGCTAATGAAAACAACAATCAATGATAAGGTTCATTTGATTTTGCAGAAGAACATCTGGGAGGAGCAGCTAGCTCTACGATGGCTCCTCTAACTAAAGAGCCGTCTACTAAAAGGAAAGAAGCTGAACGTCTATCTTCACAGACACCTGCTGCTGCTTCGACGTCTACGGGAGTAGCTGCTACTCCGGGTGCTCTAGCTACCAACCGATTTATCATCAGCTCCTTCAGCAACCTTTTCTTTAATTCTTTGAAACCCTTAGTAGATAGGGTGATAGAAAAAAAAATGCTGGTTTCTCCACAGTCAGAGGTCCAACCTCCTATTTGATCAATGCCATCCGTCATCAAGGCAACGAAGCTCAGGCTATTTTTCTTAAACATGTACTAGATGAGCTGGAGGCATCAGTTAAAATTTACAAAGAGCTGAATAGGGGAGAGATGGAGCTCTTGGTACAAGCTGAATTCGAGAAGATGTCACAAGAAGTCGCAGTTGCAAAGGTTGACCTCCAAGTTCTTTTGGACACTTTCTCTACCAAATCTGCTGAATATAATTCAAAAGTGGAAACAGTAGCATCTGTTGCTGACGAGAATGAGAGAAAAGTTGCTGACCTGCAATCAGAATCTGCCCGTCTTAAAGAAGTGCTGAGACTTGTTCAGCTTGCTCTGGAGGACGAGGCCACACAACACCAGGCTGCAGTTCAACAGCTGAATGCTCTGACTCAAGAAAGAGATGAGTATGTCGCAACTTATCAAGAAGAAATCTCTCGCAGAATAGTAACCATGCCATCTTTCGACGATAAGTCTGGGATGGAGGAAGCTAGGAAGCGAGTGATGGAATCTCGTGAGAAGCGGCTACAATCTTTAAAGCAGCAGATGACCAGCTTAATGACTCTGCCGGCAGAATGAGAAAAACTTTTGTATCTTCAATCTTTTTGTGATATGTAATGTTGTAATGTCTTTCAATTTTGATCAATCAATAAAAATACATTTTCTTGGTAGCTCTATTATTTATTGCATATCTTATTCAGATATAAATAATAGCGATAGAAAATATATTCAGAGGTGCAAGACATGATATATTTCTTGATTTTTAGAAAAAAAATTATATTCAATTATATCTGCTCAGAGGTAATATGGACATGGCAAATATAATTTATTGAATATTATTATTTCAGTAGACAACTTAATCAAAGATGACAAGTTGCTGATATGAACGAAATGGATGATTCGTCAAAATATGTGAACGAAATGAATGAACGAAATGAATCGTCAGGATGAACGGATGGACCGTCAAAATGAATTAAATGAACGGGTGGACCGTCAGATGAATGGAATGAACGGGTGAACCGTCAGATGGATGAACGGGTGAACCGTCAGATGTTGAACGGGCGAACCGTCAGATGGATGAAATGAACGGGTGAACCGTCAGATGATGAACGGGCGAACCGTCAGATGGATGTGTGAACGGGTGAACCGTCGGATGAATGAATATAATGAATGGACGAATCGTCAAATGAATGAGAAAAAGTTTCGTTATCGTATGAATCTTTGTCTATAAATAGAATGGGATGATGGGATGGTCACTTTCACTTTTCAACATAAATATGTCGTCTGGAGATGCATCCAAGAAGGCTGAGATCGCCCTGAAGGTTGAAGTGGGTACTGAGGAACATCCAGTCGAACCGGCTCAGCCAAAGCAGACAGAGGCAGGCAAAGGTTCGTCTGCACCCAAGTTGTCAAAGGACATCTTGGACTTCTTTCTTGAACCAGGGAAGAATGAAGAAGAAGAAGCCATGAGGATGGCTGCTTGCAAGTTTCTGGTGGGTTCCAACAATAATGTTCTCGGCTCTTTTGCTGATCATATTTTTAGGAAAGACGGGAGTGGCCCGCGTCCCAATTTTGAGAAGGATGATAGTGACCTTCCTTGATATTATGTACTATCATTCATGATGAAATAAAATTGAATTTTATTTATGAACTTGTCTAATGATTACAAGCAATGTCTTTTATATTTATACATAATACTTTTTGAGGAACTTGCCATTGATGGGCATCATTGCAACTCGACCGTCTAGCTCTGTGAGTTGATAGGCTCCATTTGAGAAGACTTTGCTCATAATATATGGTCCTTCCCACTTTGCATCAAACTTGTCCTTGCTCATGTGAGTCATAGTCATAGGACATCTAACGGTTAGAACGAGCTCTCCTTTCTGAAAGGCTCTGACCTTAACTTTGCGGTTGAAAGTCTTTGAGATGCGGGCTTGGTATAACTCAATATGCTGTTGAGCCATTAACCGCTTCTCATCGAGCGCTTCTAATTCTTGAACTCGTAGAAGATCATTGTTCTCTGTAGTGAGTTCGTTAGCGATGACAATCCTCAAAGACAGAATTTGAAGTTCCAGAGGTAGAACTGCTTCACAGCCGTACACCAAAGAGAAGGGTGTACAGCCTGTTAGATTGCGGACCGTAGTACGATAGGCCCAAAGACATTCTCCAAGCTTTTCACTCCAGTTTCGTTTATTAGTAGATACAAACTTTTGAGGAGCTTGATGATAGTCTTGTTGAAAGCTTCAGCTAAGCCATTAGCAGCAGGATTGTAAGCTGTCAAAGCGACATTGTCAATCCGATGATCGTCACAGAACCTTGTAAACTTTTGGCTGATGAACTGAGGTCCATTATCGTGGATGATTCGTCAAGGTACACCAAATCTATAGATGACATGATATTTGACGAAGTTGATGATACTACTGGTCTTGACTTTAACTAATGGCATAGCTTCAGCCTATTTGGAGAAGTAGTCGGTTATTGCCAGTATGAACCGATGTCCTCTAAAATAAGAAGGATTGATGGGACCTATGATATCCATGCCCCAAGCTTCAAAAGGCCAGGAAGAAGCAGTCGGATGAAGGAATTCTGATGGTTGATGAATAAAATCTGCATGGATTTGACAAGCTCGACATTTTCTCGCATATTCGATTGCATCAGATACCATAGAGGGCCAATAGTAACCCATACGTCGGATGCGATCCTGTAGCTTAGGACTGGGTTGATGTGCTCCGCAGATACCGTCGTGAGCTTCACGCAATACTTGCTTCGCTTTATCACCAGCAAGACAACGCATGAGTAAGCCGTCATAAGTCCGCCGGTAAAGAGTTTTGGTGGTCTGATTGTAGTAGAATCGCAGAGACCACCGACGAATACTCGTAGCCTCCTTAGGATCTTCAGGAAGTATGTCATGAACTACGAAGTTGATGAAGGGAGCTCTCCAATCTTCACTGATAACATTGGTTTCAGTAAGATTACTGAACTCAATATTATGATTGTTTTTGACGCAAAACAATTCCCGATTAGAGATTACCAACACCTGCTGTCTTTTGATAGGAATGGCTAAAACAGTTGTAAGATTGGCCAAAGCATCTGCTTCAGTATTGCAAGCACTTCGGACATATTCAATGAAGAAGGCCTTAAATGATGTAGGCATGTTGATTTTTGCTTTATAGTAAGGCACTAGATCTTGATGGCAAACTTCATAAGTTCCTCTAACCTAATTAACAACCAGCTTGGAGTCACCATAGACTTCAAGATACTTGACGTCCAGCTGTTTAGCTAACTGAAGACCGATGAGTAGAGCATTGTATTCTGCTACATTGTTGGAGCAAGGTTCGTCTAAGGAATAGGCTCTTTGAATAGCTGACCCGTTTGGAGAAACAAGAACAACTCCAACTCCTGCGATAATGGCACTATTGGATCCAATCCTGGATACACCATCAAAGAATAGGCGCCAAGTAGGAAATTCTTCGGAGATTGTATTAGATTCCAATGTCTCGTCTGGAATTTCATCATAGAGTTTGGATGTCTCTGGAACAGGATGGGCTGCTAAGAAATCTGCCAGTGCTTGACCTTTGACAGACTTTTGAGGAACATATACCATGTCATATTGGGCTAGCAGAATGGCCCATGTATCCAGCCGAGAATTGAGTGTGCTAGGATTCTTCATCAGTACCCAAAGAGGATTAACTCGGGATATGACATGAATAGTTTGGCCAATGATGTAATGCCTCGTCTTTTGAACAGCAAACATAAGAGCTAAGTACTCTTTTTCGACCGGACTATAACGGTGTTCGGCACCAACCATAGTACGACTGAGATAATAGATGGCTTGTTCATGGCCTTCTTTGTTCTTTTGGGCAAGTAAAGCACCCAATGAATGATCCATAGCACGGACATACATTAAGAATGGTATGCTAGAGATTGGTGGCACCAAGACTGGTGGGTTCATGAGATATCGCTTTATGTCATCAAATGCTCGTTGACATTCTTCAGTCCAAATGAAAGATACACCCTTCTTTATTAGCTGAGTAAATGGTCTGCATCATCCAGACAGATTCGAAATAAATCTCCTGATGTACGCAAGTCGACCTTAGAATCCTCGTAGCACTTTTAGATTGCGTGGAGGACGCATCTCTTGAATGGCTTTGATCTTCTCGGGATCCATGTGTATACCCTTAGAGGTAATGACGAAGCCGAGAAATTTACCACTAGAGACACCCAAGAATGACTTGGTGGGATTTATTTTGAGTTGATGTTGGCGCATGAGGTTGAAGATAGTTCTCAAGCCTTGGATGTGATCTTCTTTTAGACGACTTTTGACAGCAATATCGTCGACGTAGCATTCGACAGTCTTGCGCAGATGATCTCGAAAGATGGTACTCATGGCTCGTTGGTAAGTTGTACCAGTATTCTTGAGACCAAATGGCATCACAGTATAGCAACAGACTCCGCGAGGAGTACGAAAAAAAGTATGTTTTTCATCTTCAGGATTCATCCGAATCTGATTGTATCCGGAGAATCCGTCCATGAAAGATATTCGCTCGAACCCAAAGGTGTTGTCAATCATGACGTCTGTAATAGGGAGAGAAAATTCATCTTTTGGACATGCTTCACTAAGATCCCGAAAGTCGATGCAGACTCGAACTTTTCCGGTTTTCTTTAGAACTGGAACGACATTGGCTACCCAATCAGGATGCTGCTCTTCTCGAATAAAGCCACAAGCGATGAAATTCTTGACTTCATCATCGATTGCATCCATCATTTATGGCTTGAAGCACCGTTGTTGCTGTTTGACCGGTTTTACATTTGGCAGAATGTTCAATTTGTGAGTAGCAACTTTGGGATCTAGACCTGGCATGTCTTCATAGCTCCATGCAAAGACGTCAATGTATTCTTGAATAAGAAGAATTAATTCTTGCTTATCTGCCTCTGGGAGGTTCTTGCTGATGAATATTGGACGAGGTGACCCGCTCTCTCCTACATCAATTTGAACCAATTGATCTTCAGTAGGAGGTTCCCTTTGTTCGAATCAGAGTTCCCATTGTGTATCCATTCGTTGAGCCCAAGGATCTGTTTTGAAATTTTCTTCAACATCTTCGTCATAGCCTTCTGGAAGTTCGACGAAGACCATATTAGAAGATACAGTCAATCGATGAACTTGACCGATGTTGGTATCAGAATCCCATGATCTGGAATCAGAAGAATTAGAGCGCTCTTCACTATCGAATTCAGAGGCTGCTAGGGATAATACCGGAGGTGAAGAATATCCAAGTCCTCTTTTGGTCCTGCTATAGTACATCTCTGACTTTCCTTTCGGAACAGCCGTACGGATAGGAGTTCTTCTACTCTTACCGTAGTTGAGACCATTTTTGAAGTCATAACCTATCTTTCGGATGATGTCTTTTGATTGTTGACTGTAATGACGGAGTTGAAGATGCCCCGTATCGTTACTTTTGTTATCATCCGTATAGCTGAATTGTTGTTCCGGTCCTTTACTAAAAAGTATTGGACTCTCGCCTTTCTTTCGAGCGGGAACAATACGATATGAATCATTTGGATGTTCGAGTAAGACTTCTATTTGAAGAGATTGCACAACTCCCATTTGTAAATGACTGAAAGCTATCTAACATATCCAAATAGAACTTAGCATGATAAATGACATCAATATACAAGAAAGTAGATGCTTTTTTATTAATTTGTACATCTGTATTTATAGCAGGACCTTTAGCCTTAGCAGGATTGGTCAGATTGATTACAAGAGGGAGAGAAAAAGAACATGAAGGAAGATTGGACTTGTTACGACGGAGGTCGATATCAAGCGGCTCAGAAGAGGTGAGCTCCCTTTTATCCTTGTTATGAGATAAATCAATAACAAGTGGCTCAGAAGAGGTGAGCTGCCTTTTTTCCTTGTCACGACGTAAATCAATAACAAGTGGCTCAGAAGAGGTGAGCTCCCTTTGATCCTGACCATCATCAGTTGGTTGCTTCTGGACTGGCAAGTGAATAGCCAGTGGTTTGGAGGATTGAGGACGAGAAACACGCCCTTTGACAGGTATGATGATTAGGTACTGCTTCTTATTCTTCTTCAGTGTCCAGAGACAGTACTACCTTCATGAATTCATCCTTGTACATACGAGCATCATTGCAGTTTGCTTCGACGCCTTTGAAAGGATAGAGATCAACAACCTCCTTTTGAACCTCTCCATTGTCATCGACGTATTTGAAACATTGATGGAGAGTCAAAGGAATAATGTTATGTTCATGCAGGAATGGTCTCCCCAACAGAGCATTATAAGAACAACCATGGTTGTCAATGATGTAGAAGGTCACCTTTGTGCGAAGATTGCCTATTTGGAGTTTTAGGCGAATCTTGCCCAGAGGCTCACTCCTTTCCTGATTGAATCCAATGATAGTGGTGATTGTACTGGAAAGACTATACACTGGGATCTTCAATGCATCTAACATTGTCTTCGGCATGATGCTGAGAGCAGACCCTGGATCTATCAGAATACGATCGACTTTCATCGAGTCGACATATCCTGTATAGTATAGAGGACGGTCGTGCCTATTGTCTTCCATCAGCATGTCATCCTGTGTGAAAGTTATGTTTGGAATTAACTCCAACACACTATGACAATAAAGGCAAGAGACAGGCTCTGCTTTTGGCTTCTTCTGAAGGGCTAGACAGGTTTCTGCCTGCATGAGAGCTTCATTCAGAGTTTCCCGAGTCTCTTTGGAGAGACGTAAGAGCTCGAAGATTGACAGTCGGGCTGGTGTATTGGCTAGTTGAGCCAAGATATCAAAGTTGTAAGGCTTCTCAAGTCCTGAGGGAGATGACTTCTTCAAAGGTTTGTCGAAGCGGACTTGTTGTTTGCCTTTGTCGGCTACCGTAGGCTTGGGAGGAGTAGACTCTACAACCGGTGAGGATACAGTAGGAATATCCTCAGTGGAAGCAGGCTGTACTGGAGCAGGCTCAGAAGAAGAAGCATGATTTTCCTGAGCTTCGGGATAATCCTTTAGATAGGCTTTTCCTGATCTGGTGCCCAATAGGATTTCCTCGTCAACTATGGGGTCAAAAGACACCATATTGCAATTCTTTGTCTTGCCCTTGGAGCGGTCTTTCTTCTTGGAGGAAGTGGAAAGTTCGAACTCTGAGGCAAGATCAGGGAGAATCCATATAATCTCGCCGTTGTTAAGAGACAAGGGGATGAGACCTTCACTTCGTAGAGGAGGGAGATTCTCGATCTCAAGAGTAGATTTGTGGATATGAATGACACCATGCTGCACCATCTACGGCGGAAAGTCACCGAATTGAACTGATACCATGTTTACGGTAACAGTTTTCTTGTCTTGCTGCAGAGTGACAACACCAGCGTTGACCAGCTCCTGAATTTTGCCTTTGAGCACATAACATGCTCGAGTGGGATGTCCAATGAACCTGTAATAAATACAGTACTTAGGATGATCAGTCTTACCGACCTCATCAGGCTTCTTCGGGTCTAGGAGCTGGAGCTTATTGCTTTTGATCAAGCAATCAAAGATGCTCACGGTGTCATTCTCGTCAAAGGAGTACTCTACTTTCAGACGAGGTTCCCTTGGTGGAGGTGCTGAAGGAGTAGAATCAAACGTAGGTGGAGCTATATTGACCGCCAAAGATTCTTTGTTCTTCAAGTTGATATTCAAAGTTGTAGCACCCAGTTTCCCAAATGAGGGTAATTTTGAAATTTCATGTTTATAATTATTTTAATAATGATATTTAATTAATGATATGATTTTTGGTGATTTTAAATTATTTTAATATTATTTAAATCAATGACTTGTGGTTTTGACGTTTTGCTAGTGAAACCCTAGAGACTGTTTGACCTAGAGCCTAACCATGTGATTATGATATTTTAATGTCATTTTTGGCCTAAAGATATTTTTGTATTTGACCTCTTTGAATTATTTTGATATTATTTTATTATTTATGATATTGTTTTGGGGTTATTTGAGTCGGGTTCGAATTTCAACTCAATCCGACTTGAAACGGGGACCCGGGGGTAGTTTGACTCTAGTGGGACCCACACACTAGTTAGGCATGGCCCACATGATATTAATTTTAGTCCACATGATAGAAATATTTTAGTTAGAGGTTAGACTAATTATTATGGATAAGGTTAGTGTGATTAGAGACTTTAGAATGACTAATTTAGCCCCAACCAATTAGCCCTTTCCTAATACTCATAGAATAGGTTAGTAAGAGCTTTTGGACTTTTCCTAATAGGACAAAACCACCTTTATGGCCAGCCACAATAAGGATAGGGTTGAGCCTCCCATTTGTCATTATCCATCTATTTTTCTCTCTCTTGTTCTTCCCCAAATTCCTAGAGAGCAATCCCTAGCAATTTTTCTACCAAATCCTTCCATTTCACCACCAAATCTTCTTCTTTCCTTCTCCATTCTAGCCAAGGAGGAAGCTACCCAAGTTTGGGAGGATTCGGAGCTCGTTCGTGTCCTTTTGGAATCTCTACGTGTCGGTGTCGCTCCGGGAAGGCTTTTATTCGATTCGATCTACCGGAAGGTATAAATCTCTTCTCCTTTTTATTTCTTCATGCATATAGGTCTATTTTGAACCCATAGGAATGGACCCCATGGTTGTATCTCCATTTGTGTCCATTTTGTGTCCATTTGGAGGTCATAGGAGTGTCCTTTGTGTTGTGGATGTGTTCATGTTACATATATAGATTTATAATATTATAATGAGAGTGTATCTATATTTATATATGTAATAAATAGTTCATGATGATTATATAATCAAGTTTGTGAGTGTGGTTCCTCATATTATTATTGCTATTATTGTTGTGGATAATTAGGATATATTGTATATTCTTTTGGCTCAAACTATCTAAATCTGTCATGATTTTTATCCACGTTTTTAATTTCAGCCCTAACTTAGAAATGCATAACTTCTAGCTCAAAGCTCGGTTTAATCTCCCGTTTTTTTTTAAAAGAAGCATATTGAAGTTAGCTTTCCAAAAACATGTATTAATAGCCTAATTCTTTCTGTAACTTTCTGGAGAATTATTTGAGTGTTAGCTGTACGAAAGACAAACGCGTTCTCGGTGTTTTCGCGATTTTGGGAGTTTCCGAAAACGAAAATGCGATCCGTTTAAAGTTTCGAATAGCTAACACATAGATCTATAACATACTTTAATCCTAAATTTTAATTCATGCTGAGATGGTACAGTATTAATTATTAGTAGGAGTTACTATTCGGCATATGTATTTTGTGCACCCTTGTGTGTAATATAATATTCTATTTGATTTTAACCCATGTTAATGTATATACATTATGTTATTAAATAGAGAATACAAGCATGAGTAAATGGTTAAATAAATGATGTATGAGGTGTAAGTATCCTATCTAATGTAAGCATGTATAAGTATGGCTTGTAATGAATATGTAGGTTCTATAGTATGTAATGTATGGTGCATATAGTGGTGCAAGAGAATAATGAATGATGAATGAATGCAAGCATGAATGTAATGTAATAATAGATGTAATATATGCAATATACAAGTTAATGAGATGTAATGTTCTATGTTAACACAAATCCTATATTACCTCATGTACCCCCTTACACTATGTTGACACTATCACACTTGACACATTGTTCACTTATACTTTGACACTCTTTGATATGTATACACTATGTATGCCCATTTAACCCTCACTTGCCCCTTTTCCATGTTTACATACACACACATAGTCTCTTAAATAAGTATTTATGAATATAGTTAACTTAGCTATGTATGTATATTATATATGTTAGCATATTGTGTTGTAATATATATATAAGTTTATATAACCATTTGAAATGCCATGATTATAGACCTAATGTTGAATACTAATATATGCATGTGTATATATGTGTAGACATATATAGCTTAAAGTAATAGATTACCTAGTGTATATCCAATGTGAATTCTTGCCTATTTGAGTATTGAATAATTGCATGCTATATAGAGTCGGGTGTATGTTGGCTTGTATAGCCTTGTATTGATGTGTGCTTGCTAGGATAGTCTTGGTTAGGCCTAGTAAGACTTGCTGGGTTAGGACATGACCAAGTTTGACCTAGTTTGACTAGTGCAGTTGACCAGAGTTGACCAAGGGTTGACTTTGGCCTAGTTTGACCTAGATTCATGTAGAATGCATTATAGTGCTTTATATTACCCTTCTGGACATGTTGTGACTTGTGCTGTTCTAATTAGGATCCAGACACCTCTCCTCGGACAGTATCTTTACCTTGAACATTCAGATATCAGACGAGTACATTCTCTGATCATTTCATATCCTGCTTAGAATTATATTCCTGCTTTAGATTACTATACTTGATGCTGTCACGACATTATCACGGATTAGTACTATACGGATCTCTTCATGCGATGTTATCCCCCTCGGAAGCATCGGGTACATTGTGTCATATGCGTTTCACTTTCATCATGTACTCTTGTGCTTTCACCATACATGTACACTCTTGTGAATCTTGTACTCTCATGTTCACAGAGCCTTCATGTATACTATCATGTGCACCCTTTTAAGGGCCCCATATGATATCATGTACAATAACATAACCTGTTTAGATCCTTGTGTATTGATTGGGGAAATGGGGGAGTGCTAGTAGTCATGTGAATAATTCCATAGTAGTGTAGATCATGTACAACTCTTTAGTGTAGATCATGTACAAATCTGTCCCGTTTACATGTGCTATCTTGTACTCTACATCACTAGCCACTGTTAGTTCTCTACTTATAGTAGATATTTCTATTACAGTTCTCTCCCTGTTTACATACTGTATTTCTTCAGATCCTGTATCTTACTTTACTGCATGATTATATTTTCTAATCTGCTATAATTTGTTGAGATGTATTGTGCTCGCTCCTGTCCTGACTGGACCTGTTGATAAATTTTACAAATGGTCTGGAATTGCCTGCTAGCCTAGAGGAGACACAGTAGAGGTTGTTTAGGTAGTTATTTTATTTTGTCTGAAGTTATATTTACTTGTGGATTATTGTATCTTTATTTGATTTTTGAGTTATATTTCTGGGTTTATGTATCTTAGACACTTAGACTTCTATCTCCTGTATCTCTTTTGGATTTCATGTTTTATCTATCCTTATCAGGCTCTACCTTAGATGTGATTGAGTCTGTATCTGCTATGTCACCCCCATTCGGGGAGTATAAACTGCTTAGCATTATATTGTTAAATGTTGTGACCTAGGACAACGTTCTACCGTCGATACTGCGGCGTAGGCTGGGCGTAGTTACGTTCTCGTACCCTAACAGTGGGTGCGGGTCGTGACACATTTTTAGTGGTAGCCCATGCAGGTCGAATTTGTGTAGTGGTATTCAAACTAGAGTACCACTACAGCCTGTAGTAGGATTAGGATATGTTTTGAAGGTACTCAATCACAAATAGGAACCCTTGAGAGATTCCTGGGACGACCCTTGAGAATCTTTTTTAACTCCGATGTGAAAACTCTTTTCTTTTTTCCTTGATTTGATTTATCTTTACTTTCTGCTATTGAATTTGATTTTGATGGATTATTATTGAATTTGAGTTTGTATTTATTGATTTTGATGAAGATTGTTGAAATTTGAATCTTGATGTTAGCTATAGCATCCGAGTTTGTAGTTATATGATTTGAAGGATTTTGTTTATTTTTGAATTTTGATGTTCGTTGATAAATTTGATTTTTTTTGGTATTTATTGTTGATTTAATTTAATTTTTGGCAAGATGAAATTATATGGGCTAGGTCATCTAAGTTATGAAAATCTTGTCTTCTATAGTCACATTAGCCAGCATGGTGAGGACATATAGTGTAATGCCTGTTGTTCGTATTACGTATTTGGAATACGTATACGTATTTTATCTTGTATTTGCATATCTCCTTGGTTTGGCTTGGCTTGTTTACTCTCGGTTTGGGTTGGCTTGGTTCGGCCGGCCCAATCCTTGGTTCATCATGGACCAAGGTGAACCCCCTACCTACCACCACCCATGATATTTATTTCCCCACCAACCTTCTCTCTCCTCCATAACTCTCATTTATTTCTTCTTCTTCTTCCTTCCTCTCCACAACTCCCCAACCATAGGCAAGTGCAACTTGCTTCCACAAGAGAACTCCTTTTTGATGGTTTCATTAGCTTCTCCTCATGATTCTAAACCACATTAGAACTTGCCATTTTCCATTTTGAGGCTTTAATTATTATAGATCTAGAGTTTTGCCATTTTTGGATTTGATGGTTTTGATCTATTAAACTTGCTTGTTTTCAAGTTTTGATGGTTCCATATTTTAGAGAATTTTATTCTACCCAATTTTGACCTTTGGAAAGTTAGATTCGGACTTGTTTTGACCAAGATTTGGACTGTTGAAGCTTAGATTCAACTTTAGAGTTCTTGCTGTTCTTGCCATTTGGAGAAGACAGTGAACAGTGAGCTAGCTTTTTAGCTTATGCCGCTGAGTCGTACGCTGCTGTTTAGTGAGCGTACGCTAGCCTTCGTACGCTGCTGTTTAGTGAGCGTATGCTAGCCTTCGTACGCTGCTGTTTAGTGAGCGTACGCTAGCCTTCGTACGCTGCTGTTTAGTGAGCGTACGCTAGCCTTCGTACGCTGCTCTTTAGTGAGCGTACGCTCACCTTGATACGCTGCTTGTTGGCAGCGTGTCTTGAGCATACGCTAGCTTGAGCGTACGCTGACCTGTAGCTTGAGCGTGCCCTTGTGTACGCTGACCCTTGCATACGCTTCCCATTGGAAGTGTATGGATCCTTTGGTACGCAGACCTGGGCGTACGCTAGCCTGAGCGTAGCCTGGCTTGAGCGTAGCCTGATTACCCTTGATCTTCTATAGCCCTGTATATTAATATTTTATTAGATATTTAACGTCCATTTTATATCCTTACGCCTTTTGTCATGAACTTGATAATCATGGATTTGTTTAATATGTTTAGAAATGATACCTGAGCATGACACGATAGTGACCCGTAGTGGTGTACTCCTGACATAATGACCTGACATGACCTGATAGTGGCCCGTCGTGGCGCACTCCTGATAAGTACACTTGACATGATAAACCTGACATGTTATATCTTGATGAGCTGTTGCGACGGCTACCTGACATGACATGACCTGTATGAATATCCTGGACACCGTGGATGATTGTGCTTGTATAAATAATCCAGTCCTGTCTTGCATCATGTCTAGGAGGGGACTCCTGAGTACCACGGTCAGGAGTACCTACTAAAATGGACTAAGGTTAACAACTAGATTAATATATTAGTCATGAAGAGATTTTCCAGCTACAGGCAATTCTATTACCTGGGCGCGCTTGGGATCTGTAGCCTGCCGACGAGTAGGGCACATTTCCAGCACACTGTCATGTGTTGTTCCCTTCAAGCTACTTAAGGGTACATGCATTTCCTGGACGATGTACCCACCTGAATTCAACCCTAATCTCTCGACCTGGGTGACCTGGATGGTCTGCAGGGCTTGTGGCTGTGGAATAATCTCACTGCATCTTGTTAGTAATTAGGCTTGTGACAACCCTAGTTAGTTAAAGTATCAAGCCGTAGTTCTTGCTTGGCCGTGAAATGATTGGATGGAGTCTAACCAGTCTAGTCTTGCCCTGACCCTGTTTCAGACTATTGAATGACCAGAATGCTTGTATTTATTTTACCGATAAATGGTGAGAAACCAAGCTCCGTTCAGACGAAGGGTTACAACCCCGGTCCTTGTTTGGTTTACGGGTTGTAACCTGGCTATCTGAATAGTTCTATGGTTATCTCGTCGTATATCATCCTGATATGTTTTTTTTATTCCAGTCCTTATTTTATTTATATTTATATTCCTGTGCTGATTGCTGGTTTTAGTTCTTAAGTGAAGCCTCCCTTGTGGCACTTGCTCTTTCTGGGGTCTGACCCAGCTGGTTTTGTGTGGCCAGATTTCGGAGCAACTCCAGAGGATCTACCGACTTCCCAGCCAGATGGTGAACACTAGAAGGAATCCTGGCAACGAGTGGGTTATTTTTGGCTCTCCCACTCTATTGTAAAAATATTCTTTTGAGGCGTTTAGCCGACGAGCACCTGTTTAGGTCGATTGCATTTACTTACTGTTTGCCTACGGGCTGTAACATGATTGACAAATCCTAGGGTTGATCATGTATGACTAAACTCTTGCTAGTCCTAACATTTTGTAACGACTAGCTTCATGATCAGCTGAATATGTAATATTTGGGACGCCTTATTATTGTATATTTAATGATCATACATCTTGTGACTCTTACTTACTTGCTTATGATTGAGACACTAGGCTTGTTCATGACCTTAAGAGACTGTTGGATTGTAGATAAACCCTCATGTATCTAGACAGCCGTGACCGTATAGCGAGATGGATTCCATTTCATATACGTAGCTGGCTATGTCTGCCCCCGCTCTCCAGTATTCTGGTTCTGGGGCGTGACATGGTTTAAGTGGTGGCCCATGCAGGTCTTGTAAATCAAGATATGTGAGGGTTTACCGAATAGATGTCTCAATCAGTATTCGTCCTTGATCTCTGCTCGTATCTTCTGAATCCCTGGATTCTTGTCCTGATCATATGCTTGTATCGTTGATCTGTCCTGGTCCTTCCTTATTGTTCCCTATGTCGTCTTCTTCAGCGGCATTGTTCGTGGACCTGCCGACCAGCAAGGCGGAGTACCTCCCGCGGACCAGCAGCAACCTGGAGATCGAGCCCAGCATTCCGGAGTAGCCTCCAGAGTCGTGCCTTCTGGCAGAGAGCCACCAGTTCAGCCAGTTCAACCTGTAGAACATGATGACGGCACTTTGGTAGGACTCGTCAAGACCTTGATAGCTTTCCAAGACCGGCGTGGAGATGCCTTGCACCAGGCAGTGACGGATGCTTTGACCCGGGGTGGTCATCAGGGTAACAGCGTTGCCAACAGCTTCAAGCGCTTGAACCCTCCATTCTTCGACGGTAGTGATGATGCTATCGCAGCAGATGCATGGCTTCAGGACACAGAAGTGATTCTAGAAGCAGCCAGGACCCCAGAGAACGAGAAGGTGGCCGTTGTGCGCCTGCAGTTGTTAGATCTTGCTCGCAGCTGGTGGGCAGCGCAGGCCGTTGGATTAGCAACACCTATTGCTTGGGCAGTATTCAGGGAGAGATTCCAGACCAAGTATTTCGATGCCGTGGCTCGGTATGATCTGCAGACCAGGTTCACCAATCTGAAGCAAGGAGGCAGAACGGTCGACGGATATGCGGCCGAGTTTTCCAGACTCAGTCGGTTTGCTCCCACCTTGGTGGCAACCGAGTATGATAGAGCCCAGCGGTTCCAGCAGGGACTTCACCTGGAGATCTTGTTGGCAGTCGAGCAGTTTGAGCATCAGACTTTTGATGCAGTCTTGAGAGCAGCCCGGAGGCATGAGTATACCTCCCAGAGGATTGTGGACAGGGCCGGGGGTCGAAAGAGATCTCACGGCCAGATGAATCAGTCTTCAGCACCAGCCCCGACAGCCAGGGCTTTGACTATTGGAGCTCCGAGGCGAGCGGCCTCAGTGACGTCGGTTCAGCATTCCACTCCGACGCACCCTCAGCCGCAGCAGAAGCAGAAACAGTCTTCCGCAGTGGGATGTTCTCATTGTGGGAAGCCAGGCCATATGGTGGCAGAGTGCCGTAGGGCACAGGGATTGTGTCTGGCTTGTGGAGCACTAGACCATAGGGTTGGATCCTGCCCGAACAGGGGTGGTTCATCCTCGTCCAACCTTTCTAGCTCTTCGGTGAGAGGACCAGCACCAGTCCAGCAGCAGCAGCAGTATCCATTGATGAGGCCCTTGCCGCCTCAGTTCCAGGCATTTCAGCAGCAGAGCCCCCAGCAGTATGCGCAAGCCCAGGCCTTGAGTTAGAATAGGCAGCGAGGGTTTCAGCAGAGGGGACCAGCACCCCGAGGGCACGGTCAGGCTATGGTGATGACCGTGGAGGAAGGATTGGCACCAGGAGAGGTAGTGGCAGGTACTATTCTCGTCAACTCCTTTCCAGCTTCAGCTTTATTTGATTCTGGTGCATCGCATTCTTTTATGTCTGCACGATTTGCGACACGGGTAGGATTGGAGCCCGAGTCATTATCAGTAAGGCTCAATATACTTACTGGTAATGGACTTGTGGGAGTAGATAGAGTGTTTTCCTCGTGTCGGATCGTAGTTAGCGGTAGAGAATTCCCCGCTAGGTTGATAGAGTTCCCGATGGCCGATTATGATGTGGTCCTAGGGATGGATTGGTTGAGGAACCAGTATGCTAGGATAGACTGCCATATTGGTAGGGTTGTTTTTAGCATTCCAGGCGAGCCGGAGTTTTCTTTCTTCCGAGGCAAAGTTGAGTCATCTCCTCCAGTATTGCGGATGGCAGTAGCAGCAGTTCAGTTGCCCAGGATAGTGGATGAGTTCCCAGATGTTTTTCCGGAAGAGCTTCCAGGTATGCCTCCGGAGCGGGAGATCGAGTTCACTATAGACTTGATTCCCGGGACAGCCCCAGTGTCAGAGAGAGTCTACAGGATGGCGCCGTCAGAGTTGGAGATATTGTACAAGATGATTGAAGAACTCAGAACCAAGGGATTCATTCGTGCTAGTGGATGGCCTTGGGGAGCCCCGATGCTTCTTGTAAAAAAGAAGGATGGTACGTCCAGGTTATGTGTTGATTATCGTACCTTGAACTCAGTGACAATCAAGAACAGATACCCTCTTTCGAGGATAGATGACTTGTTTGATCAACTCAAAGGGGCTTCAGTATTCTCGAAGATTGACTTGCGCTCAGGATATCACCAGATCAGAGTCAGAGAGCAGGACATCCCGAAGACAGCTTTTAGATCAAGATATGGGCATTGGGAGTTCCTTGTTATGCCTTTTGGAGCAACCAATGCGCCGGCAGTATTCGTGGACCTCATGAATCGCATCTTCATGCCTTACTTAGATCAGTTTGTGATCGTGTTCTTGGATGACATTCTGGTCTACAGCAAGAGTGAGACGGAGCATGAGCAGCATCTCCGTGTGGTTCTTCAGATCCTCAAAGAGCACCAGCTCTATGCCAAGTTTAGTAAATGCGAGTTCTGGCTCGATCGTATTTCGTACTTGGGTCATATCATCACCAGAGGAGGAGTAGAAGTGGATCCCCAGAAGATTGTGGCTATTGAGTGATGGCCAGTGCCCAGCACAGTTGCAGAGGTTCGTAGTTTTCTTGGATTGGCTGGCTATTACCGGCGGTTTGTTTCAAACTTTGCTCGGATTTCAGCGCCATTGACGCAGTTGACCCGCAAGGATGCACAGTTTGCTTGGACAGCAGAGTGTCAGAGTTCTTTCGAGCAGTTGAAGCGAGGATTGATAACAGCTCATATTCTCACGCTTCCAGATGGAACCGGAGGATTTTCAGTGTATTGTGATGCTTCAGACAGAGGTTTAGGATGTGTTCTGATGCAACATAGAAAGGTAATAGCTTATGCGTCACGACAACTTCGTGATCATGAGAGGAATTACCCAACCCATGACTTGGAGCTGGCAGCAGTGGTGTTTGCACTTAAGTTGTGGAGGCACTACTTGTACGGAGATAGGGTGGAGATTTTCACCGACCACAAGAGCCTGAAGTATATTTTCACCCAGAAGGATCTTAACATACGCCAGAGGAGGTGGCTGGAGCTTCTTGTGGATTATGATGTCAGCTTGCAGTATCATCCTGGGAAGGCCAATGTCGTAGCAGATGCATTGAGCAGGAGAGCCGGAGCTTATTTCCTAACAGCGCAACCAGAGCTATTAGCAGATCTTCAGAAGATGGGTATTGAAGTTGTTCTCCCTTCCAGTGTGGCGTTGATGGCCAACATACAAGTTCAGTCCACTATAGTCGAGAGGATCCGGATGGCACAGTCGGCAGATTTGAAGCTTCAGTGACTCAGAGCAGAGTGTGAGACAGGACGAAGACCAGAGTTATGTATTCATGAGGATGGTACACTTAGGCATGGTAAGCGTCTTTGTGTATCCAGTAGAGATATCAGACAGGAGATCATGTCAGAGGCGCACTGTTCTCAGTATTCCATCCATCCTGGCAGTACGAAGATGTACCGTGATATCCGTCAGCACTTCTGGTGGAATGGCATGAAGCGGGAGATAGCTCGGTTTGTCTCTCGGTATTTGGTTTGCCAACAGGTTAAGGCCGAACATTAGAGACCGGCTGGACTTCTTCAGCCCTTACCGATTCCAGAATGGAAGTGGGAGCATGTGACCATGGATTTCGTGACTGGATTACCTAGATCCCCAGCTAGTAGAGATGCTATTTGGGTCATTGTGGATCGGCTTACCAAGGTAGCACACTTTCTCCCGTTCAGAGTTGGTCAGTCGACGGCTCAGCTAGCAGAGATGTACCTCAGGCAGATTGTTAGATTGTACGGAGTGCCAGTCAGTATCACCTCGGACCGAGATTCAAGATTTATGTCACACTTTTGGCGTTGCTTGCAAGAGAGTTTGGGGACTCATCTCCAGTTCAGTTCAGCATATCATCCGCAGACAGATGGCCAGTCGGAGCGCACGATCCAGACTCTTGAAGACATGTTGCGGTCTTGCACACTTGACTTCGGTGGTTCATGGAAAGATCATTTACACCTGGTGGAATTCTCATACAACAATAGTTTCCAGGCCAGTATCCAGATGGCACCGTTCGAGGCACTGTATGGCAGGAAGTGCAGATCCCCGTTAGCCTGGGATGATATTGGAGAGAGGCAGATGCTTGGTCCAGAAATGATTGCCCAGACAGTTGAAGTAGTCAGGCGAGTCAGAGATCACCTTCGAGTTTCCCAAGATCGCCAGCGCCATTGGGTCGATTCTCATCGGCGCCCTCTCGAGTTCTCGGTCGACGATAATGTATTCCTGAGGATTTCGCCTAACCGTGGCGTCATTCATTTCGGCGTACGGGGCAAGCTTAGTCCTAGGTATATAGGACCGTTTGACATTCTGGAGCGAGTAGGAGATGTATTCTATCGTCTCGCTCTTCTATCGTCGCTAAGCGAGGTGCATGACGTGTTCCATGTATCCCAATTACGATGGTACATCCCGGACCCGAGCCATATCCTGGATCATTCGGAATTGGTTGTTGGTACCAACCTTTCGTATGAGGAGAGGCCCGTGTCTATAATGGATCGAAGAGAGAAGATTCTCAAGAACAAGACTATCAAGTTAGTCCGAGTTGCTTGGGGTCATCACTCTTTGGGGGAGTCAACGTGGGAGCGTGAGGATGATATCCGATCACGATATCCCGACTTATTTTTGACTCGTGAGGTATAATGTCTTTCTTATGCCTCATGCCATCAATTCCTTGCTTGCATGATTGATTGATTGTCTAGTATAATTGCCTGTGAATAGTGTAGCTTGTTCTTGTCCCTCTAGCCTTTTAATTAAATTTCGAGGACGGAATTCTTTTAAGGTGGGTAGAGTTGTAATGCCTGTTGTTCGTATTACGTATTTGGAATACGTAAACATATTTTATCTTGTATTTGCATATCTCCTTGGTTTGGCTTGGCTTGTTTACTCTCGGTTTGGGTTGGCTTGGTTCGGCCGGCCCAATGCTTGGTTCATCATGGACCAAGGTGAACCCCCTACCTACCACCACCCATGATATTTATTTCCCCACCAACCTTCTCTCTCCTTCATAACTCTCATTTATTTCTTCTTCTTCTTCCTTCCTCTCCACAACTCCCCAACCATAGGCAAGTGCAACTTGCTTCCACAAGAGAACTCCTTTTTGATGGTTTTATTAGCTTCTCCTCATGATTCTAAACCACATTAGAACTTGCCATTTTCTATTTTGAGGCTTTAATTGTTGTAGATCTAGAGTTTTGCCATTTTCGGATTTGATGGTTTTGATCTATTAAACTTGCTTGTTTTCAAGTTTTGATGGTTCCATGTTTTAGAGAATTTCATTCTACCCAATTTTGACCTTTGGAAAGTTGGATTCGGACTTGTTTTGACCAAGATTTGGACTGTTGAAGCTTAGATTCAACTTTAGAGTTCTTGCTGTTCTTGCCATTTGGAGAAGACAGTGAACAGTGAGCTAGCTTTTTAGCTTATGCCGCTGAGTCGTACGCTGCTGTTTAGTGAGCGTACGCTAGCCTTCGTACGCTGCTGTTTAGTGAGCGTATGCTAGCCTTCGTACGCTGCTGTTTAGTGAGCGTACGCTAGCCTTCGTACGCTGCTGTTTAGTGAGCGTACGCTAGCCTTCGTACGCTGCTCTTTAGTGAGCGTACGCTCACCTTGATACGCTGCCTGTTGGCAGCATGTCTTGAGCATACGCTAGCTTGAGCGTACGCTGACCTGTAGCTTGAGCGTGCCCTTGTGTACGCTGACCCTTGCATACGCTTCCCATTGGAAGTGTATGGATCCTTTGGTACGCAGACCTGGGCGTACGCTAGCCTGAGCGTAGCCTGGCTTGAGCGTAGCCTGATTACCCTTGATCTTCTATAGCCCTGTATATTGATATTTTATTAGATATTTAACGTCCATTTTATATCCTTACGCCTTTTGTCATGAACTTGATAATCATGGATTTGTTTAATATGTTTGGAAATGATACCTGAGCATGACACGATAGTGACCCGTAGTGGTGCACTCCTGACATAATGACCTGACATGACCTGATAGTGGCCCGTCGTGGCGCACTCCTGACAAGTACACTTGACATGATAAACCTGACATGTTATATCTTGATGAGCTGTTACGACGGCTACCTGACATGACATGACCTGTATGAATATCCTGGACACCGTGGACGATTGTGCTTGTACAAATAATCCAGTCCTGTCTTGCATCATGTCTAGGAGGGGACTCCTGAGTACCACGGTCAGGAGTACCTACTAAAATAGACTAAGGTTAACAACTAGATTAATACATTAGTCATGAAGAGATTTTCCAGCTACAGGCAACCCCGTTACCTGGGCGCGCTTGGGATCTGTAGCCTGCCGACGAGTAGGGCACATTTCCAGCACACTGTCATGTGTTGCTCCCTTCAAGCTACTTAAGGGTACATGCGTTTCCTGGATGATGTACCCACCTGAATTCAACCCTAATCTCTCGACCTGGGTGACCTGGATGGTCTGCAGGGCTTGTGGCTGTGGAATAATCTCACTGCATCTTGTTAGTAATTAGGCTTGTGACAACCCTAGTTAGTTAAAGTATCAAGCCGTAGTTCTTGCTTGGCCGTGAAATGATTGGATGGAGTCTAACCAGTCTAGTCTTGCCCTGACCCTATTCCAGACTATTGAATGACCAGAATGCTTGTATTTATTTTACCGATAAATGGTGAGAAACCAAGCTCCGTTCAGACGAAGGGTTACAACCCCGGTCCTTGTTTGGTTTACGGGTTGTAACCTGGCTATCTGAATAGTTCCATGGTTATCTCGTCGTATATCATCCTGATATATTTTCTTTTATTCCAGTCCTTATTTTATTTATATTTATATTCCTGTGCTGATTGCTGGTTTTAGTTCTTAAGTGAAGCCTCCCTTGTGGCACTTGCTCTTTCTCGGGTCTGACCCAGCTGGTTTTGTGTGGCCAGATTTCGGAACAACTCCAGAGGATCTACCGACTTCCCAGCCAGATGGTGAACACTAGAAGGAATCCTGGCAACGAGTGGGTTATTTTTGGCTCTCCTACTCTATTGTAAAAATATTCTTTTGAGGCGTTTAGCCGACGAGCAACTGTTTAGCTCGATTGCATTTACTTACTGTTTGCCTACGGGCTGTAACATGATTGACAAATCCTAGGGTTGATCATGTATGACTAAACTCTTGCTAGTCCTAACATTTTGTAACGACTAGCTTCATGATCAGCTGAATATGTAATATTTGGGACGCCTTATTATTGTATATTTAATGATCATACATCTTGTGACTCTTACTTACTTGCTTATGATTGAGACACTAGGCTTGTTCATGACCTTAAGAGACTGTTGGATTGTAGATAAACCCGCATGTATCTAGACAGCCGTGACCGTATAGCGAGATGGATTCCATTTCATATACGTAGCTGGCTATGTCTGCCCCCGCTCTCCAGTATTCTGGTTCTGGGGCGTGACATATAGTCTGATTTTGGATATATTTCTCGGGTGTGGAAATTTAAGATTTTCGCAGCCAAGCTAGCGGCATCGTGAAAATGTTAAATACCATGATTCTAGAGGTATGTGCATAAATCAAGGACTCTGTGATTATCGTAGCCTTGCTCACTTGTATGACGAGGATTTAGAGTACCATGATTTTGGATAGACGCATATGATTATCAGATTGTACCTTAAATATTTTCGAACATGTTTTTGCTACTTTTGTTTCAGTCATTCAAAAAAAAAAGAGAAGGAATTATTGTTGTTTTGTTTTGTTTTGTTTCTCATTGTTTACTTAGGATGTAGCTTTAGCTATTTTTATAAACCTTGTGTAACTTCTTACAAAAATTTATTTCTTCTTAATACAATAAACCAATGATTTTGCTATGCCTTATTTTGGATTTGGTATTATAATTCTTGTTTCAAAAAAAAATGGGTCCCTCTTTTAAATAGATAAGCAGAACAGATTCTATTATCATTTTTTTCCTGCCAATATTTTTACTACCATCATTCCTTGTCTTATATACCTGTCCTGATTATATCAATTCCCTATCTCGTATATAATTCTGTCAGCTATACCTTGACAACTCTTGAATCTTCATATCATTTTGCCTGAGAAATGTTAAGGAAGTGACGTAAATTATATAGCTCAGAGAAGACGTAACTGGCTATTTTATGATGATCTAAAGAAAATCAAATGTGGAGTGTTCCATATGGAAACTTGAGATAGAAATGTGGTAAAGGTCTCGAATAGAATAAAGAGATGTATACTGCCAATCTGGAAACAATTACATTTAGAGAAATTTTGGGGTTATGAGATAGTTCATAGGTGTATTCAAAACTAATGAGGATATCAGAGGTCAATCTAGTTTTGAGAACTTAGAAAATCTTGGTTATTGATTCTGGGGAAAACTTTTACTCTGAGGCTATGTAGAAGGTTAGTAATGGAAAAGAGAAGTTAATTGTGTTTAATAAGGATATTAAACAAGATGTTTTGAGGAAATGACTAGGGATAGAAAGAGCACAAAGTTATGGAAGTTTAGAGATTGTTGTGAAATATTTTTAGGAGAATAATATTCAAGGGTGTATGTCGAAGAAAATACGGAAGTTGATTTTATAATGAAAGATAAGTTTTGTGAGGCCTAGAGATTTAAATTAAATAATACGAGGAGAACAATTTGAACAAGTTCAAGGAATTCGTAAACGGAATTTAGAGGTTTTGGGTCAAATTTAAGACAAGGTGAAAGAACTTGGAAATTTAAATAAATGGTTAATGTTGATTCCTAAATGTGAGGGTTGTGCTTCAAGAGTGATGTTTGGAAATTGGGAATTGCCTACGGTAGTCATGGTAAGGGTTTAAGTAAAGGTTAAATTTTCACATGGAGACTGGTGAGGTAAAGATATGATTGGCAAGTTATGACCAGATGAACTTAAGAGTATCAGAAGCAGATGACTAACCAGATCTTCATTATTTTTGTGCATTAATTACCACCTCTTGAACTTCCACTTTCTAATTGAGATCCTTGACGTTCCTTATCGTGACTTTGATATTCGGAATGTAATACTAGCTGTTACCCTCCAACAAATCTTATATGCAAGACCTAGACGAGCTCACCTTCGTGTAAGTATATCATGTCCCACTAAAACCCGTCTTCTTGTACTCTATTTTTTTGATATGATTTTCTGGTCAACTGGCTAAACTATAACCTCTACCATTATACTAAATTTCTTCTTATTTCAATTAGAAATCTAGCCTTGACTCAATTCTTTCGACCCGACATGTGATGGTGTTCTGCTTGTTTCCTTAGATGCTTAACCTTGTACCTTATCTGATTACTTGACCCGTTGGTTAAGAAACTTGGACTATGTAATTCCTTTCATCATTACCACCCTTATATCTTGTGCTGCTAAATTAGCCTTAGTTTTGCAAGCTTATCTATTTTCGAGCTTGGTCATGACATATTTTATTGGGTGGCCACCCACTAACATATTGTCTAATTAGAACCGGTACATGATAGTCTGATCAACCTATTGTACTTTGGTTCGCTTTTTCATGTATCAATCTACGAGAATGGAGACATAGTTAAACTTGACCCTAGAGTCTCATTCGTGACAGCCTTGACAATTCTCCTTGAAATCTTTTCATCGCCTATGAACCTCGTATTCGTACTCAGTCGAATTAAATTTAATCATGACCTGAATCTCCATCATTGGATGCTCGTGCTCATACTTTAATTTTATTGATTTCCCTTCTTACCCAAATCTCGTTTATCCCAAAATTGATCAACTTAGATCGTGTCAAGACAAAAATCTATTTGTAATTTGTTGTGCCTAAATTTTCAATTTTTGCCATTTTATGGAATAGTACCTTTTAATAATTTCTTAGTTGCTTGTTAATGACCAATTTTTATATAGGATGGTAGACAACCCTACAACCTTGATGATTGTTGTTCCCTTACCTTCCCAATTAGGACACCCTAGATTGTTTGTGTATTGATACCATAGTACTGTTTTGACCTAGAATGATTAGTGTACCTAGGTGAGACTTCCAACTGCTACGATATGCCCTGACCTTGTATACTATTCCTTCAAATTGCATGATTTAGAAAAAAAAAATTAGACCTTGATTGTTGGGAGATAGGGACGTCACCCCATTAGTATCAGTTGTAGATATACATAGGTTAATCCTTGATGTGGGGATGTGTGTCTATAAACATGTAGCTTATGAGATTTATAAGAGATTATAGTATCAGCCTTGATGGAATGTACTAGTCTTTTGGTGAGCATAAATGTGTTATGAGAGATAGGGGCCTATATGTCTTAGTAATGCATCGTTCCTTTGGTAATAGAATGTATTAATAGATGGTTAATAGAAAGATAATAGTTTGAGCATACCTATAGCCTATGATCAGTTCCTTTTCATCCTTAGTTAAGACCACTTTAAAATAGGTCCAGTCCCTTGGATATAGGTTCCAGTCCATATTTTATTGAAGTTCCATTACCGCCGTACAGTAGAGCAGTATTGGAGGTATTCCTAGATTGACACTTTTTAGATGTCCGTTTATTATTCCAGTGTTAGGAAGTGTTACCTTAGATATTGGGTAGGTTAGAGGCTCTAGAAGGAGTACTATCGATCTTAAATTTCGAGGATGAAATTTTTCTAAGGTGGGTAGAGTTGTAGCACCCAGTTTCCCAAATGAGGGTAATTTTGAAATTTTGTGTTTATAATTATTTTAATAATGATATTTAATTAATGATATAATTTTTGGTGATTTTAAATCATTTTAACATTATTTAAATCAATGACTTGTGGTTTTGACGTTTTGCTAGTGAAACCCTAGAGACTGTTTGACCTAGAGCCTAACTATGTGATTATGATATTTTAATGTCATTTTTGGCCTAAGAATATTTTTGCATTTGACCTCTTTGAATTATTTTGATATTATTTTATTATTTATGATATTGTTTTGGGGTTATTTGAGTCGGGTTCGAATTTCAACTCAATCAGACTTGAAACGGGGACCCGGGGGTAGTTTGACTCTAGTGGGACCCACACACTAGTTAGGCATGGCCCACATGATATTAATTTTAGTCCACATGATAGAAATATTTTAGTTAGAGGTTAGACTAATTATTATGGATAAGGTTAGTGTGATTAGAGACTTTAGAATGACTAATTTAGCCCCAACCAATTAGCCCTTTCCTAATACTCATAGAATAGGTTAGTAGGGGCTTTTGGACTTTTCCTAATAGGACAAAACCATCTTTATGGCCAGCCACAATAAGGATAGGGTTGAGCCTCCCATTTGTCATTATCCATCTATTTTTCTCTCTCTTGTTCTTCCCCAAATTTCTAGAGAGCAATCCCTAGCAATTTCTCCACCAAATCCTTCCATTTAACCACCAAATCTTCTTCTTTCCTTCTCCATTCTAGCCAAGGAGGAAGCTACCCAAGTTTGGGAGGATTCAGAGCTCGTTCGTGTCCTTTTGGAATCTCTACGTGTCGGTGTCGCTCCGGGAAGGCTTTTCTTCGATTCGATCTACCGGGAGTTATAAATCTCTTCTCCTTTTCATTTCCTCATGCATATAGGTCTATTTTGAACCCATAGGAATGACCCCCATGGTTGTATCTCTATTTGTGTCCATTTTGTGTCCATTTGGAGGTCATAGGAGTGTCCTTTGTGTTATGGATGTGTTCATGTTACATATATAGATTTATATATATATATATATATATATATATATATTGTAATGAGAGTGTATCAATATTTATATATGTAATAAATGGTTCATGATGATTATATAATCAAGTTTGTGAGTGTGGTTCCTCATATTATTATTGCTATTATTGTTGTGGATAATTAGGATATATATTGTGTATTCTTTTGGCTCAAACTATCTAAATCCGTCATGATTTTTATCCACGTTTTTAATTTTAGTCCTAACTTAGAAATGTCATAACTTCTAGCTCAAAGCTCGGTTTAATCTTCCGTTTTTTTAAAAGAAGCGTATTGAAGTTAGCTTTCCAAAAACATGTATTAATTGGCCTAATTCTTTCTGTAACTTTCTGGAGAATTATTTGAGTGTCAGCTGTACGAAAGACAAACGCGTTCTCGGTGTTTTCGCGATTCCGGTTGTTTCCGGAAACGAAAACGCGATCCGTTTAAAGTTGAAAGCTAACACATAGATATATAACATACTTTAATCCTAAATTTTAATTCATGCTGAGATGGTACAGTATTGTTTATTAGTAGGAGTTACTATTCGGCATATGCATTTTGTGCACCCTTGTGTGTAATATAATGTTCTATTTGAATTTAACCCATGTTAATGTATATACATTATATAATTAAATAGAGAATACAAGCATGAGTAAATGGTTAAATAAATAATGTATGAGGTGTAAGTATCCTATCGAATGTAAGCATGTATAAGTATGGCTTGTAATGAATATGTAGGTTCCATAGTATGTAATGTATGGTGCATATAGTGGTGCAAGAGAATACTGAATGATGAATGAATGCAAGCATGAATGTAATGTAATAATAGATGTAATGTATGCAATATACAAGTTAATGAGATGTAATATTCTATGTTAACACAAATCCTATATTACCTCATGTACCCCCTTACACTATGTTGACACTATCACACTTGACACATTGTTCACTTACACTTTGACACTCTTTGATATGTATACACTATGTATGCCCATTTAATCCTCACTTGCCCCCTTGTCATGTTCACATACACACACATAGCCTCTTAAATAAGTATTTATGAATATAGTTAACTTAGCTATGTATGTATATTATATATATGTTAGCATATTGTGTTGTAATATATATAAGTTTATATAACCATTTGAAATGCCATGATCATAGACCTAATGTTGAATACTAATATATGTATGTGTATATATGTGTAGATATATATAGCTTAAAGTAATAGATTACCTAGTGTATATCCAATGTGAATTCTTGCCTATTTGAGTATTGAATAATTGCATGCTACATAGAGTCGGGTGTATGTTGGCTTGTATAGCCTTGTATTGATGTGTACTTGCTAGGATAGTCTTGGTTAGGCCTAGTAAGACTTGCTGGGTTAGGACATGACCTAGTTTGACCTAGTTTGACTAGTGCATTTGACCAGAGTTGACCAAGGGTTGACTTTGGCCTAGTTTGACCTAGATTCATGTAGAATGCATTGTAGTGCTTTATATTACCCTTCTGGATATGTTGTGACTTGTGCTGTTCTAATTAGGAGCCAGACACCTCTCCTTGGACAGTATCTTTACCTTGGACATTCAGATATCAGGCGAGTACATTCTCTGATCATTTCATATCCTGCTTAGAATTATATTCCTGCTTTAGATTACTATACTTGATGCTGTCACGGCATTATCACAGATTAGTACTATATGGATCTCTTCATGCGATAATATCCCCCTCGAGAGCATCGGGTACATTGTGTTATGTGCGTTTCACTTTCATCATGTACTCCTGTGCTTTCACCTTACATGTACACTCTTGTGAATCTTTTACTCTTATGTTCATAGAGCCTTCATGTATACTATCATGTGCACCCTTTTAAGGGCCCCATGTGATATCATGTACAATAACATAACTTGTTTAGATCCTTGTGTATTGATTAGGGAAACAGGGGAGTGCTAGTAGTCATGTGAACAATTCCATAGTAGTGTAGATCATGTACAACTCTTTAGTGTAGATCATGTACAAATCTGTCCCGTTTACATGTGCTATCTTGTACACTACATCACTAGCCACTGTTAGTTCTCTATTTATAGTAGATATTTCTATTACAGTTCTTTCCCTGTTTACATACTTATTTCTTCAGATCCTGTATCTTACTTTACTGCATGATTATATTTTCTAACCTGCTATAATTTGTTGAGATGTATTGTGCTCGCTCCTGTCCTGACTGGACCTGTTGATAAATTTTACAGATGGCCTGGAATTGCCTGCTAGCCTAGAGGAGACACAGTAGAGGTTGTTTAGGTAGTTATTTCATTTTGTCTGGAGTTGTATTTACTTGTGGATTATTGTATCTGTATTTGAGTTTTGAGATATATTTCTGGGTTTATGTATCTTAGACACTTAGACTTCTATCTCTTGTATCTCTTTTAGATTTCATGTTTTATCCATCCTTATCAGGCTCTACCTTAGATGCGATTGAGTCTGTATCTGCTATGTCACCCCCATTCGGGGTGTATAAACTGTTTAGCATTATATTGTTAAATGTTGTGACCTAGGACAACGTTCTACCGTCGACACTGCGGCGTAGGCTGGGCGTAGTTACGTTCTCGTACCCTAACAGTGGGTGCGGGTTGTGACAAAAGTTTCTTTTCCCTTACGGTTGTTCTGGCGATTACCACCACCCGATGTCTGGTGTTCATCCCGATCGGGGTTAGACATTTGTACCCCTAGCTGGTTAAATTTGTCGGCTCTAACTTCATCTACTTTAGCGTTGACAATGATGGATGGCCAATCTTAGAACTGAGTTGATCCTGTCCACATGCTGTTGATAGACAAAAGATTTGCCTTGCAGGTGTCTATGGTGACAGCGGCCGGAGTTCCAGGAGGCATTTTTAAAGCTTATCGACGGAACCTTTCAATAAAACTCTCAGCAGTTTTATTGTGTCTTTGTTTGATTTTATTGAGGGCTGACATAGTCATGTCGTTGATCCCCTTATAGAATCGCTCCAAGAAGATTTGTTTTGGACCTGAGAAGGAGGTGATACAGCCATCGGGCAAGCTTCTATACCAATCGTATGCTACACCGGCTAAACAGCCGACGAATACTCTGGTAAGAAGAGCGTCATTTGGTTGAAGTTGGACAGTCATTACCTCAAAGTGGTTAATGAACTGACTGGGAGAAGTCTGCCATCAAACAGCGAGATTGTTGGGATTTTGTACTTTGGAGGAAATGGGACTTCCTTTCATTCAATTGGGTAGGGTTGTTTGATCTCCAACCTCTGCAAGTTGTCCTTCTCTTTGAAGGCCTTGAATTGAGTACGCCGGATTTTGACAGCTTCATTGGCATCCTCCACTGATGTAGAAGGAGCAGGCTGAATCACAGTGTTAGGGGGAGGAACAGCGTGGTAAGCACTACCCCCAGCACCTGATTGACTGGGTATAGGTTGAATCTGTACAGGAGGTACTTGAGGAGATGCTACCCCCAGTCCTGCATTGACAGGCACCGACGATGCTATTATTTCAGGATTTGCCGCAGGTACAATCGGTGGTACTGTATGTTGGGTCACGATAATAGAATGCATACTTGCAACCATTTCGGCCATGGTCTTCAACTTGTCTTCTAGCGCAACTATCCGTTGTTCTTGGCTAGCTGAACTGGAAGCATCTGGGTTTTCGGTGACAACATAAACTGTCACTTCTCTAGGTACAGTGGAGGACACTGTCTGCTCTGAACTTTCGCTGTATGCATCATAGTCGGAGAAAGAATCATCTTCTGAGTGAGAAAGAGAAAGATGACCAGAAGGATCTTGAAGATTCCTTTGACCGATTGTGTCTCTGCTTCGGGATCGGGTATGTTGGAATACTCCATCAGAAGATTCTTGGAGTAGATCCAAATACAGCTGGCTTGGCTTGCGAGGCTTGCCGTGCTTGGAGCACTTTCTACCCCAGTGTCTCTGGAAGTCATGTTGACGGAAGCGTACAAAACTTCATCTTCATCTTCTGACATAGGTTCAGAGTTTATAAAGTTCAGACGATCGAAGACAGATCGTCTTGTTGTCTGACAACAACACTTGATGACCATTTTGTGATTACAATGGTGTCCAAGTGGTTGCACTGGAGGCGTTGAGATGTTGTCCTATTTTTGCTTAAGGTGTTCTCGGAGATCGGGAACAATGACAGGATGAGAAGAAGTTTGAGGGATATGTTCTTTGACAACATTCGGAACATGGTTCCGGTTCTTTAAATGTTTTGTCCCTTGAGTGTACAGGGAAGTACTCATTTCATTAGCATATGTGTCGAGATTTTTGATCCTGGAAGTTTACCTCTGATGCTGGTTGGTCTTCGGCATTGGCTGTTTACGTTTCACCGAAGTTGGTCTATTGAGATAATTTCTTAGATCAGCAAACTCACCCCCAGGAGTTTCTGTCTGAGACACCAGCAATTTTCTCTGTTTCGAACGAGATATCTTGAGAGTTGGAAGATCTTGGAACTCTGCTACCAGAGTAGGCAGAATACCTCTTTGATCAGTACACCTCCCTTTGGCAAGGAGGGAAGAAGAACCCTTGTTTAAGAGAGTCATTGTACTGACTGGTGCCGGAGCACATTCAGATTGATCTTCTACGGTAAAAATCGAAGAAGACTAAGAAAAGACCAAAGGGCCTTTTCCTTTGTTTTGTAAATAAGGGTTAGCTAAAGAGCGTTTCCCTCTGTTGTCTTCCAAGTCGTGGGACGAGGAAGTTTGAAAAAAGACCAACGAGCCTTTTCCTTTATTCTGGAGAGGAGGAGGAATAGTCAAAAGACTACCCCCAGTGGTTTGCACTGGAGCAACAGGGTGCTTGAGGAGAGGAGCAGAGGTTTTCCCTTTACTGTGAAAAGAAGAGAGATTAGCCAAAGGGCTGTCTCTCTTAGACAGCGCTGGCGCAGTTTGCGCAGGGATTGAAGTGGTTGTTGGCGTACTGGCAGGTTGCGCATGAGTAACTCTGACAGAAGGTCTTCTGGCCACAGTGTCAACAGCTTGCGTAGCAGGAGTCTTGATGCCAGAGTGCTTGAGTTGCACTCTGGTTACTGGAGTAGTGGATTGCGCAGGCAGAGTTGCAGCCAACTGCGCCAGAGGAAGATGAGTCTTGCACTTTGACAGAGCAGCATAGGAAGTAGGTTGTGCACTGGAAAGGGGAGCAACATACTGCGTATGGGCAGTAGCAGCAGACTGCGTAGCAGAGGCAGCAGCAGAGACAGTAGACTGCGCAGCAGGCTGAGCAGCAGAGGCAGACTGCGCAACAGTCTTGGGGACCCACACTGGATGAACTTTGCTCGTGGCAGAAGTTGTTGCAGTACGAGGGATGGTCCTGGAGTTGATCATCGTCTCGTAGGTCGTCTGGTTGACCTTTACAACCAGCGTCTTCTGCGTCTTTCCGATAGACGCAATGTCACGTTGAGTTGTCACTTCCTCGTCGGAGGAGAAAGTCGCCTCCAGCAGAGTCGCCATTTTGTTTACAAAAACAAAAGTTGATCTTTATTTCACAAACTTTGTAAGAAGATTACAAGAATTCTGGGAAAGTACAACTGTAGAAATCCGATCTGAATGACGATCGCTTTATTCCTTGGACGATGTGAACTTTGAAGACGGTAGCCTCTGAAGTTGAAGACGGTAGCCTCTGAAGAATGCAGCAGTACTTGGGCAAGAACTCCTGAACTCTCTGCTCTTGATTCTGATTTTTATGATCTCTATGTGTGTGTGATATTGAAGACTTGAAACTCTATTTATAGAGTTCTGGAAATAACTAAATTTTAGTTATTCTGACTTGCGCAGGATGGATTGCGCATACTTTGGATTGCACAAGCAATAAACTGCGTAGGCAGTTACTCGATCGTGGACCATCTGTATGTGACACGTGGCATTGTTTGATTGAAATACGCTTGATCGTGTACAGACGGTTGCCACATGGTGAGTAATTGATGGCATGTAGGCCACGTGTTCATTTGTCAGTTGTCTTGATAAAGTGCGCCACCTGAATTGTGCTCGCTTCAGATTGTGCTGGGATGGACCGCGCTGCAGAGAGTCTGGCCGATTACGCTGCACACGATAAACGAACAGTTTCCTCATTCTCCGTGCTGTCAGTTGTCAAAAGATCTGATTCTCTGTCAGATAATGATGACGAGGCCACGTCAGCTTGCGCACTTGGATGAGTGCACAGTTCTGCCTGCACAATTGGATTATTGTACAATCTGTCTCCTGCGCAGTTTACTTGAAGGATGCACAATTTGATTTTCATGATTTCTTTGATGGGTGCAACTTGATTTTTAGGACCTACACAAGGGAATGGCACCTTGCTATTTATAGGAATGGAATGCAATCATTAGGGTTTGTAATGATTGTCTCCTTGATAAGTCGGCGGTTAAGGCTCAATTAATCTGGGCCCTTCATTCTGATTGTAGCAAATCTAGGTAATTAATGTAGATTGTATCAAATCTCTGTGGATAATAAATGTTGATTGCCATGAATATTCGCAACTTGTGATGGCTTACCACGTGTCTAATTTGCTCGATTTGACTTGATCTAGGCAATTATGATGATTGTAACAAATCTGATTTTGTTAGGATTTGTTAGCACCCATAATTCCAGGAAGATAAGACTGCCACGTGTCTCAATCGTCGTAAGAAACGCCACGTGTCTTCACTGGGTCATCTTGGCAGAGCCGCATATGAGTGGGCCGCATGAGGATGAATGGCCGCATGAAAATGGGCAGTCGCATGGGGATGAACAGCCGCATGAAGATGGGCAGCCGCATGCTGATGGATGGCCGTAAAAAGGATGCAGCCGTATGAAGATGGACACCCGCATGCTGATGGACGGCCGCATAAAGGATGCAGCCGCATGAAGATGGGCAGCCGCATGCTAATGGGCGGTCGCATAAAGGATACAGCCGCATGAAGATGGGTGGCTTCATGAAGTGGACGGCCGTATGCTGACGGGCGGCCGCATAGAGGATGCAGCCGCATGAAGATGGGTGGCCGCATGAAGTGGGCGACCGCATAAAGTGGGCGGCCGCATAAATATAGCAGCCGCATGCCTCGGGACTCGGTGGATTCTACCAGCTGTGAAAAGATTTTCTCCTTTTTTCTAGGAACACGCCTTTATGTCAGTCATTATTGCGCCTTTATATCAGAGCTGTTATTTGTCAGAGCTATCAGCCGTCAGGGCATTAAATACAGCCAAAGATGAAAAAAAAGCTGTTGAAGGCCACGTGGCTCTGGGTCTATCCGAGCCGCATAGACGTTTGAGCCGCATGGACCCCTGAGCCGCATGGGCTCTCTGAGCCGCATGGACATTCTTGGCCGCATAGACCTTTCTTTATTCTTTTCCATGCTTCTACAGAAACTTTCTGTCTTTAGGTCGGAATACTGTCGGTATGCCGCCGTATACCGCCGGTATGCCGCCATATACCGCTGTATGCCGTTTTATGCCATTTTAGTCTATTTTTGTCCATTTCTGCCCGTTTTTGATATTTTCTTCGACTATAATGATATCTTAACATGATAAGATGATCTTGCATAGTTATAGAATGACTGTACACCCTATATACACTTGACACTAGCACATGTTCAATCATTTTCTATGAAATATACTTAGCTTTAATTATTCTTTCCCACATGCCATGATATGTCTTTTGATAGATTCTTTCTGACAAACTATGATAATTATTACCATGCCTTCTTTGCTTTCATGATAGTGGCCTGTCATGGTACACTCTTAATTCTAGTACATGTCTAGCTCCTTGATAGTGGCTCGTCGTAGCGCACTCTTGTCTTGATATTGTCATGTCTTGTTGTGGCTTGTTGTAGTGTGCAATCTTGCTTGTCTTGTCCAGTCTTGCATGTCTCATGTCTAGGAGGGATTCTGTGGAATGCCATACCCAGAATCCAACAAGAAAATGTTAAGGACTAAATAACTTGCTTGATTACCTAGATTATTGGAGACTTTTCTGGTTACCTGTTTCCCCTTTGGTCTTGGTCTTATATATGTATACATGGGATTTGGAGCTATCCATCATGATGAGCACTCTTCCAGCACGCCGTCGAGTGGGACACTTCTCTAGGACACATGTATCTTACTACAGTGTGTCTGCTATACTTGTTTTTCTTTTGGCTTAGATCATTCAGGTAGCAGCAGGCAGGTAACTGGAATTAGATTTCTTAAACTTGCATATGCTAGTAATTAGGATTATGACAACCCTAGTTAGCTAAAGTATCAAGCCGTACAAATTGTTTTGCCGTGATTGATGGATGGAGTCTATTTCTGTCTAGTCTAGTCTTGCTCTATTTTATCTTATTATAGTACTTAGCTTTCCTGTCATTCCTTACATGCTATTCTCCTACTACATGCTCGACTTCACCATCTGCTCATATGTCCAGTTTATTCTATGTATCACTTGCTATCCTTCTTGCATGTTCCAGTTTTCTTTCGTAAACACTATGGTACCAATTTACTATTATAGTCTCGTTTACTGCTTTATCTTAGAGATGTTATAAATTGCATGCTGGTTTTAGTTCATAGTTTGGCTTCCTTTTTGGTACTTGCTATTGGGGTTCTGACCCCACTGGTTTTGCATTGACCAGATTTAGTTGCGGATCGCAAGGATCATCCGGACCTTCCACTCGATGGTGACCACCCGGAGCACCAGGGGACTTGAGTGGCTATTCTTTCTCTTACCCACTCTTTTTCTGTACATATTCTTTTGAGGCATTTAGCCATCGAGCGCGTGTTTAGCTCGTGTTTTGGACTTGACATTTGGCCTACGGGCTTAGGCATAATGTTATATTTCTAGACTGCAGCTAGAGCTGATCATGTATTACTTAGTCTTGCTAGTTCATCATTTTGTATTACTAGCTTCATGATCATCTATATATTATAGTTTGGGATGGTTTACTGTCTTATATGCGTGATGATCATATTCTTGTACCGTACTTCTGGTCTGAGACTGGGATATTTAGGATTATGTGACCTAGAATTGACTGGTGGTTTGTATCAGTGACCCCCATGTATACAGCTTGTACGTTGTTTCGGAGTACTGGAGTACTTTGGTATACATAGCTGGCCTGGTCCGTCCCTACTTGCCAGTATTCTGGATCTGGGGCGTGACATAGATTTTAGTGGTAGCCCATGCAGGCCTATTTTATCAGATATGTGGGGGTTGCTGGTAGTTATCTCAGTCATAAATTTTTCTCCATTGGTATCCTCAATACTACTCTTTACCTCTGATCTTTGACTTGATATCTGCTTCGATCGTTGATCTTTCATGTTCCCTCGACCTAATCCTTATGTCCTTAAACTTTTAGGGGCACCATTCCTGGTCTTTCTGATCAGCCTGTGCAGGTTTTGCCGATGGTAGATCAGCGTCCCTTAGTTTTGCCGGTTCAGGAGGAGCATCCTCAGCATTCGGGAGCAGAGTCTAGAGTGGACTGAAGGACATAGTCGCCAGTTCCTTCTGTTCAGCCAGCAGTGCCATCTCATCCAGAGTAGCCAAAGGATATTGTTCGAGCACTGGTGGACGTTTTGAGAGATTTCATGGCATCGCAGCAGCGTCAGAGTGATGTTCTCACCCATTCTGTCCAGACGACTTTGGAGAGGGGTGGTGCTCAGGTCTACAATTCTGCGAGTAGCTTCAGGCGTCTCCATCCCCCGTACTTCTATAGTACAGAGGATGCTGTAGCGTCTGATGCGTGGCTTCAGGATACTGGGGCCATTCTGGAAGCGGCAGGGATTCCGGCTATGGAGCGTGTGACAGTTGTCAGGTTGCAGCTCTTGGATTTGGCCTGCGACTGGTGGGCGGCTCATGAGGTGTCTCTTATGGCACCGATAGCTTGGGCCAATTTTAGTGAGAGGTTTCAGACTCGCTATTGTGACGCGGTGTCGCGTTATGATCTGCAGCAGAGGTTCATTAGCTTGCGGCAGATGAACAGGACCGTCGACGGCTATGCGACAGAGTTTAGCAGGCTCAGTCGGTTTGCCCCTTCCTTAGTGGCGACCTAGTTAGACCGGGCGAGGAGGTTCCAGAAGGGGCTTCATCTGGAGATCATACTGGCAGTTGAGCAGCATGAGTTCCAGACTTTTAATACAGTGATGAGGGTGGCTAGGAGGCATGAGTACACCTCGCAGAGGATCGTTGATAGAGTCGGAGGTCAGAAGAGGCCTCACATTCAGAGGGGATCTTCTTCCCAATCATCAGCACCAGCTCTAGCAGTCCGATCTTTGACGATTGGATCTTCGAGGGGACCGATTCTGGTGGCTTCCTTTCAGCAGTCGTCTCAGCCGCGTCCTCAGCAGCAGAGGCAGTCTTCCTCAGTTGGTTGTTCCTTTTGCGGAAAAGGGAGGGTATGTCTTATCAGAGTGCCGTAGGGCATAGGGCTTGTGCCTAGCTTGTGGAGCATCGGACCACAAGATAGGGGCTTGTCCCAGGAGGAGTTCTGCTGGATTAGCACCCATCTAGCCAGCAGTTCAGCAGTTTAGGGCACCAGCACCGGTTCAGCACAAGCAAGCCCAGAGGCCACTACCTACGCAGTCTCAGCAATTCCAGCAGCAGAGTCCTCAGCAGTATGCTCGGGCTCAGGCTCAGAGACAGAGGGGTCCAACAACCAGAGTTCAGGGTCAGGCTTTCACACTTTCTATGGAGGAGGCGCTAGCAGCAGCAGAGGTGGTTGTACTACAAAAATTTGTCAGATTAGCGACGTTCCAAAATGTCGCTAAACTCGGCCAAAATGTCGCTAATTTAATTTAGCGACATTTTCAGTGACGTTTCATAAACGACGAAAAAAGCGTGTCGCTAATCGAAAAAAACGTCGTAAAACGTCGCTACGGCGACGTTATTTAGCGAACATTGCTAATTTACGGCATTGTTTGTGACATTTTTAAGTGGTCGCCGATTAGCGACACATTAGCGACGTTCTTGCGATGATGGGGTGGCATCAGATTGTTTGCCATGTCAATAATTTAGCGACGTTTTTAGCAACCTTTCTTTTCGTCGCTACATTTTAGCGACGAATATAAACGTCGGTAAATTGAAAAAAATTAAAAAAAGAATCCAGAATGCAAATGTACAATCCAAAATACAGAATCTAATCCCTGGGTTCGCCGACCCCTTCGGTGGAGATACAAATACCGCTCGAGTGAGCCAAAGGCATGCAGCCACTTCCCTCCCTCTATTCCCCCTCTCCCTCTCTCTTGCTATCAACGTCACAACTTTTCCAGTGCTGCTCCCTCTAATGATGATGAACGCAAAAATCAAAGACCCCCTCTCCTTTCTCACTCTTCACAGTTCTCACAACAGGAAAGATCAGTGCTTTCTAGTTATTTTTCATCCATCCATTCCTCTGTTCTGATCAAGCCTCTTCCTTCTCCTCTCCTCCACCATGGCTCTGGACCCATCTGCTCCTCCCTACTTCCCTTCTTCTTATTTGACTCTCTCATCCACTTATGATATCCAGCTCAAGTGTAGAGTCGGGGGAGAAGAAGTGGGCAGGAAGAGGAGGGGGAAGCAGCACAGCCGGCGGGATGACCTGGAGGAAGTACAGAGGTTTTCTTCAACATCCGTAGGAGAACTATAAGGATATATCTTTTCACAACATATCACCTTGTCAAGGACCCTTAATGGGACAACCATGTTACCATGGTGTCAGAAGACTAACATGTCATAATTTTTTAAGCCGTGTGTTTTGACATAATCCTCCCAACTCTTTCCTCCTATGTAGTAATCTTGTATTTCTTTATGAAGTTCAAGATGGCATATTTTTCCATTACGAGTCAGTATATGCCGTCTTGAACTTCATAAAGAAATGCAAGATTACTACATAGGAGGAAAGAGTTGGGAGGATTATGTCAAAGCACACGGCTTAAAAAATTATGACATGTTAGTCTTCCGACACCGCGGTAACATGATATTCACATTAATGGTCTTTGACATGGTGACATGTTGTGAAAAGATATATCCTTACAGTTCTCCTACGGATGTTGAAGAAAACCTATGTACTTCCTCCAGGTCATGTCGTTGGCTGTGCTGCTTCCCCCTCCTTTTCCTGCCTACTTTTTCTTCCCCGACTCTACACTTGAGCTGGATATCATATGTGGCTGAGAGAGTCAAACAAGAAGAAGGGAAGTAGGGAGGAGCAGATGGGTCCAGAGCCATAGTGGAGGAGAGGAAAAGGAAGAAGCTTGATCAGAATGGAAGAATGGATGGATGGAAGAGAAATAGAAAGTACTGATCCTTCCTGTTGTGAAAAATGTGAATTGTGAGGAAGGAGAGGGGGGTCTTTGATTTTTGCGTTCATCATCATTAAAGGGAGCAGCACTGGAAAAGTTGTGACGTTGATAGCATGAGAGAGGAAGAGGGGGAATGGAGGAAGGGAAGTGGCTGCATGCCTTTGGCTCACTCGAGCGGTATTTGTGCCTCAGTGTCCCTGTTATTTGTAGACGTCCCCCTAGTGCGCCATGGAGCAGCGGTATCTCGTCCGACCACTACGACACGCCATTTACAATGTCGTTTCATTACTCCGATTACAATTTTGATAAACTTCTCTCGGTAGAACTACCCTCTGGAGCTGGAGCCACATGCTCTTTCAGAGCCATCTGTGCCTCCCTCAAGCGAGATCCTCGGGTCTTAGGTGCCATCTGTGAGAACGGGTGCCACCTCGTTTGAGAACATTTTCGAAAGCAGATAAAATACAAAAAATTCAATTTTTCTCCAAGTGTGAGAACGGATGGCTCAGAACACAACCCAAAATTCATTCTAGCATACATTAATGTGAATCATCTATGTTATGTACATATGGTGTAGTATATGTTTTTATCGAATCTAGTATCTGAAGGATATAACAGAATCAAGATGAACTCACATAATGTAATACTAAAACATCATCTACTACTATATAGTGATAGGTTGTCGTATCATCATTACCAAGGGATGAGAGTCGAAGGACAGTCAACTTTATCTACGGCTACATAGTTTCTTCCTCGCCAGTCGAATGGCTGCAGGGACTATGTCCTGATCACCATATCGTATCGTAGATTTATGCAAATGGAGCTGGAGCTGGAGCTGGAGCTGGAGCCAAAATACAGAATCCAAAATACAAAATACAGAATCTAATCCCTGGGTTCGCCGAAAATACAAAAACAAAGATTAACACACAGTTCTAATTCATATGTATTTTAAGTGTGAGAACGGATGGCTCAGAACACAACCAAAAATTCATTCTATCATACATTAGTGTGAATCATCTATGTTCTGTACATATGGTGTAGTATACATTCTTATCGAATCTAGTATCTAGTATCTGAAGAATGTAACAGAATCAAGATGAACTTACATAATGTAATACTAAAATATCATCTACTAATATATAAGATATAGTGATAGGTTGTCGTATCATCATTGTCGAGGGATGAGGGTCGGAGGACAGTCAACTTTATCTACGGCTACATAGTTACATGAGCTAGTAGTCGCAAAACGTCGCTATGATGTCGCTAATAGCGACTTTAGTATGAATGTCGCTAAATTCTAATTATATTCCCCCACCAATTCATTTTCCTCCATTTTACTCTATTATTCTCTCTCCTCTCCCCTCCGGCGCTCTCACTCTCTCTGGCGCTCTCACAGTACTAATTCATATCTATTTAAGTGTGAGAACGGATGGCTCAGAACACAACCCAAAATTTATTCTAGCATACATTAGTGTGGATCATTATGTTCTGTACATATGGTGTAGTATATGTTCTTATCGTATCCAGTATCTGAAGAATGTAACAGAATCAAGATAAACTCACATAATGTAATACTAAGACATCATCTACTACTATATAAGATATAGTAATAGGTTGTCATATCATCATTGCCGAGGGATGAGGGTCGGAGGACAGTCAACTTTATCTAATGCTACATAGTTTCTACCTCGCCAGTCGAATGGATGCAGGGACTATGTCCTGATCACCATGTCGTACCGTAGATTAATATAAATAGAGCTAGAGCTGGAGCTAAAATACAGAATCCAAAATATAAAATACAGAATCCAATCCCTGGGTTCGCCGAAAATACAAAAACAAAGATTGACACACAGTTCTAATTCATATATGTTTTAAGTGTGAGAACGGATGGCTCAGAACACAACCCAAAATTTATTCTAGCATACATTAGTATGAATCATCTATGTTCTGTACATATGGTGTAGTATACGTTCTTATCGAATCTAGTATCTGAAGAATATAACAGAATCAAGATGAACTCACATAATGTAATACTAAAATATCATCTACTACTATATAAGATATAATGATAGGTTTTCGTATCATCATTGCCGAGGGATGAGGGTCGGAGGACAGTCAACTTTATCTACGGCTACATAGTTTTCCCCTCGCCAGTCGAATGACTGTAGGGACTATGTCCTGATCACCATGTCGTAGTCCAATATAATCCAGAGATTGACACAGTACTAATTCATATATGTAGTCCAATACAAATAGTCTAATACAAAACAACCAAATACAAATAGTCCAATATAAATAAGTACTAATAGCTAATGAGAACCACGCAGCTCACGCGAATACTCAGTGATACGATCACGCAACCACCTCAAATAAGTGGGATCGACGACGGTAGGAGAGATATAGTCCATTGCAATTGCTGCATGAATAGAACTCTAGATCTCACTAGCTACCGGTGCTGGATGAATAGAACTTCCGGTCTCACTAGCTACCTGTGCTACTTCCTCCTTAACAGTAGGAGGAGCCACCTCAGCATTCACTGTTTCTCTCAAACGACGTACCGCTTCTCGGGTCATGGGTACCATCTGGTAAGATCGATATTCACAAATAATATAATTGTAACATAAACAAGCTAACTAAATAAACCATCATGTAATTTGAGTACATTTTTGAAAGCAGATAAAGTACAAAAAATTTGATTTTTTGCCAAGTGTGAGAACGGATGACTCAGAACACAACCCAAAATTTATTCTAGCATACATTAGTGTGAATCATCTATGTTCTGTACATATGGTGTAGTATATGTGATCTTATTGCATCTAGTATATGAAGAATATAACAGAATCAGGATGAACTCACATAATGTAATTCTAAGACATCATCTACTACTATATAAGATATAGTGATAAGTTGTCATATCATCATTGCCGAGGGATGAGGGTCGGAGGATAGTTAACTTTATCTACGGCTAAATAGTTTCTGCCTCGCCAGTCGAATGGCTGCAGGGACTATGTCCTGATAGCCATGTCGTACCATAGTTTCTGCCTCGCCAGTCGAATGGCTGCAGGGACTATATGTCCCAATCACCATGATACTAATTAACCAACCAACAAAACTACTTGTTACAAATATCAGCACTATCGGTGCGTTCAAATCAGAGTATCACATTTTTCGATGTCGAACAACAAATAATTATTACTAAATTATCAGATTTTTCGGCACTATCGGTGCCCCTGACCAAGCCCCCCTACACCACCCCTAACCTGAACCCTAACCCTCCCCTCCCCCTGCTCTCCTCTCCAGCCGCCCCCACCCTTCCTGCTCCCCTCCTCCAGCTGCCCACACATACCCATCCCTAACCCGAACCCTACCCCTAGCTCCCCTCCCCCAGCTGCCCTCGTCCCCCCTGCCCCACCCCCAACCACCCCCTACTTACCCCCGAACCACCTGCATCCCCCTGCCTCTCCTCCCGAGCCACGTGCACTCCCCAACCACCAACAACCAAAACAGCCGGAGAGAGAGAGAGAGAGAGAGAGAGAGAGAGAGAGAGAGAGAGAGAGAGGGAGGAGAAGAGTACCATGTACCGGAGAGAGAGGAGAGTCGCCGGAGAGAGTGAGAGTCGCCGGAGAGAGTGAGAGCGCCGGAGAGAGTGAGAGCACCGGAGGAGGGGAAGGAGAGAGAGTGAGATAGTAAAATGGGAGAAAATGAACCCTAACCCGAACCCTAACCCTAGCTCCCCTCCCCTAGTCGCCCTCGTCCCCCTGCCCCACCCCCAGCCACCCCCACTCTCCCCTTAACTACCCACATCCCCCCTACACCTCCCCCCGAGCCACCCGTACCCTCCAACCACCAACAACCAAAACAGCCGGAGAGAGAGAGAAAGAGAGAGAGGGAGGGGTAGAGTCACGTACCGGAGAGGGAGGAGAGTCGTCGGAGAGAGTGAGAGTCGCCAGAGAGAGTAAGAGCACCGGAGAGAGTGAGAGCGCCGGAGGAGGAGAGGAGAGAGAGTGAGAGAGTAAAATATGAGAAATAAATCGGTGGGGAGGATATAATTAGAATTTAGCGACGCTAATATTATCGTCGCTAAGTTAGTCGCTATTAGCGACGTCAGAGCGATGTTTCGCAATGACTAGATTATGTGATTAATATACGTCGTTGTTACGTCGCTTAGGTCGTCGCTAGTAGCGACTATTAGCGATGTTTAGACAAAATGTCACTAATTAACACAATTTAGCGACGTTAATCGAACGTCGCTAAATATATGTCACCAATTGAGCAGATTTTAGTAGTGTTGCAGGTACCTTTCTTGTCCATTCTCATTCAGCTTCAGCTTTATTTGATTTTGGTGCTTCGCATTCGTTTATATCTGTACGATTTATGACACATGTTGGTTTAGAGCCAGAATCATTACCTGTAAGGTTGAATATACTTACTGGTAATGGTCTAGTATGAGTAGACCGAGTCTATGCCTCGTGTAGAGTCAGAGTATATGGGAGAGAGTTTTCCGCTAGGCTGATAGAGTTTCCTATGTGCGATTATGATGTCGTCCTAGGTATGGATTGGTTGAGTGCTCGACATGCTTCGATAGATTGCCATGCTGGCAAGGTTATCTTTCGTGTTTCGAATGAGGAGGAGTTCTCATTCTCTAGAGGCCAGGTGGAGTCTTCACCGACGGTCATGTGGATGGCAGTAGCCGAGGAGGTTCAGTTGCCCTGAGTAGTTGGCGAGTTTTTCGATGTGTTTTCTGAGGAGCTTTCGGGTATGCCTCCAGTTCAGAAGATTGAGTATTATATTGATTTAGTTCCGGGAGCAGAGCCTGTGTCAGCGAGAGTCTACAGGATATCTCCTTCAGAGTTGTTGGTGTTGTATCAGTCTATTGAGGAGCTTAGGACTAAAGGATTCATTCGTCCGAGTGGGTCACCTTGGGGAGATCCAGACCTTCTTGTGAAGAAGAAGGATGGTTCATCGCGTATGGTCATTGACTATCATCAGCTTAATATGGTGACCGTGAAGAACAAGTATCCCTTGCCAGGATAGATGACTTGTTCGACCAGCTTAGTAGAGCGGCTGTGTTTTTGAAGATCGATTTACGGCCTGGGTACCATCAGATCAGAGTTAGAGAGCTGGATATACCCAAGACAGCATTTAGATCTCGATATAGCCATTGGGAGTTCCTTGTTAAGCCTTTCGGAGCAACCAATGCGCCAGCGATCTTCATGGATCTCATGAATCGCATCTTCATGCCCTACAAAGACCAGTTTGTGATAGTGTTTATTGATGATATCTTGGTCTATAGTCGGACTGAGGTAGATCACGAGCATCATCTTCGCGTAGTTCTTCAGATTCTTTGGGACCATCAGCTTTACGCGAAGTTCAGCAAGTACGATTCTAGCTCGATCGAGTCTCTTTTTTGGTTCATATTATTGCCGGAGGTGGTGTTGAGGTGGACCCCAAGAAGGTTGAGGCTATCGAGGGTTGGCCAGTACCTCGTACAGACGGTTTGTGACAGACTTTGTTAGGATCTCCGCACCCTTGACACGGCTGACGTGTAAGGATGTGTGCTTTGAGTGGTCAGACGCTTGTCAGGTTTCTTTTGAGAAACTCAAGTAGAGTTTGATTTCAGCTCCTATTCTGACATTACCCGTCGGACCAGGTGGGTTCACAGTGTATTATGATGCGTCAGGCCGGGGACTTGGTTGTGTCCTTATGCAGCACGGTCGAGTGATAGCTTATGCGTCTCGGTAGCTTCGAGGCCATGAGAAGATCTATCCGACGCACGATCTTGAGTTGGCCGTAGTTGTGTTTTCCCTCATGCTCTGGAGACATTATCTATATGGTGATCGAGTGGAGATTTTTACTAACTATAAGAGCTTGAGGTATGTGTTCACCCAGAGGTATCTGAACATGCGGTAGAGGAGGTGTCTTGAGTTACTGAAGGATTATGATGTTGATCTTCAGTATCATCCCAGAAAGGCAAACGTCGTTGCAGACGCTTTGAGTAGGAGACCCGGAGTCTATTTCTTGACGGAGCAGCGTCATCTTCAGGAGATGGACATTGAGGTAGTGCTACCTGGTGAGGCAGCTATGATGGCAGGCTTATAGGTTCAGTCTACCATTGTGGATAGGATCAGAGCAGCTTAGTTAGGGGACACCAGGCTTCAGCAGCTCAGAACAGAGTGTGTGGTAGGGCGCAGAGCAGAGTTGTGAATACGTGAGGATGGAATACTCTGACTTGGGAGTCGTCTTTGTGTGCCGAATGGAGATATTTGATAGGAGATTATGTCGGAGGCCCATAATTCTCAGTATTCTGTTCATCCAGGAGGGACGAAGATGTACCAAGATATTCGTCAGCATTTCTGGTGGAATGGTATGAAGAGGGAGATAGCTCGGTTTATCTCTCGATGCTTAGTTTGCCAGTAAGTCAAGGCTGAGCACCAGAGACTGGTCGGACTTTTTCAGTCTTTACCGATTCCAGAGTGGAAGTGGGATCATATTACTATGGACTTCGTGACTGGTCTTCCTAGAACCCGGAATGGTAGAGATGCCATTTGGGTTATAGTGGATCGACTCACGAAGGTTGCCCACCAGAGTTGGTCAGTCTACAGAGCAGTTGAACGACTTGTACATAAGGCAGATTGTCATATTACATGGGGTGCCAGTTATAATAGTCTCAGATCAGGATTTCAGATTCACTTCTCATTTCTGGCAGAGTCTTCAACAGAGTCTGGGTACCCGTTTGAGTTTCAGTTCAGCATACCATCCTCAGACAGATGGTCAGTCGGAGCGTACGATTCAGACCTTGAAGGATATGCTTCGATCATGCACTCTTGACATCAGTGGTTCTTGGGAGGATCACTTACATTTGGTGGAGTTCTCTTACAATAACAGATGGCACCTTTCGAGGCTTTATATGGTAGGAGATGTAGGTCACCCTAGCTTGGGATGGCAATGGAGAGAGGCAGATGCTTGGTTCAGAGATGATTGCTCAGTCAGTTGGAGTAATCAGGCAGGTCAGAGAGCATCTCAGAGTAGCTCAGGATCGACAACGTCATTGGGCAGATCAGCATCGACGCCATCTTGAGTTCTCTGTCGGCGACCACGTATTTCTTCAGATTTTGCCTACTCATCTCACAGTATCGGTACTTATATACGGATACGTATTTTGTAGTATATTTTGTATTTTCTTGGTTTTCAGAATGCTTTAAATTTTTCCCAAAAGTATATGTTTTCTCCTTGATCGGCATACCGCCGGAATACCAGTGTATACCGACGGCATACCACCCAAACAAATTTTTTACACTTTAGATATTTTCGGTTTCTAATATTTTCATGAATAGTGTTTAAATATTTTTATGAATAGTATTTAGATATTTTCGTGAATAGTATTTAGATATTTTCGTGAATAGTGTAGATGCATCCTATTATCCAATGGACATTTGGTTTTATTTGGATGGCCATGATTGACTTAGATTTTGATATGGATCATGATCCAACGGCTAAGATTAATTCCCCCTTCTATATATACCATTTTATTTTCTCTCTCCTCTCTCTTTTCATTCTCTTCACTCTCTCTTTATTTCTTCTTCCCTTCTCTTTCCTTGGAGCTTGCCAAGAGCTTGGCCTTGAGGTCTAGAGTGTGGTTTCGTACCCCGCTTGGTGGTGGAGTAGAAGATTAGGCTTGGAGCTTAACCTAGGCAAGTACATCTTGCCAAATTCTTGAACAATAGTATTTTATTGTCATTTTTGTTTTCCTTGGTATTAAATGCTTAGAATTTCCTAAACTCATTTTGTTAAATATGTTTTTCTTATGATTCTCGTATATATGCATGTTTCCAAAATTTGTTTAAGCAATGTTTTAATTTTCTGTTAAAATCCAATATTGACTTAGTAAAAAACTTGGTATTAAGAGTGATACTAGTGTTACCATCATGAATCTTGGTCACATATACATATATGAGGTCCTTACCTAGTTTGTATACATGGATTTTGAGTTTGGTAGCAATCGAAACCCATTTCGGTGTTCCGAGAACCCATGTTTAGTGTATTTTGAGGTATTCATCTATCAAATCTTTGAATTTGTAAAATCTAATACTTCCATGTTGTAGGGAATTCAATTCTATGCAATTTTGACTTTTGAAAATCCGAATTTCGATTTAAAGTGAAGTTTTTATGGCCGAAACAAGTTTTGGCAAAAATCTGAATTTTGTTGCTGTTTGGAAATCGGTATACCTACGGTATACCATAGTATAACGACGGTATGCTGATTTTTGCACCGGAAACTTTCTGTCTTTAGGCCGGAATACCACCGGTATGCCGCCGGTATGCCGTTTTATGCCGTTTTAGTCTATTTTTTTTTTCGTTTCTGCCCGTTTTTTGCCCGTTTTTGATATTATCTTCGACTATAATGATTTCTTAACATGATAAGATGATCTTGCATAGTTAGAGAATGATTGTACACCCTATATACACTTGACACTAGCACATGTTCAATCATTTTCTATGAAATATACATTAGCTTTAATTATTCTTTCCCACGTGCCATTATATGTCTTTTGATAGATTCTTTCTTACAAACTATAATAATTATTGCCATGCCTTCTTTGCTTACATGAGTGGTCTGTCATGGCGCACTCTATATTCTAGTACATGTCTAGCTCCTTGATAGTGGCTCATCGTAGCGCACCCTTGTCTTGATATTGCCATATCTTGTTGTGGCTTGTTGTAGTACACAATCTTGCTTGTCTTGTCCAGTCTTGCATGTCTCATGTCTAGGAGAGATTCTACGGAATGCCACACCCAGAATCCAACAAAAAAATGTTAAGGACTAAACAACTCGCTTGATTACCTAGATCATTGGAGACTTTCCCGGTTACCTGTCGCCCCTTTGGTCTTGGTCTTATATATGTATATACATGGGATTTGGAGATATATGTCAAGATGAGCACTCTTCCAACACATCGTCGAGTGGGGTACTTCTCTAGGACACATGTATCTTACTACAGTGTGTCTGCTATACTTGTTTTTCTTTTGTCTTGGATCATTCAGGTAGCAGCAGGCAGGTAACTGGAATTTGATTTATCAAACTTGCATATGTTAATAATTAGGATTATGACAACCCTAGTTAGCTAAAGTATCAAGCCGTACAAATTGTTTGGTCGTGATTGATGGATGGAGTCCATTCCTGTAGTCTAGTCTTGCTCCAGTTTATCTTATTGCAGTACTTAGCTTTCCTGTCATTCCTTATATGCTATTCTTTCTACTATATGCTCAGATTCACCATATGCTCACATGTCTAATTTATTCTATGTATCACTTGTTATCCTTCTTGTATGTTCCAGTTTTCTTTCGTAAACACTGTGGTACCAATTTACTATTCTAGTCTCGTTTACTGCTTTATCTTAGAGATGTTATAAATTGCATGCTGGTTTTAGTTCATAGTTTGGCTTCCTTTGTGGTACTTGCTATTGGGGTTCTAACCCCACTAGTTTTGCATTGACCAAATTTAGTTGAGGAGCCCGAGGATCTTCCGGACCTTCCACTCGATGGTGACCACCCGGAGCACCAAGGGACTTGAGTGGGTGTTCTTTCTCTTACCCACTCTTTTCTTGTACATATTTTTTGAGGCGTTTAGCCACCAAGAACGTGTTTAGCTCGTGTTTTGGACTTGACATTTGGCCTATGGGCTTAGACATGATGTTATATTTCTAGACTGCCGCTAGAGCTGATCATGTATTACTTAGTCTTGCTAGTTCTTCATTTTGTATTACTAGCTTCATGATCATCTATATATTATAGTTTGGGACGCTTTACTGTCTTATATGCATGATGATCATATTCTTGTACCTTACTTCTGGTCTGAGACTGAGAAATCTAGGATTATGTGACCTAGGATTGAATGTTGGTTTATAGCAGTGACCCCCATCTATACAGCTTATACGTTGTTTCAGAGTACTGGAGTACTTTGGTATACGTAGCTGGCCTGGTCCGTCTCTACTTGCCAGTATTCTGGTTCTGGAGCATGACAGTTATACTTTCTATCTTGATATTTCATATTATATTCCATTATAACTGTCACTTATTGTATTTTTCAATTCATTTGAAACTGCTGTTAGTTTATTACTCGTTTCCATCCTGACTTGATATGTTGACAAATTTTAGGAATTGTTATGCCCCATATTATTGGACTACAGGATGATGCTAGCTGAGGTGGATCTCGATATTCTTTCACCGTGAGTTGTCTCCTGGAAGTTCTAGGCCTAGTAGTTTGAATTAGTTTTTGTTATTGTTTTATCTCCGATACATTCTTGTCTCATCTGATCATTTGTAGATTCTAGTTGTTTTAGTGATACTGATATATCTTCTTATGCATATCTTCTTAGATATTTGTGATTGGAGTACATATTGTTATATAGATCATCTAGATATTGTAGGTATTTATTGGGTACTTGACAGCGTTCTACCGTCGATACTGCGACGTTGGCTGGGCGTGACCCATGTACTCGTGCCCGAATATTCGGGTGATGGTCGTGACACGTTTTTGTGGTGGCCCATATAGGTCAGTCTTTGCAACTAATACGAAGTCGTGGTAGTACTTAGGCTTAGTTGTACTACTGCGAGCCTGCCCTAGGACTGGATTTGAATTATGGAATATTTTAGGATTTTGGAACTCAATCACATATTAGGATCTTCTGATAGATTCCAGGGATGACCTCTGAGAATCTTACTTCGAAACCATATTGAGTTTATTTTCGCTCGTTTTTTGTTTATCTTGATTTTCGAAACAGCTGTCTGTTGACGAACCCTATTCTTGCATGAAGATAAGTTTTATGGACCCCAGAGATAGCTATAAAGTAGAAGTTGAACTTATATACCATTTAGGTTGAGATTTGTTTTAGAATATATTTCAGGAATTTTAAATTTTGACCTAGATAATATCTTTGGGACAACCCTCGAGAATCTCTCTCTATATCCTACCTCGGAATCTGTTTCCGCTCGTTTCCATTTACTTATCCTTGATTCGTTGTTGAATTTAGAATGTTGATGTTCGTTGGTGACTTTGATTTTCGTATTTAGATAAATTATTATGGATTGAATTAAGGTATATCCTGATAACATATTTGATAATGACAATAAGGAAGGTAAATGTCTATTTTATTTATGAAGTTTAGAATTTATCGCAGTCGTACTAGCTAGCATGACAATGACATAGAAACTGATTTTAGATATACTTATCCTAGTTATGGAATTTAGAATTTTTTGCAGCCATATCGGTTGGCGTGGTGAGAATTCTAGCTAACATGATTTTAGGGAGTATACCTTAATTATGGACTCTATCGTTATTGCAGCTATGCTTACTGGTGTGGCAAAAATTCTGACAATATGATTTCAGGAAGACGTGTATGGTTATCAGATCATATCTTAAATCGGTTCACTTCGTTATGACCAAATAAGCAAGAACAAATTCTTATCATCATTCTTCTCTGTCTTGATTAACTTTGTCCTATCTACATCCACAACTAGGATTATAGGTTCTCTAGGACTCTCCAGCATGATTGCTCTCATGTTATCTTTTTTTGACATGATTACTTTTGTGTTCCATCTTTTCTATGATTTGACTAAACTTTTTCCAGTGGACCCCTCGAGTAATTATTCTCGTTTCTTTTTTGTAATTGTTGGAAATGCCTTATGGATTAGTCTAAAGAAAAGTTCGAAAAGGTATATTTATCCTTGTATTACGGAATCAGGAGTTTGCAGCCAGAGAAATACTGGCGAGGCATGAATTCATATAACGGCACCATGGTTAAATATGTTTTTCGAATTCTACTTGGACCACTCCTTATGCATTTTGACTGACATCTTCTCCTTTATTTTGCAAAAAGTTAGTTTGGAAATATTTTATGGATTTAGCAAAGATAAGTTCAGGAACCTATATTATCTAGCGTGGCAGCTGTGCACTGCAGCCATCCGTCGTATTATGAAACAAGGAAGTTAATCGCAACTAGATGCACACTAGCGCGATAGTAACTTCATGTGACATAATTACGGAGGTATATGGTTCTCGAGTTTTACTTCGACTGCATCCTATGCATCTCGTTTGGCCTCATACCATTCTTGGAGATATTTCGATAATCTTTTCTGTCTTGCATGACCCTTAACTTGTTTGAATATTGATATGGATTGTTCGACCCAGTCTTTGGCCCTTGCCCCTTCTATTTAATAGACAACCTCGTTAATGTATCCAATAGTATAACTATAATATGTTGTGTGATTGTGATGAGTATTTTTCCTAGAGGTTGATTAGGTTAAGCTTATAGGACAGATATGAGTGACTGACTGTAGTGGACTTAGAAACCATTAAGAAAGATTCCATAGGGTAAAATGATATAGTTTATGTAGAGGCTAAAATTTAAGTTATGCTACTCACCCTATCAATAGGTTGCGCCATATCAGGTTGTGCCTACATCAAGTTATGCCTACATCAGGTTGTGCCAACCTCAGATTGCACGAGAGCCACGTGGCGCACTTCCTCGAGAAGCTGTAAGGGCATTATCATTTTCTGACAACTGACAGCACGTATATCAAGAAAAAATCGTTCGAATCCCACACAACACGGTGGTCGAGAAGATTTGGTCAGCCAACAGTTTGTGCAACGTGTCAGGTTGCGCGAGGTTGAACCCAGGCACAAGTTTCTAGGTTGCATCCCCGCGTAACCTGATGAAGCTCGTGCAATACGATCGTCGAGAGCAGGGTGACGTGGTGCGCAAGCCACTAACTTTGTAGAACGTGTCCACTACATTGCTCGCGACCATACGCATTTCACTCAAGTGATGCCACGTGTCCACAGCAGTTGGTGCAACCGCTCTCGTAAGTTGCTACATTGTTCTCCGTGCAACCTGATGAAGCTCGCGCAAGGTGATCGAACAGTATCCAGAGCAGGGTGATGTGGCGCGTAAACTACTAACTTTACAGAACGTACCCACTATACTGTCCACGACCACGCGTATCTCAATCAAACAAAGCCACGCGTCCACAGCAGTTGGTGTAACCACTCGCGCAAGTGAACGAGAGGGGCGCAACCTGAAGTGCGCACAACCTAGAAGAACTACTAAACAGTTATTTTAACAACTCTATAAATAGAGTTTCAAATCAGTCTCAAAGCATCAGGAATGATCATAATCTCCTGCTAAAATGTTGTTGCATTCTCTAGAGGCTCGTGTCTTCGATATCACACCGTCTAAGGGATAAAGTGATCGTCTTCTAATCAGATTCCTATAGTTGTACTTTCCCATAAATCAATTGTACACTTTTTGTACTCTTTCTTAGTTTGTAGAAATCCAAGCTTTTGGTGCCAAGCACACTACTGCCGCTGCTAAGAGCAAGACGAACTCTATCTGGACTCCGAAGTCCTCGATGGCACAACCTGCTGCCTCTGTGCAACCTGCGCATATTACTGCCCTGGCGCAACCTAAGGGAAACAGCCCTTTGGCTAATCCCTCCACTTCTTCGATTCAAAATCGAAGGAGACTTCGTCTCGACACACCGCTATCCAAAACAAAGAAAAGTTTTCTTTGGCCTTTTCCTGCCGGGCACAACCTGAGCCTATTCCTGCTGTGGCACAACCTGCGCATATTACTGCCCTGGCGCAACCTAAGGGAAACAACCTTTTGGCTAATCCCTCCACTTCTCTGATTCTGAAATTAAAGATAACTTCGTCTCGACACACTGCTGGACAAAACAAAAGAAAGCGCCATTTGGCCTTTTCTTCCCTGGCGCAACCTGTGCCTGTTCCTGCTCTGGCGCAACCTACATATATTTCTGCATTGGTGCAACATAAAGGGAAACACTGTTTAGTGGTTCCCTTTTTGTCATCAAGCCAGAAACTTACTAAGAAATTACTAAATCAAGGAAAACTCTCTTTGGCTTTTCCTCATTCTGTTCGAGTTGTTGACTGGTTGGAAAGTACTGCCGATTGCGCTTTTGCGCCTCTCAGCACAAAAGTGGATAGAAATCCTACTCTCCTTAACAGAGACAACCAAATCTATGTCAGGAAGATGGTTTCTATTCAGATGAACTTTCTACACAAAAGGGTATTATGCCTACTCCAAAGAGGTCAGGGCAAGATCTACCGACCCTACGTATCTCAAGATCCCGACAAGGCAAACTGCTAGTATCTCAAGTAGATGCACAAGTAGCACCCTGTCAGACTTGCGCACCTATATCAACAGGTGCCAATTAGGGTCAACCTCGGGAAAACATAAGATGTATCAAGCGTAACCTGTACCAGTTGCTAACTTGCGCCAGAGGAAGAATTCTGAGGTAAAAAATCCTATGACTTATGCTAACCAGCTTAGCGCGTCCTTGTACACTCAAGGTACGGGACACCTCAAGAACATGAACCATGTTTCGAATATTGTCAAGGCTACATTCCTACAACTTCTTCTCGTCCTATTAGTGATCTCCGCGAACTCTTGATACAAAAGCAGAAGGTTGTAAATCCATCCGGTCCAGCGGTGGGCCAACAACAAAAACATCACTGCAATCACCACCATGAAATTGTCATCAAATGTTGCTGTCAGTCAGCTAAGCGGTCTGTCATTGACCGTTTGAACTATATTCAGACTCCTGAACCTATCCTAGTGGACGAAGATGAACTACTCTATGCTTCTGTCAACATGGCATCTCGAAGCATTAGGGGTAGAAAACGTCCAAGACGTATTGTATCCTGTAATCCCAGTCAACAGTACTTAGATCGGATTCATGAATCCGGCGAAGGAGTATACCAATATACTAGATCAAGAAGACGAGGCACAATCGGTCATAGGAATCTTCCTTCCAACCAAGATTCTCTCAGTCAACAGGACACCCCTATCACTTATTCTGGGGGTGATTCCTTATATGACTTTGATGCTGATAATGAAAGTTTCGGAAGGACCATCTTTTCTACTAGCTTGTCTTCAATAGCTAGAGAAGTGTCTGCTTATGTCGCCACAGAAGATCAAGATGCTTCCAGTTCTAACAATCAAGAGTAAAGAATTGCTGCTTTGGAGGCTAGTTTAAAGAATATGGCTGAGATGATGACATACATGCATGTTGTGATTATGGAACAACATATAGTTCCACCGGTTGTGAATCTGGTTTCGACTCAAGAACCTGTAACAGCATCAGCTCCCATCAATATTGATCTGGGGGTACAATATCCTCACACCGCTTCCATTCCTGTGCAGACTATTCCAAGTCATTCTGGTTCCGGGGGTGGTACCTATCATGCAGTACCTCCTCCTAACACATCAAATCAATCCACTGCTCCACAATCAACAGGAGATACCAAAGAGGTCATAAAACTTTAACGTACTCAATTTAAAGCTTTTAAACAGAAAGACAGCTTGCAGAAGCTTGGGATTAGGCAGCCTTATCTCATAGAATGGAAGGAAGTTCAATTTTCTCCAAGTATAAAGCTCCAACTATTATGTTATTTGATGGCAGCATATTGCCAAGTCAATACCTCAATTACTTTGAGGTAATGACTGATCAACTCCAGCCAAATGACGCTCTACTCACTAGAGTGTTTGTCGGATGTTTAGCAGATGCTGCTTACGACTGGTACCGTAGTTTGCCAGATGGTTGTATAACCTCTTTCTCTGGATTCAAACAAATATTTCTAGAACAATTTTATGAGAGAACAAATGACATGATTATGTCTGCTCTCATTAAAATTAAACAGCGACACAATGAAATAACCGAACGCTTCATTGAATGATTTCGCCATGAGGCACTCAAAATGCCTTTTGGAACTCCAGATGCTTTCAATATAGACACTTGCAAGTCAAACATGTTACCTATAATCAGCATGTGGACCGGATCAACACAATTCCAGGACTGGCCTTCATTCATAGTAAATGCTAAAGCAGCAGAAGAAAGTGCTGACAAGTTTAAACAATTAGGTATTCAGATGCCTAATCTTGACAAAGATGAACATGCTACACCAAATAACGGTGGCCGTCAGAACAATCGCAAGAGTAAAGAAACTTTGGCTATCAATGTCAAAGGCAAAGAAACTCTAGCGGTGAACATAGGTCAATCAACACCTACTCCAACGGCACCACCACAAAGGGCACCACGTCCGAAAGAAGAATACTCTTTTGATGAAGATGATGTCATGAGTATCTTTGATTGTCTGATCAAAAGAAATAAACTTCAACTGCCAGAGACAAAATGGCCAGATGAAGTGGGTAAAACTGACCACCCAAAATACTGTGTTTACCACAGATTTATCGGACATCCGACTCGAGCATGCTATGTGCTCAAAGGCAAGATCCAGAAGATGGTTAATTCTGGCACAATTACTCTCGAACAAGACAAAAAGACTATAACTGCTAATTTTCTCTCTACAGTTTGACGATTTTCCTGCTCAACTTGTGCAGGACGACATCATTCCCATCCCGAAAACCACTTTGGATATTGTTAATCTCCCACCTGCCCGAATTGATGGTCTTGTTTCTCTGTCTACTGATAAAGGGGAGATTATGTGGATCCATCCTGATTTAGTGGCTGACTTTGAAGCACCTTCTTCATCCACAAAGTCTAAGAAAGTAACCAAATACAAGTCATGTCACTTGACTTCGTTGGGTGAACATTGTCCTCCACCTTTAACTACCACTTTCACTTCTGCTGTAGATCCTTTTCCTTTCTCTACTTTTAAGACGGAAGCCAAATATCAACCAGCTTTCCATCTGTATAGTTCACAGTCTCGTGAATTAATGACAAAGATGGGATATGATCTACAAAAGGCTTCCGGCTTAAATCATGGAAAAGGATCTCATGTACCTCTTTCTCTATGCCTTTCACATAACCAATCTCGGGTTGGTTTGGGTTACAGGACGAACTCTTCATCTTGTCAAAAGAAACCTTCCAGAAGCAAGACCCAGGCAAAGAGTTAAAATATGGTATCCTTCGAACCTGTATCTGAAGAAGAGGCCTTAACTGGTACCCAAGTCTGGAAGAATTTACCTAAGAGATTATTCAGAAGGCCAAGATGTGTCACGCCCCAGAACCAGAATACTGGAGAGCGGGGGACAGACACAGCCAGCTACGTACATTGAAGAGAATCCCACCTCGCAATACGATCATGGCTCTCTAGATGCATGAGGGTTTACTACAAGCCATCAGTCTCTTATGGTCATGAACAAGCCTAGTGTCTCAATCTCAAGCAAGTAAGTAAATATTACAAGATGTTAGATCATCAGACATACAAAGTAAGGCATCCCAAACATTACATATTCAGATGATCATGAAGCTAGTCATACAAAATGTGAAGACTAGCAAGAGTTTTAGTCATACATGATCAACCCTAGGATTTGTCAATCATGTTACAGTCCGTAGGCAGACAGTAAGTAAAGTTGCAAACGAGCTAAAACTTTCTCGGCGGCTAAATGCCTCAAAAGAATATTTTTACAAGGGAGTGGGAGAGCAAAATAAGAACCCACTCATTGCTAGGGTTGCATCTAGTGGTCACCATCTGGCTGGAAGGCAGGGAGATCCTCGGGAGCTACTCCAAAATCTGGCCATACAAAACCAGCTGGGTTAGACCCCAGAAAGAGCAAGTGCCACAAGGGAGGCTTCACTTAAGAACTAAAACCAGCATATTAGCACATGATACATAAAGGATAACGAAAGACAAGAGTTAGAGAAAGCAGGGTGATAAACGATAAGATGACTAACGGACTATTCTGGTAACCAAGTTACAACCCGTAAACCAAACAAGGACCGGGGTTGTAACCCTTCACCTGAACAGAACTTAGTCTCTAACCAATTATCGATAATGTAAAGCATAAACAAGCATGTCCTGAGATAGCCATGTACTGGATCTAGACAAGACTAGACAAGATAGGACTCCATCCATCATTCACGGCCAAGCAAAGAATAGGGCTTGATACTTTAACTAACTAGGGTTATCACAAGCTTAGTTACTAATAAGATGCATCGAGATGTTCCAACAGCCACAAGCACTGCAGTCTTAATCCAGGTTATCCGGTCACAAGTTGAGAGAATTGGATTAGGTGACTTAGAGGTGCAACACATGACAGTGTGCTGGAAATGTGCCCTACTCGACGACAGGCTACAAGTCCAATTAAGAGCGCCCAGATAACGAGACTGCCTGTAGCTGGGAAATCTCTTCATGAACTACTTGATCACTCTAGTCATTATCCTAGTCAGATTCAGTATGAATCCCTGACCGTGGAAATCAGGAATTTATATCCTAGACATGATGCAGGACGAGACATGTAGCTTATACAAGCACAAACACCCACGGTATCAAGACAAGAGTTACTTAGCAAGTCGGGATAGCCGTTGCAACAGCTTATCAAGATTATGATGTAGGATTACTTTATCAAGTCAAGAGTGCATCACAACGGACCACCATCAAGAATTATTATGTCAATTTACTTGCTATTTGTCAAGATTACTTGTCAGGAGTGCACCTCGACGGGCCACTATCAAGATTGTACATATCGTGTTCATGTCAACATCAATACTGGCAAGTCATGCTATGCTCAATAAGTTATCGAGTCGGGTCCTCACAAGATAGGTCAAATACCAAGAATAAGCAATTGACACAAAACCAATAATTAAAGGACAATTCATACAAGGGCAAGGGGTACCATGACCAACAATTGGTATTAGCCAAGTTGCGCAAGGGTGATAAGCTGCACCAGGAATTAGGGGGTGCCAAGGCTACAAGTCAAGTTGCGCTAAAGGCAAGTCGGGTCAAGACAGGCTGGGTTACGCCAGAACAAGTCGGGCCAAGTTGGGTTGCGCCAGGCACTAGGCTGCGCGAGGCTAGTTTGTGCTAGGCTGGGGTACGCCAGGTCAGGTTGCGCCTGACTGGGGTGTGTAGAAGCATAGAAAAGGACAAGAAAAGCCCATGCGACTCCAAACAAAAGGAGCCTTATGCGGCTCAGGATCCTTCAAAACTTTATGCGGCTCAGAACTCCTCAACAGCTCCATACGGCTCAGAAAATGACACATAGCCATACGCTGTCAGCTTCTACAGCTGGCCATAAAGCAGCCTTCAAATTAATTGCTCTGACGCAATGAATGACAGCTCTGATGCAATGAATGACAGCTCTGACGCAATGAATGACAGCTCTGACGCAATGAATGACAGCTCTGACGCAATGAATGACAGCTCTGACATAAAGCTGAAATAATAATGGCATGCTCCTTAGGAAAAGAAGAAAATCTTTTATAACTGACATGATCTGTCGAGTCCCTAGCACCCTTATGCGGCTTCCCTCTTCATGCGGCTGCCATCTTCATGCGGCTGCCCTCTTCATGCAGCTGCCACCTTCATACGGCTGCCTCTTTCATGCGGCTATCTTCTTCATGCGGCTGCCTCCTTCATGCGGCTGCCTCCTTCATGAGACTGCCACCCTCATGCGGCTGCTACCTTCATGCGGCTTGGATCGTGGTGGCCACCCGTATGCGGTTCACTTAGAGACAACACTCATGCGGCTTTGTCAGAACATCTCACTCACGACAGTTGAGACATGTGGCGATCCTCACGACAGTTGAGACACGTGGCGGTCCTCGAAACAGTTGTGACACGTGGCGTTCTTATCCTCCTCGGAATTATGCTGCTAGCAAATCATAACAAACTCAGATTTGTTACAATCATCATAATTACCCAAATCAAATCAGATCAGACAAATCGAACACATGGCAGGAGATCCGAGCATATCATCATAAATTATGAAAATTTATGGCAACCAACATTAATTGCCCATAGGATTTAGTGCAATCCATATTAATTGTCCAAATTTGATGCAATCAAGATTAATGGTCCAGATGATTGGCCGTCGACTTTTCAAGGATGGAATCATTGCAAATCCTAATGATCACGCCCCCACTTCTATAAATAGCAAGGTACCATTCTCTTGCAAACGCCCTGGAGAGAGAGAGGATCCCTAGAGAAAAAAAAGCACAGAGGAGCACACCGAGAGAGACAAAGGCACGCACAGAAGAGTCTCTCCACACATTCCGAGGGCATTTCTTCATCAGAGCCAAGGCTACGTCCGATCGTCCAAGGAGTAAGGAAGAGCTGCCATCACTTTTCCGAGCCTCTACCGTCACTCCCCAGAATAAAAAATAAACAATCGTACTTAGATTGTTGTACCTAGGTTTTCGTCTTTAGGCTTTCTTTGTACGAGCGAGTTTGTATTGTGAGTCTAAGTTCAGTCCTCCTATATAATTGTTCTGTACTTTTACAATCAATGGCAAACACGATGGCGACTCTACTGGGGACAAACTTCTCAATGGTTGAGAAGTTGGTGACGCAATCGTACGCAGCCAAACTTGGCTTCACTCAACAAATGCTGGTCGCCCGGTTCGACCAGCAGGCGTTTGAAGAAATGCTCTCCGACGGAAGCGTTGGCCCGGTCCAACGGCGAGCCCGCACGAAGAAGGCCCACAGGGAGTGGAGGCCCAAATCATTCGCTCCTTCTCAAGCTCTCGAAGGACTCTCTATTGCTCAAGATGGTATAGAAGCCTCGCAGGCAACCCCGCTTCAGATCATAGAGGACTCTGCTGCCCCTAAGTCCGGCAGAAAGAAAATATTATGATGCTGGACTTGCAGGGGCAAAGAGGAACTCTATACGGTCCGAGCCGCATAAAGGCGCCAGCCGCATGAAGAAGGCTCATGCGACTGCAACTGCCAACCGCATGGAAAAAACTCATGCGGCCACAAAGGTCGTGTCACGACCCGCACCCTAGAGTAAGGGCACGAGAAGTGGGTACGTCCAGCCTACGCCGCAGTGTCGGCGATAGAATGCTGTCCTAGGTTACAATATCTAACAATATAATGCTAAGCAGTTTATACTCCCCGAATGGGGGTGACATAGCAGAATGTAAACTCAATCACATCTAAGGTAGAGCATAATGGAAGATAGATAAAACATGAAATCCAAAAGAGATATAGCAGATAGAAGCCTAAGTATCTAAGATACACAGACCCAGAAATACATCTCAAAGCTCAAATACAGTAATCCATAAAATAAATACAACTCCAGACAACTGATAATAGCTAACTAAATAACCTCTAATGTGTCTCCTCTAGGCTAGCAGGCAACCTCCAAGCTATCTGTAAAATTTATCAATAGGTCCAGTCAGGACAGGAGCGAGCACAATACATCTCAACAGATCATAGCAGGAAAGAAAATATAATCATGCTAGAGAATAAAATACAGAAAACTGAAGAATAGCATAATATAAAGAGAGACTGTAAGTAAATATCTATGATATATAGAGAGAGACAGTGTTAGTGATTCAGAGTACAGGATAAACATGTGAATAGCATGGGACTGATTCATGATTATACTACTTGGAATTGATTCATGATTACTCTACTTGGAATTATTTACATGTTCATTTATACTCCCCCATCTCCAATCAATACACAAGGATCCAATCAAGTTACGTTAAGATTCATGATTATACTACGTTGCCCATAAAGGGTGATTCATGAATTGATTCGTGAAGGCTCGATGATCATGAGGGTACATGAGTCACTAGCTGATTTTCGAAGATTCATGATAATAGAAGCATGAGATACGTGATGTAAGTGAAACACACGAGGCAAAAGTATCGGATGCTCCCGAGAGGGATAACATCTCATGAAGGGATCCATATAGTACCAATCCGTGTTACCAACGTGTCAGCATCAAGTAAGATAGTCTAAAGTAGGAAATATAATCCTAAACATGATATGAAATGATCAGAAAATGTACTCGCCTGCTATCTAAATGTCCAAAGGAAATGTACTATCTGAGGAGAGGTGTCTGACTCCTATTTAGAACAGCACAAGTCACAACAAGTCCAAAATGGTAAAATAAAGCTCTACTATGCATTTTACATGATTCTAGGTCATTCTAGGTCAAAGTCAACTCTTGGTCAACTCTGGTCAACCGTACTAGTCAAACTAGGTTAACTTAGGCAGTACTAGGTCTAAACCTAGACTAACAAGTCTCATTAGGCCTAACCAAGCCTAGACTAACACTCATACAAAATCACAAAGCTACACAAGATATCAAACACACATTACATATATATTCATATATATTTTTATTACAAGCAAGGTGCATAAAGACAAGGAGTGAGTGACACATGAATGTGGATATGGCAATGTGTACATAGCAGTACAATGTGTTCAAGTGTGAGGGTATTATGTTAGAAGGATAACATTTAGCAAGGGTTCATTGTGTCACATAGAAGAAATAACATGTAAAGCATAGGTTTAGCATGTGTGTGTGTGTGTGGGTGTTAATCATAACAAAAGGGTTTATTTATACATCAAAGGGTTTACTTATAACAGTAAGTAGGTTTTATGTGTATTCATGCTTGGGGTTACTGTCAACATGTAGAAGGGAATTTTAACATATGAACATGGTGCTAAGTGCTAATATGGCATCATACATTCCTATCATGTTGGCATTCATATATAGCATACATTCATACTTTATTACGTTACTTACTTACATATGGATACTTGCATACATGTCTCAATACCTTGCATTACCCACATGCTTGCATTTCATCCATTCATTCATGCATTGCATTCATTCATGCACCTATACATACATATTTGAATATATTATATACTTTCATACATTATATCATTTATGCATACTTTATATTATATTACATTCTCTTAGCACACACACATATATATATATATACACATGCATACATACATATTTGTACATACAAGGATACACAAAATACATATATCATATAGTAATCTTCTACTTAAAATCAATACTGTACAAATTAAGCATTCATTAAATTCTAGGATTAAAGTATCTTATAGATCTTTGTGTTAGCTTTCCAAAACTTTAAATGGATCGCATTTTCGTGTCCGGAAGCTCCCGGAATCGCAAAAACACCGAAACGCGTTCGTCTTTCGTACAGCTAACACTCAAATAATTTTACAGAAAGTTTCAGAACAAATTTGGCTTATTAAAATATATATTTGTAAAGCTAACTTCGATACGGTTCTTTTAAAAAAAAGGAAGATAAATCGGAGTTTTAAGCTAAAAGTTATGACATTTCTAAGTTGCTATTGCTACTAAAAACGTGGATAAATATTATGACGAATTTAGGTAGTTTGAGACAAAAGAAACACAAGTATATAACATAATATATCAAGAACTCACTCTCTACACTAATATATATATATATATGAGACACTATAGAACACATCTCCAATACAAAAATATGAGATTAAATATGTAATAATTCATTCATACATAACAACACATAGTGTGTCCAAATTTGGGATTTTCCCACATGGACACAACCACAACACAAAGGACACTCCTATGACCTCCAAATGGACACAAAATGGACATAAATAGAGATACAACCATGGGGGTCATTTCTATGGGTTCAAAATATTTCTATATACATGTAAGGATGGATTAGATGAGAGATTATACCTTCTGGGAGAGAGATTCAAAAGAAAATTCTTCCGACACGACACCGATACGTAGAGATTCTAAAAGGACACGAACGAGCTCCGAATCCTCCCAAACTTGGCTAGCACCTCTAACCATGGAGTAGAGGAGAAATAAAGAAGATTTGGTAGAAGAAAGGGTTGATTTGGAGATGAAAAGTCAGTCGCATGCAGAAAGCCCATACGGCCAGAACTACCAGCCGTATGCAGGCAGCCTGCACGACCATGACTTCCAGCCGCATACCGGAGGTTCATGCGGCCACCGCTTCTAGCCGCATACAGAAGGCTCATGTGGCCACAAAGGATAGCCGCATGTAGACAGCCTGCACGGCCACTAATCCCAGCCGTATATTGTCTGCTCTATGTGACTCACGGTCAGTCTTTGACCGTCTCTCGTGCGGTCCTAACTCCAGATGCGCCCAAGAACATGTGCCAGACTCTCTGCGGCACCATTTAGACTCTTCCGACAATGTACCCTCAGGTGCTAGAGTGAAGAAGTCTAGGATAGCGCGGGCTCGGCAAGCTCAGTCAGCTGTCCCAACCTCTGACCATTCGAGCGCTCTACTTACTGTTATACGGGCCTCCGATGGAAAGTTGTACCGAACCACTCGAGTCCAGCCCCCGGCGACAAACGGACAGAGTGGTTCCCAAAAGTCTTCTAAAAATCTGGGAGCAAACATGGTGCCAATACACTTGGATGCTCGGGTTTCCCGGGCCCGCAAATCGGGTGTAAAGGTTGCTCGAGATGCACTGACTTGCATGACATAATCTGTCACAAGCACAAAGAAAGAGAAGAAGCCTCAATGTGCAGAGAGTCCTTCTCTGGACATCACTGCACTCAAGTCATTGTCAACTGCTGCTGTAGCAAGGCGGCCACACAAGAGGACCGACAATCCATCTTCCGTCGACTGCAATACCCAAGCTCAGAAGACGAGGCACTTCTCGTCGCCTCCTGCAATCTTTCTCAGAGGATCCCTGGTAGCGGGAGAGGAAAGAAAACAAACGTCTCAAGTCCTAAAATTTCAACCAAGAAACTCTCTTCTAAGCGGTTGTCCACGACTGCCACAGGAGAAGTTTTCCAAGGTACTCGCTCAAAGACGAAATCTACCATGCTTGGGGAATCGTCATCCACATCTCTGGGAGGCACTGGAGCTGGGGGTAGCACTCCTCCAAACATCCGCGACAAACCAGTGTTCCAAGAAGATAATCCAGGGGGAACGGTTTCCCTAACAGACGCAGCAGGTTCCGACGTCCCCGAGGACGTCCACGACTCTCAAGACGAGGCAAGCTCTGAAGCTGGGGGTACCACTCCTTCCGAGTCCGAACCAGAGGAGAATATTTCCACATACCCTGACGACTTCTCTGTACAAGGGTATGTCTCAGAGGGCGCGTCCTCCACCGTCCCTTCCAGCTCTCCTCATGTGAGGACGGTATTCATGACAGACAGCAACCAAGATGGTTCTAATGATCGCCAACACATCGACACTCTGGAGGCCATACTGTACGTCTTGGTCAAGTCTGTGGACGAGATCAAAGTGGCCCTTCTAACTCTGCAAGGAAGGATGCCTGGCCAGACAAGCTTGGGTCCCGCGACGAATACGGACTCAAATTCGGCATCACCGAACCCGGGCGACAACCCTCCAACAACAACGGCTCCCACTGCTGCAGACAGGCCAGAGAGGAAAGAAAAGAGGTTCAGGAGCTTCGGGCCATGTTCCACGCCCGAAAAAACTGCCAGGACCTTAGGATACGACAACCGTATCCGATTGCATGGAGAGATGTGCCCTTCCTACCAAGATATAAACCATTCAACATCAATCCGTATGATAGAAAGACATCTACAAGCAGGTACATCACCTACTTCGAAGTCACAACCGACCACCTGCCTCATAACGATGCCATTCTCACGCGGCTGTTCATTGGAGTGTTGGAAGGGGTCGCCTTTGACTGGTACCGCAACTTGCCAGACAACTGCATCCATTCCTTCGCCAGCTTCAAACGTATGTTTCTGGAAAGGTTCTACGAAGTAGGATAAGACGTGACGATATCCACCCTTATGGACATTGTCCAGGAAGAAAAGGAGCTGATAAGAAACTATATCGAACGGTTTTGTCAAACCGTGATCGGTAACCCCGATTCCTCCTTGATTAAAATTTGTCAAAAGAGGCTGCTTCCCACAATCAGCCTCTGGATGGGCGAAAGTCAGTTTAAAGATTGGAAGACTTTCATTATCAGCGCCACTAGCACAGAAGACAAATTAAAGAAATCTCGCCAACTGGAATTGCACGTCTCGAAAGGAGAGGATAAGGGCAAACGCCCTAACACCAACAACAATAATGGTGGTAACCCCTCCAACAATTGAGACAACAAGGGGAAACAAGCTATGGTGGCCGACACAGCTCCGAAGTCTGAACCGAAGCCGGCAGAGAAGCAGTGGCCTCAGATGACCTATTCCTTCGAAGACGGCCTCTTGGACATGCTCATACAAGGAGGTCGAATCCAGCTCCCTCCTCCAAGATGTGAACCTCGTCCTGCAGAGATGGAAGGCCCCAAGTACTGCCACTATCATCGCTATGTCCACCATACTACACAAGACTGCTACCAACTGAAGCGATACATCCAGCATCTCATCGATTCTAAGGCCCTGGCTATTGATTTTGAAGAGGTAACCGTTGCAGCCAACTTAGTGTCATTACAATTTGGTAGCTTTCCTTTGACAAAAACTCAAGATGGAGTAGTGCCCATCCCTAGGGCAAGAATGGAAGTTGCTAACCTTCCACCTTCCCGAGACCAGGCTGCTGGTCTAATGCCCCTTACCACATCACGAGGGGAGGTCATGTGGGTCCACCTGGACCTTGTACCGGAAGTATTTCTGTCCGCACCATCCGCTTCCAACAAAAAGAAGAGTGGAAAAGTCAAATCATGCCGGACAATCTCGGCAGAGGTCGAAGAAACTACTGCTGTTGTTACCCGATCCGGTGCACAAACCCAACCTCCACCGGGTAACTCGGCTGAAGATCATCAGCCGATAGCTGTTGATGCCCCAGGACCTTCTCGACCTTCGACGACCGACAAGTCTAGGCCGAAGGAGACTCGCTTTGACAAGCCACTCCGAAAAGAGGTACCTCAGGGGCTGGAGAGGCCTTACAACTTTGACATCTTGGCACAATTGGCCAACACACCGGCCAAATTGTCCTTATACGAGCTCCTGAGACTCTCCAAAGACGTTCGCGTCGCATTGAGCGAGGCACTCTAGAATGCTGACGCATATCTGGATCAGTCCAATCTCACTGGGGAGAATTCGCCTGCAGACCTTCAAGACAGCGCTTGTATGGGTGCAATGCCCAACATTGTCTTCACTCCACAGGATATGCTTATCAAGACCAACCTGCATGATCGCCCTCTATATTATACTGGATACATTGGCGATATCAAGGTGGATCGGATGCATATTGACCCCGGTTCTTCCATAAGCATTATCCCGAAGAGCCTGCTACACCATCTGCGCATCCCAATACATCGCCTGACGCCGACAAGCACCGCCATCAGCAGTTTCAATTCAAGCAAAAGCTATCTGATCGAAAAGATTCGTTTGAAGTGCCAAATCGGCGACCTTCAGTCAGAAGTGACCTGTTATGTTATAGTTACGGACACTTCCTACAATATTCTCCTGGGGCGTCCATGGATACACGATTACATGATCGTGCCCTCCACACTCCACCAGTGCTTCAAGTACGTCGACAAGCACGACTTCATGAAGACATAATTTATTGACATCGACCCCTTTAAAGGGGTTGAATCTTACTACTCTGACTCATGCTTATATGAGAAGTCAAAAAGACACCTTGTCGAAGAAGATACTCAAGCTCCAACTGAGGCGACAACTGGATCGGAAGAACCTTTGACGATCCACCTCCAAGCCCGTAAACCTGGCAGAACTGTACCACTTACAACCACTTTGCGTAAGGACGCAATCAGTCTCTCTGCACAGGAGGTGCAGATGATAATCCGACTGCCAAGGTCTGGCCAAGCGCCAAGACCCACGACAGAGCCACTGACAATCAGGCTGCCTAGAGTAAGTCAGCAACAAATGGAGGAGCACAATCCCTCTGTCAAGCCGATGATGATCCGTCTTTCCAGAATTAATCAGCAGCCGAGTACTAAGTCGAGGACTGCTAGCCAGCCAACAATCCCCCACTCAGTACCAAGCACTAACTGGGGGTGGCTAGTATGCCAACGACTCCATGTTCTGCTCCACCAGTGGAGCCCCTGATGATTAAGCTGCCCAAGTCATCCTCCCAATCTACAGAGGGGGTGGTCGAAGCAGAGCCAGAGCTGGCCAAGTATGTGGCTGCTTATACTGATGTTCCATCCGCAGATGATGTAATCCCACTAGAAAAGATACCTTATTTCATCAATAAAGGGCTATCTTTGAATTACCTCGAGCTTGATAAGCTTTGTACAATGTATGTCATGGAACATGGTATAGACACCCACCTGCACACACAGGTGACAAATGTCTACACCGCAAACCAACTTACTCCAGTGGAAGACGCTTACCGTATAATCGAGGGAGAGGATCATCCAATCATCTTCGGCCAGAAGAATGACCCACAACCCTTCAGGGTAGAAGAGGTTGATCTCGAACCCGATACCGGGAGATTGCCCCTTTATCTATATAGTTCCCGATCCAAGTACCTCATGCAAAAATAGGGGTATGATCTGGAAACTACACCAGGCTTGAACTACGGCACTGGACGGCGGCTACCCTTACAATTGTCGATCCCGACTGAGAAACCACGGGATTACTACAACAAGACCAGATGTGGGCTAGGTTATGTTACACCTGCAACGACCCCTGAAAGCTCAGATGAGGAATGCGACTGGCATTCACACTCAACCGGATCACCAATTTTTGATTCAGACGTCGGCATTGGGGACATGCTCAGGCAAGTCTGGTCCATCAATATGGTATTTGCCGACACCTACGAAGAATATGAAGACATTTCTGAGCTTCTTAAGTTAGAGCCGTGGGTACAACAACTAGATATGCAATAGGAGAAGCGGTTCGAACAAAGAGAGCCTTCCACCGAAGATGAGATTGTGCAAGTTGATCTCGGTGATGAGTCCTCTCCCAAGCCCATCTTCTTTAGCAAGAATCTGACAGACGAAGAGCGAGAATCGCTACTGCATCTCGTCAGAGAATACATCGACGTGTTCGTCTGGAGCTACGAAGACATGCCAGGACTGAACCCAGAGGTTGTATTTCACAAACTCAATATCCGTCCGGACGCAAAATCGGTCAAACAACAGCAACGACGGTTCCGTCCCGACATCATGAATGCCATTAAAGCTGAGGTTAATAAACTGATAACCAGTGGTTTTATCCGCGAGGAACAACATCCAGACTGGGTCGCCAACATAGTACCAGTCCTCCAGAAGAATTGAAAGATTCAAATCTGCATCGACTTTCGAAACCTGAATCAGGCATATCCTAAGGATGAGTTTCCCCTCCCTATCACACACATCATGATTGACAACACGGTTTGCCATGAAATATAAAAGAATGGAACAATTATCGGAGGACTGGACTTTTACTTCACAATACAAACTCGCTTGTACAAAGAAAGCCTAGGGACAAAAACCTAGGTACAACAATCTAAGTAAAATTGTTTATTTTAGATTCTGGGGGGTAACGGTAGAGGCTCGGAAAAGCGACGGCAACTCTGCCTTACTCCTTGGACGATCGGGTGCAGCCTTGGCTCTGTAGAAGAACTGCTTGGCGTTGCTGAAGAAATGCTCTCCTTTCAGGCTCTGTATATTCTATCTCTGGCTCTCTATGTCTCTCTCTTTTTTTTATCTGAGAGTCTTTTCTCTCCGTATGTCCTCTCGCAAGGGAATGGCACCTTGCTATTTATAAGAGTGGGGGACATCATTAAGGTTTGATTTCCCATTCTTAAAAGTTGGCGGCTAAGGATCACTGGATCTGGGTCGTTCATCTTGAATATACGAGATTTGAGCAATAAATGTGATTGTATCAGATCTTTTATAGGTAATTAATGACGATTGACATAAATCCTTCTGATTTGTCATGCCAACCTCGGATTTCTCGTCACATGTCATTAATTTGCTTGTTTACAAATAATCTGATTTGATCCCAATATTTTATTAGGATTTGTTGAGGGATTTTGATCAATTTGATGCCACGTGCCCCGCTATCATGCCACATGTCTTAACCGCAAGCCATTACAGAAATCTGAGCCACATAAAGGTTGCTCCTCATTGAGTAGCATAAGGCTGGCCACGAGTCAAGGTTGCTTGAGAGTGGCCCCCTGAACATTTGGACCGTATGGTAATGATCTGAGCCGCATGAGTGTACGTGACCGCATGATGGGTGCCTTCTTCGTGAACCGCATGAAGATAGTCTTCGTGAGCCGCATGGGAATAGTCTTCGTGAGCCGCATGGGGATAGTCTTCGTGAGCCGCATGGGGCAGCTTCGGCCTGAGCCGCATGGGGGTGGTCTCTACTTGAGCCGCATGCGACTGTCCACATGTCAAGGCCGCATGACAGTTTCTGGATCTCGGGAGAACGTGTCAGAGATTTCCTTTATTTCCCTAGGAGTCTGCCATTATGACGGAGTCATAATTGTATTTTTGTGTCAGGGCTGTCATGTGTCAGAGCTGTCAGCCGTCAAGGCATTTAATGCAGTAAAGGACAAACGAAAGCCATGAGAGTGAAGATGTTACGGCTCGAGAAGCGACTGCCTCCCGCGGGATTACTGACACGCAGGAGCAGATCCTTGAGCTTCAGAGGAAGTTAACTTTCTTTGAGTCTGAGCTTGAGGCTGCCCGGATCGACAGGGGGCTAATTATCCAGGAGGCTGACAAATGCAATCAAGCTTCGGCTGACCTGGAAATGGCTCTGAAGAAGTTGGTCGACGACTGGCGGGCACTCATGGACCTAGATAATGGGGAGCGGTTATCCCAGGAGGCTGAGCGCCGAGCTAGACAGAGGCTTGAGCGGGGTACTGCCTTGGTGAGAGACCGCCTCTTGGAGTTGTGTAATACCGAACTATAGTCGGCCTTTCCTTCTTTTGTTTCTATTTTCCTTTTCTTTTCTTTTTGAGAGGGATATGGTCCCCACCATATGTAATACTTTTTCGTCTTTTAAATAAAGAGTACTTTCTATTCTATCCTTCATTTGTATTACTTGTTGTGTCTGTGGTATTGTGGCGATGTTTGCCCCGTATGGGGGACTTGTTTGTGGACCTGTTACCCCTGGCATACCATGGTTTTAGGTATGGATAACAAGTTTGATTGGGGATACCTAGAACAGTTCCACGGTAAGGTGGTCGTGGGTGTTCGGGGTATCGGGAGATAGAATGCCATGGAGCAGCTGGGCTCCCGGGGCATAATGAGGAATGGTGGGCCTGTACTAAGAGACTTACCAAAGGACATTTGTGGGCCTATTATCCTTGGTGTTCTCCGACTTAGGATACGGATAATAGGATGAAAGGGGAACCAACATACTTACTCAGAGGTAATGAGGACACGGCAAGTACGAAGGTTTTACCGTGGAGTCTTCCTACTCAGAGGTAATAAGGACATAGCAGGAGTGGACTCAACGGAGAATATTTTTGGTCAACAGAGGACATTTATGGGCCTATTACCCTCGGCGTACCCTGGTTCAGGGTACGGATAATAAGACGAGAGAGAACCAACATACTTACTCAGAGGTAATGAGGACATGGCAAGTACGAAGGTTTTACCGTGGAGTCTTCCTACTCAGAGGTAATGAGGACATGGCAGGAGTGGACTCAGCAGAGAATATTTGTGGACCTATTATCCTTGGCGTGCTCCGATTTTGGGTACGAATAATAAGTCAAAATGGAATCATCATACTTACTCAGAGGTAATGAGGACATGGCAAGCATGAAGGTTTCTTCGACGGAGCCTTCCCACTCAGAGGTAATGAGGACATGGCAGGAGTGGGCTCAATGAAGGAGGGCACATAGAATGACTCAGAGGTAATGAGGACATGAAAGTTTTATGTAAAAGGGTAATTTGTTTTTGGCGGAAGTGGAACGACTCAGAGGTAATGAGGATATGGCAATTTTGGAAATTTGTGGATCTGTAACCCTTTTTGTGCACTGGGAGTGCGGGTAGTGGATCATGAAGGAGGATCTCTTTTAGGAAGAAAGTTCAGAGGTATGGTCATACATGACTTACTATCTGAAAGAGTGACCAGAATGTGAGTTCAGAGGCACCTGCCGGTACATAACTCGATAATCTGGGAGATTATGAGTTCAACGGTACGGGAGGGTATATGACTCAATAATCTAGAATTTGGAAATGTGAGTTCAGCGGCACCAGCGGTTACATAACTCGATAATCTGGAATGTTGTAGATGTGAGTTCAGCGGCACCAGCGGGTACATGACTCAATGATCTGGAGTGTTGTGAATGTGAGTTCAGCGGCACCAGCGGGTACATAACTCAATGATCTGGAATGTATCGTTTAGACATATTATTTCTTCAGAAACTTGCCGTTGACGGGCAACATGAGCAAGTCCCCATTTTGTTTTGCGAGGCGGTAAGCACCGTTGGAGAATACAGCCTCGATGATAAATAGACCTTCCCATTTTGGCCGGAACTTGTCGGCGGTCTTGTGAGTCATGACCATCGGCCTCCGGACTGCCAGAACGAGATCGCCCACTTGGAATGTTCTGATTTTAACCTTCTTGTTGAAGGCTCCGGAGATGCGTGCTTGGTATAGCTCGATCCGTTGCTGAGCCAGGAGGCGCTTTTCATCTAAGGCCTCTAACTCTTGTAGTCGACGACGGTAGTTATCATCCGTCGTCAATTGATAAGTGAGCACGACACGGAGCAAAGTTATTTGGGTCTCCAATGGGAGAACTGCCTCACTCCCGTACACCAGGGAGAATGGTGTGTTTCCTGTGGCTGTTCGGACTGTGGTACGGTACGCCCATAGGCATTCACCAAGCTTCTCGTTCCAGTCGCATTTGTTGGACGATACGAACTTCTTGAGAAGTTTGATGATTGTTTTTTTGAATGCTTCTGCCAACCCATTCGCTGTTGGATTGTATGGTGTTGAAGCAATATTCTGGATGTGGTGCTTATCGCAGAACCGATAGAAGGCATGGCTTACAAACTGTGGACCATTATCATGGATGATCCTTCGGGGCAGTCTAAAGCGATAGATGACGCGATGCTTGAGGAAGCTGATCACGTTTGAAGTCTTTACTTCTGCAAGCGAGACAACTTCTGCCCATTTGGAGAAGTAATCTGTGATTGCGAGTATGAAGCGATGTCCACGGAAGGAAGATGGAGTAATCGGACCGATGATATCCATTCCCTATGCTTCGAATGGCCAGGACGCCACTGTCGGATGTAGAAATTTGGATGGTTGGTGGATGAAGTCCGCATGGACTTGGCAAACTTTGTACTTTCTAGCATAGTCTATCGCGTCTGCTACCATCATGGGCCAGAAGTAGCCCATTCGGCGAAGACGGTCTTGCAATTTAGGGCCAGGCTGATGGGCCCTACAGACACCGTCATGAGCTTCGCGTACGGCTTCTTTGGCTTCTGCGTTTGACAGACATCGAAGTAATAACCCATCGTAGGATCACCGATACAACATTTTCGTCTCTGTATCGTAGAAGAATCTGAGAGAACGCCTTCTGATGGAAGTAGCTTCCTTCGGATTCTCGGGCAGAATGTCGTAGACTACGAAGTCAATGAATGGTTGTCTCCAGTCTAGGACTTCGTCGATCGTCTGAGCGGAATAACTCGCCATGAATTGAACCTCGTTCTTGGGGCAGACCAGTTCGTGGCCTATCACATCTACCAATTGATGAGTATGATTTGGCACTGCTAGGGAAGCGGCCAGGCCTGCTAAGGCATTGGCTTTGATATTTCGGAGTCTGGGGACATGTTCGATAAAGAACCCCTCGAATGACGAGATGATGCTGATCGCTATTTGGTGATAGGGGACCATGTCTTCGTGGCGGACTTCGTACGAGCCCGGGATCTGATTGACGATTAATTGCGAATCGCCGTATACTTCAAGATATTCTACCCCCAGCTCTCTTGCAAGTTGGAGGCCGATGACCAAAGCGTTGTACTCGGCCACATTGTTAGAGCAGGGTTCTATGAGAGAGTAAGCACGATTGATCACCAATCCGGAAGGAGAAACCAGCACCACCCCGACTCCGACGACGATGTTGCCCTTAGGTCCGATCCTTGAAGCGCCATCGAAGAACATTCGCCATATATCATCGTGAGAAGTTGCATGCGAGTCGGCGACTTTATCTGGAATTTCTTCTTATATTCTGGACGACTTCGAGCCTGGGTGGGCTGCTAAAAAGTCTGCCAGAGCTTGACCTTTAACAGCCTTTTATGGGACGAAGATCATATGATAGGGGGACAACAATATTGCCCATGTAGCGAGGCGAGAGCTGAGTGCCCCTGGTTTAGTTATGAGGACCCTGAGAGGGTTGACTCGTGAGATCACATGTATGGTTTATCCCGTGACATAGTATCGCGTCTTCTGAATGGCGAATACCAGGACGAGGCACTCCTTTTCCACAGCGGTGTATCGGTGCTCTGGCCCAATCATCATTTGGCTGAGGTAATATATAGCTTGTTCATGGCCTGTATCATTGTTTTGTGCTAGCAGAGCGTCGAGGGAATGCTCCATCACTCGTACATAGAGCAGAAATGGTTTTCCAACAACCGGGGCCACCAGGACTGGAGGGTTCGACAAATATTCTTTGATGCTGTCGAAGGCACGCTGACATTCTTAGTCCCATACGAATGAGATGCCTTTCTTCATGAGATGGGTGAATGGTCAACATCGCCCGAAGAGGTTGGAAATGAACCTCCTAAAGTAAGCTAGCCTCCCTTGGAGGCCTCGAAGTTCTCGAAGATTTCTCGGGGGACCCATCTCCATAATTGCCTTTGTCTTCTCAGGGTCTACATGGATACCCTGGGCGGGGATGATGAAACGCAAGAACTTCCTGCTGGATACGCCCAGGAAGGACTTCGTAGGGTTCATTTTCAAATTGTGCGCTCGCATCAGGTCGAATATCGTCCTCAGATCCTGCAGATAGTCTCCCTTACAGCGACTCTTGACGGTGATGTCATCAACATAGCACTCCACCGTCTTGCGTAAGTGGTCTCTGAAGATGATACTCATGGCTCTTTGATATGTGGCGTCGACATTTTTCAAACTGAAAGGCATGACTGTGTAGCAGTATGTGCCAATCGGTGTTCGGAATGATATATGCTTTTCGTCGTTAGGAGACATCTTGATTTGGTTGTACCCTAAGAAGCCATCCATGAATAACATACATTCGAAGCCGTAGGTGTTGTCAATCATGATGTCTGTGATAGGGATGGGGAATTCATCTTTGGGACTTACCTCGTTCAGATTGCGGAAGTCGATACAGATTCGAATCTTCCCATTCTTCTTGAGGACTGGTACTATGTTGGTGACCCAGTCAGGATGTTGTTCCTCACGAATGAAGCTGCTGGCTATTAGTTTATTGACTTCAGCTTCGATCGCATCCATGATGCCGGGGCGAAAGCATCGCTGTTGTTGCTTGACTGGCTTTACATCCGACCGAATATTGAGTTTGTGAAGAGCAATATCGGGATTTAACCCCGGCATGTCTTTATAGCTCCAGGCGAACACATTAATGTATTCTTTGACAAGTTCCAGCAGCGATTCTCGCTCTTCGTATGTTCGGCTTTTACTGACGAAGATTGGTTTTGGAGAAGATTCGCGCCGAGGTCGACCTGTATAACTTCATCTTCAGTAGGAGGTTCTCTCTGTTCGAACCGCTTTTCCTATTGTGCATCCAACTGTTGGACCCACGGCTCTAACTCAAGGATTTTTAAAATTTCTTCATCTTCTTCATAAGCGTCGGCGAATGCCATGTTGACTGACAGGACTTGTCTGAATACGTCTTCGATGCTGGTATCCGAGTCAGAAGTTGGTGACCCGGTTGAATGTGAATGCCAGTGACATTCTTCATCTGAACTTTCAGGGGTCGTTGTGGGACTTGGCACTTGGCCGAACCTTGGCAGCCGGATTATCATTTGCTCTTCTTGTGCCGAGAGGCTGATTGCGTCCTTACGCAGAGTGGCGGTAAGGGGTAGGGACTTGCCAGGTTTGCGAGCTTAGAGGTGGATCGTCAGAGGTTCTTCTGATCCTGTGGTCATCTCGGTACGAGCTTGCCCATTTCCTTCACCAAGGTGCCTCTTCGACTTTTTGTACAGGCAGGAGTCTGAGTAGTAGGATTCGACCCCTTTGAAGGGATCGATATCGGCAAATTCTGTCCTCACGAAGTCGTGTTTGTCGACATACTTGAAGCATTGGTGCAGTATGGAAGGCACGATCATATAATCATGTATCCAAGGGCGCCCTAGGAGGATGTTGTAAGAAGTATCTGCATCTATGACGTAATAGGTGACTTCCGACTGGAGATCGCCAATTTGACACTTCAGACGAATCTTCCCAATTGGATAGCTCCTGCCCGAATTGAAACCGCTGATGGCGGTGCTTGTAGGCGTCAGGCGATGCATAGGGATGCGGAGATGATGTAATAGAGCCTTTGGAATAATGCTTATGGAAGAGCCAGGATCAATGTGCATACGATCCACCTTTACGTCGCCGATGTATCCAGTGTAGTATAACGGGCGATCGTGCAGGTTAGTTTTGATGAGCATGTCCTGCGGAATGAAGACAATGTTGGGCATCGCTCCCGTGCAAGCGCTGTCTTGGAGATCTGCAGGCGGGTTCTCTCCCGTGAGGTTGACTTGAGCCAGGTACGCGTCGACATTTTAGAGTGCATCGCTCAAAGCCGCGCGAACATCCTTTGAGAATCTCAGAAGCTCGTATAATGACAACTTGGCCGGTGTGTTGGCCAATTGTGCCAAGATGTCGAAGATGTAGGGCTTCTCCAGCCCCTGCGGTGCCTCTTTTCGGAGGGATTTGTCAAAGCGAGTCTCCTTCGGCCTAGGCTTGTCGGTCGTCGGAGGCTGAGCAGGTCCCGGAGCGTCAGTTGTAGCGGGCTGATGATCTTCAGCTGAGTTATCAGCCACGGGTTGGGATTGTGCCCCAGACCGAATGACGACGGCTGTAGCTTCTTCGATATCTGCCGAGATTGTGCGGCAGGACCTGACTTTTCCACTCTTCTTCTTGCAAATGGAAGATGGTGTAGGCTGAGTCACTTCTGATACCAAGTCCAGATGGACCCACATGACCTCTTCTCGTGATGTGGTGAGGGGCACTAGACCAGCAGCCTGATCTCGGGGAGGTGGAAGATTAGCAATATCCATTGTCGCCAGAGGGATGGGGACCACACCGTCTTGAGTTTTTGTTGGAGGGAAGCTGCCAAATTATACTGACACCATATTGGCTGCCACAGTTACCTCTTCGAAATCGATGGCCAGAGCGTTCGAATCGATGAGATTTTGGATGTACCATTTTAGTTGGTAGCAGTCGTGTATAACATGGTGGACGTAGCGGTGGTAATGGCAGTACTTTGGGTTCTCTATTTCTGTCGGCCGAAGTTCCCGTCTTGGTGGAGGAAGCTGAATTCTGTCTCCTTGTATGAGCATGTCCATAATGGGCTTGACGTGACCGTCCTCGAAGGAGTAAGTGATTTGCGGCCATTGCTTGTCTGTTGATTTTGGCTCAGGTTTTTGTGCTGTATCGGCCACCATAGCCTGCTTGCCCTTGTTGTCCCGATTGTTGGTGGAGCTACCCCCATTGTTGGTGTTGGCGTTGGGACGCCTGCCATTGTCCTCTCCCTCTGAGATGTGCAATCCCAGTTGGCGAGCCTTCTTTAATCGTTCTTCGACGCTTGTGGCACTGATGATAAACGTCTTCCAGTCCTTGAATTGACTTTCGCCCATCCAGAGGTTGATTGTTGGAAGCAGTCTCTTTTGGCAAATTTTAATTAAGGAGGAATCCGGATTACCAGACGGCAACTTCATTGCGGTTTGGCGAAACCGCTCAATATAGTTCATTGTCAGCTCTTTCTCTCCTTGGATGACGTCCATGAGGGTGGACATTGTGATGTCCTGCCCTACTTCGTAGAATCTCTCCAAGAACATGCGCTTGAAGCCGGCGAAGGAGTGGATGCAGTTGTCTGGCAGGTTGCGATACCAGTTGAAGGCGACTCCTTCCAATGCCCTAATGAATAATCGTGTGAGGATGGCATCGTCATGTGGCAAATGGTCGGTGGTGACCTCGAAGTAAGTGATGTACCGACTTGCGGAAGTCTTGCCATCATACGGGTTGATGTTGAACGGCTTATATCTTGGCGGAAAGGGGACATCCCTCCATGCAGCAGGGTACGGTTGCCGTATTCTGAGGTCTTGAGAGTTTTCTTGAGCATGAAACATGGCTCGGAGCTCCTGGACCTCTCTTTTCGCTTCTCGGGCCTCATCCACAGCGGTGGGGGCCGTTACTTCAGAAGGATTATTGCCCGGATTCGGTGCCGCTGAATTCGAGTTCGCATTGACCGCGGGACCCGCGCTTGTTTGTCCAGGCGTCCCTCCTTGGAGAGTTGGAAGGGCCGCTTTGATTTCGTCCACAGACTTGACCAAGGCATGCAGTATGGCCTCCAGAGTGTCAATGCGTTGGCGATCACTGGAACCACCTTGGTTGCTGTCCGTCGTGAACACCGTCTTTGCATGAGGAGAGACGGATGGAACAGTGGAGGACATGCCCTCCGAATCATACCCTTGTAGTGAGAAGTCATCGGGGTATGTGGGAATGTTCTCCTCTGGTTCAGACTCAGAAGGGATAGTACCCCCAGCTTCAGAGTTTGCTTCATCTTGGGATTCGTGGACGTCCTCGGGGACGTCGGCCCTTGCTGTATCTGATGGGAGTGTTGTTTCTTCGGGCCCATCTCCTTGGAATATCGGATTATCGTAGATGTTCTGAGGAGCGCTACCCCCAGTCCCAGCAACCCCTAGTGGTGTGGATGATGAATCTCCCACTGTAGCAGATTTCGTCTTTGAACGGGTACCTTGGAAAACTCCGGTGGTGGGCACTTGTTTAGACGATAATTTCTTAGTCATGGTGGTTGAAATCTTCGGGCTAGGAACATTTATCTTCTTTCCTCTCCCATTGGCAGGAATTTTCTGAGCAGAGTTGCAGGAGACGACGGGAAGTGTGTCACGCCCCAGAAACAGAATACTGGAGAGCGGGGGACAGACATAGCCAGCTACGTACATTGAAGTGAATCTTATCTCGCAATACGGTTACGGCTGTCTAGATGCATGAGGGTTTACTAAAAGCCATCAGTCTCTTAAGGTCAATAACAAGCCTAGTGTCTCAACCTCAAGCAACAAGTAGATATAACAAGATGGTAGATCATCAGACATACAAGGTAAGGCATCCCATACATTACATATTCAGATGATCATGAAGCTACTCATACAAAATACGAAGACTAGCAAGAGTTTAAGTCATACATAATCAACCCTAGGATTTGTCAATCAAGTTACAGCCCGTAGGCAGACAGTAAGTAAGGTTGCAACGAGCTAACACTTGCTCGACGGCTAAACGCCTCAAAAGAATATTTGTACAATGGAGTGGGAGAGCAAAATAAAAACCAACTCGTTGCCGGGATTCCTTCTAGTGTTCACCATCTGGCAGGAAAGTTGGGAGATCCTTGGTAGCTGCTCCGAAATCTGGCCATACAAAACCAGCTGGGTCAGACCCCAGAAAGGGCAAGTGCCACAAAGGGGGCTTCACTTAAGAACTAAAACCAGCATGTCAGCACATAAAGTCATAGGTGAAATAACATAAGACATGAGTTAAAGAAAATAGGATGATAAACGATAAGATAACTAGACGACTATTCCGGTAACCAAGTTACAACCCGTAAACCAAACAAGGACCGGGGTTGTACCCCTTCACCTGAACAGAACTTAGCGTCGAACCAATTATCGATAAAGTAAAGCATAAACAAGCATGTCCGGAGATATCCATGCACCGGATCTGGGCAAGACTAGACAAGATAGAACTCCATCCATCATTCACGGCCAAGCAAAGAGTACGGCTTGATACTTAACTAACTAGGGTTATCATAAGCTTAGTTACTAGCAAGATGCAATGAGGTACGCCTACGGCCACAAGCCCTATAGACTATCCAGGTTATCCAGACGCAAGGTTCAAGATTAGAGTTATCATGTCTTGTTAGGTGACTTGGATGCAACACATGACAGTGTGCATAGTATCGTTTCATGTAGTGCCCCACATAGCAGTGAGCTGGAAATGTGCCCTACTCGTCGGTAGGCTACAAGTCCATCAAGGAAGGCGCCCAGATAACGGGATTGCTTGTAGCCGGAATACCTTTCTATATGCTCTACTTGATCAATCTAGTCATTAACCTAGTCAGATTCAGTTTGAATCCCTGACCGTGGTAACCAGGGATACATGTCCTAGACATGATGCGAGACAAGACTGGTTGCTTATACAAGAATATTCAATACAATCACCTACGGTGTCAAGAATTCACTTAGCATATCAGGTTAGCTGTCGTAACAACGTATCAAGGTTATCATGTCAAGATTACTTGTCAAGGGTGCACCACGGCGGGTCACCATCATGTCATGTTACTTATCAAGATTACTTATCAAGGCAAGGGTGCGTCCCAACGGACCATCATCAAGAATTATCATGTCAATTTACTTGTCAAGAGTGCATCACGGTGGGTCACTATCAAGAGTTATCCTGTAAGGTCATAATGTCATTTCGTGTTTATGCAAGTGCACCACAACAGGTCATTGATCATGCAATTCTATCACTAAGCCGTGTTCAGATTCACATTCATAAACAATGTCATGCTCACATCGGGGGATTTGGAGACATAATGCGCCCAAGGGGGAGGAGCAAGGGGTACTATGGCCAACAAGTGGCATTAGCCAAGTTACGCCAGGAAGAGTCAGGCCAAGTCATGTTGCACCAGGCACTAGACTGCGCGAGGCTAGGTTGCGCCTGAGTCAGACTGCGCATGAGTCAGACTGCGCACGAGTCAGACTGCGCACGAATCAGACTGCACACGAGTCAGACTGCGCACGAGTCAGACTGTGCTGCGCTAAAGAGCGCGCGCAACTCAGTGGCACAAGCTAAAAAGCTCGTGCACACTGCTCACTGTCTTCTCCAAAATCAGCAAGAACTCCATGGTTGAACCCATAGCTTCAAAGGTCTATAACTTGGTCAAAACAAGTCCAAATCTAACTTTCAAATGGTCAAAATTGGGTAGAATAAAATTCTCTTCAACATGGAACAATCAAAATTTGAAAACAAAGAAGTTTGATAGATCATAACCACCAAAATCCGAAAATAAACAATTTCTAGATCTACAAAAATCAAAGCCTCAAAATGGAAAATGACAAGTTCTAATGTGTCTTAGAAACATGAGAAGAAGCTATTGGAATAATAAAAAAAATAGGTTCTCTTGTGGAAGCAAGTTGCACTTGCCTGAGGGGTGTTCTTGGTTGGTGGTGGGTTTAATGGAGAAGAAAGAAGAGTTAATGAAAAAGTGGAGGAGAGAGAAAAGTTAAAATAAACCAAGTAAAAACCATTACATGCCATGATGAACCTAATCATGATTAAACTGAAATTAGCTAGCCAGGCAGAAAAATAAAATGCGTGTCAGGATTCCATATACGTATACTGGAAATACGTATAACGAAAAACGGGGGGTGACAACTCTACCCACCTTAAAAGAATTCCGTCCTCGGAATTTAATCAAGAGGCTTGAGATGTCGAGCAAGCTACATCAATTGCAAGCAATATATGACTAGCAGTCAATAAAGCAATCATTCATGCAAGCAAGGAACTTAAGCATAAGGCATAAGAAAGATATTATACCTTACGAGTCAAATAGGTCGGGATATTGCGATCGGATATCATCCTCACGCTCCTACGTTGACTCATCCAAAGAGTGATGACCCCAAGCAACACGGACTAAACTAATAGTCTTGTTCTTGAGTATCTTCTCCCTCCGATCCAATATGGATACGGGTCTCTCCTCATACGAAAGGTTGGTTCCAACAACCAATTTCGAATGATCAAGGACATGACTCGGATCCGGGATATACCGTCGTAATTGGGATACATGGAAGACATCATGTACCTCACGTAACGACGGTGGAAGAGCGAGACGATAGGACACATCACCTACTGGCTCAAGGATATCAAACGGCCCTATATACCTAGGACTAAGCTTTCTCCGTACGTCGAATCGAATGACGCCACGGGTAGGCGAGATCCTAAGGAATACGTGGTCGCCGACAGAAATTTCAAGAGGGCGCCGATGGGAATCGGCCCAATGACGCTGGCGATCTTGGGCAACTCGAAGATGATCTCTGACTTGTCTGACCACCTCAATAGTCCGCGTCACCATCTCTGGTCCAAGCATTTGCCTCTTACCGATATCGTCCCAAGCTAAAGGAGATCTGCACTTCCTGCCGTACAAGGCCTCGAAAGGTGCCATCTGGATACTAGCCTGGAAACTGTTGTTATAGGAGAACTCCACGAGATGCAGGTGATCTTCCCACGAACCATCGAAGTCGAGTGTACATGACCGCAGCATGTCTTCAAGAGTCTGGATCGTGCGTTCTGACTGACCATCTGTCTGCGGATGGTAGGCTGAACTGAACTTGAGACGAGTCCCCAAACTTTCCTGAAGACTTCGCCAAAAGTGAGATGTGAATCTCGAATCTCTGTCGGACACAATACTGACTGGCACTCCATACAATCTGACTATCTGCCTGAGGTACATCTCTGTAAGCTGATCCGTCGACTCGCCGATTCTGAAAGAAAGAAAATAAGCTACCTTCGTGAGACGATCAACTATAACCCAGATGGCATCTCTCCTAGCTGGGGATCTAGGTAATCCAGTTACAAAATCTATGGTAATGTGCTCCCATTTTCATTTTGGGATCGGTAAAGGTTGAAGAAGTCCAGCTGGTCTCTGATGTTCGGCCTTAACTTGTTGACAAACTAAACAACGAGAGACAAACCGGGCTATCTCCCTCTTCATGCCATTCCACCAAAAATGCTGCCGAATATCATGATACATCTTCGTACCGTCAGGGTGAATGGAATACTGAGAACTGTGGGCTTCTGCCATGATCTCCTGTCTGATATCACCACTGGGTACACAAAGACGCCTCCCATGTCAGAGTGTACCATCTTCATGAATGCCTAACTCTGGTCTCTGTCCTACCACATATTTTGCCCTAAGCCGCAGAAGCTTAGAGTCCGTGGACTGAGCTAACTTGATCCTCTCAACTATACTGGACTGAACTTGTATACTGGCCATCAATGCCACACTGGAAGGAAGAACAATTTCAGTACCCATCTTCTGAAGATCTGCTAACAACTCTGGCTGCACTGTTAGAAAATAAACTCCGGCTCTCCTGCTCAATGCATCTGCTACCACGTTGGCCTTTCCAGGATGATACTGTAAGTTGATGTCATAATCCACAAGTAGGTCTAGCCATCTCCTCTGACGCATATTAAGATCCTTCTGGGTAAACACATACTTCAGACTCTTGTGGTCGGTGAAAATGTTCACCCGATCTCCATACAAATAATGTCTCCAAAGTTTCAATACAAAAACTACGGCTGCTAACTCCAGGTCATGGGTTGGGTAATTCCTCTCATGATCACGAAGCTGACGTGACGCATAAGCGACTACCTTACCATGCTGCATCAAGACACATCCTAACCCCTTGCCGGATACGTCACAATAAACTAAAAATCCTTCCGTCCCGTCTGGAAGAGTGAGAATGGGAGCCGTCATCAATCTCCGCTTCAACTTCTCAAATGAACTCTGACACTCTGCTGTCCAAGCAAACTACATATCCTTACGGGTCAACTGCGTTAGTGGCGCTGAAATTCGAGCAAAGTCTGACACAAATCACCGGTAAAAGCCGGCCAATCCGAGGAAACTCCGAACTTCTGCGACGGTGCTAGGTACTGGCCATGTCTCTATAGCCACTATCTTCTGGGGATCAACTTCAACTCCACTTCTGGTGATGATATGACCCAAGTACGAGATACGATCCAACCAAAACTCGTACTTACTGAACTTCGTGTACAACTGGTGCTTCCTGAGAATCTGAAGAACTACACGAAGATGCTGCTCATGCTCTGCCTCGTTCTTGCTATAGACTAAGATGTCGTCTATGAACACTATCACGAACTGGTCCAAATAGGGCATGAAGATACGATTCATGAGATCCATAAATACGACCGGCACATTGGTTGCTCCAAATGGCATAACAAGGAACTCCCAATGTCCGTATCTAGATCTGAATGCTGTCTTCGGGATGTCCTGCTCTCTGAATCTGATCTGATAGTACCCCGACCGCAAGTCAATCTTCGAGAATACTGCCGCTCCCTTGAGCTGATCAAATAAATCATCTATCCTTGGCAAAGGATATCTGTTCTTAATTGTTACAGAGTTCAAGGTACGATAATCAACACATAATCTTGACGTACCATCCTTCTTCTTCACAAGAAGCATCGGAGCTCCCCAAGGTGATCCGCTAGCACGAATAAATCCCTTGGTTCTAAGTTCTTCAATCATCTTTTACAGGACCTCCAACTCTGATGGTGCCATCCTATAGACTCTCTCTGACACTAGTACCGTCCCTGGAATCAAGTCGATAGTGAACTCTATCTTTCTCTCTGGGGGCATGCCTGGAAGCTCTTTGGGAAATACATTAGGAAACTCTTCTACAACTCTGGAAAACTGAACTGCTGCTGCTACGGCCATCCGCAATGCTGGGGAAGAAGGTTCTACTCCGCCTCTAGAAAATGAAAACTCTGGCTCACCGGGAATACTAAAAATAATCTTGCCGACATGGCAATCTATTCTAACATACTGGTTCCTCAACCAATCCATTCCTAGGACCATATCAGAATCGGCCATCGGGAACTCTATCAATCTAGCGGGAAACTCTCTACCGCTATGATTTGACACGAGGAAAACATCCTATCTACACCTACAAGTCCGTTACCAGTAAGTATATTGAGCCTTACTGATAATGACTCCGGCTCCGGTCTTATCCGTGTCGCAAATCGTGCAGACATAAATGAATGTGATGCACCTGAATCAAATAATACTGATGCAGGAAAAGAGTTGACAAGAATGGTACCTGCCACCACCTCACCTGATGCCAACTCCTCTTCTATGGTCAAAGCCATCGCTTGACCGTGCCCTCTGGGTGCTGGTCCCCTCTGTTGGAAACCTCTCTGGCGGTTCTGAACCTGAGCTTGGACCTGGATACTGTTGCGGTCGTTGCGGCTGGAATGCCTGAGCTGAGACGACAATGGCCTCGGAGGCTGATACTGCTGCTGCTGTACTGGTGCTGGTCCCCTCACCGAGGGACTAGTCTGGGCCGATGAGGATGAACCGACTCTCTGTGGGCATGACCCTATCATGTGATCTGGTGCCCCACAAGCCAAACACAATCCATGTGCTCGGCGACATTCTGACACTACATGCCCTGGCTTCCCACAATGAGTGCAGTCCATTGTGGAAGACTGCCTCTGCTTCTGCTGCTGAGGATACGTCGGAGTCGAATGCTGAACCGACATAACTGATGCTGCCCTCCTCAGAGCTCCAATAGTCAAGGCCCTAGCTGCCGGGGCTGGGGCTGAGGACTGGGTCATCTGACCATGGGACCGCTTCCATCCTCCAGTGTTGTCTATAATTCTCTGCGAGGTATACTCATGCCTCTTAGCTGCCCGCAAAACAGCATCAAAGGTCTGATGCTCAAACTGCTCCAATTCTAGAATGATCTCTAGGTGGAGTCCCTGCTGGAACCGCTGCGCTCGATCAAACTCGGTTGCCACCAAAGTAGGAGCAAACCGACTCAGTCTTGAAAACTCGGCCGCATATCCATCGACCGTCCTGCTCATATGCCTGAGATTGGTGAACTTCGTCTGTAGGTCGTGCCGAGCCACAGCATCGAAGTACTTGATCTGAAACTTGTCACTGAACACCGCCCATGGGACAGGCATTGCCAATCCAACTGCTATCATCGCCCACCAGGTGCGGGCTAGGTCCAATAACTGTAGGCGCACCACAGCTACCTTCTCTCCTTCTGGAGTCTTGGCTGCATCCAAGATAATCTCAATGTCCTGGAGCCATACATCAGCTGCAATAGCGTCTTCACTCCTATCAAAGAATGGAGGGTTGAGGTGCTTGAAACTACTAGCCGTACTGTTCCCTTGATAACCAATATGGCCCATGGCATCCTGTACTTCATGGTGCAGGGCATCGCCCCGACGATCTTGAGATACAAGCAATGTCCTGATGAGACCCACCAAGGTGCCATCGTCAGGCTCTGCAGGCTGGACTGGCTGAACTGGGGGCTCGGGGTCCCCGGAATGCACGACTCGGGAGGCCGCTCCAGAGTGCTGGGCTTGGTCTCCAGGTTGCTGCTGGTCCACCGGAGGTGCTCCGCCTTGTTGATCGGTAGGACCAGGAACAATACCGCTGAAGAAACGACTTGGAGAACAATAAGAAAGGACCAAGATAGATCGAGGATATAAACATATGATCAGGTCAAGGATTCTAAAAGATCAGAAGGCACGAGTAGAGATCAAGGGCGAGTGCTGTTTGAGACATCTATCCGGTAAACTTTCACACAACTTGATCTACAAGACCTGCATGGGCCACCACTTAAACCGTGTCAGCTACGTACCAGCTACGTACATTGAAGTGAATCTCACCTCGCAATACGGTCACGGCTGTCTAGATGCATGAGGGTTTACTACAAGCCATCAGTCTTTTAAGGTCAATAACAAGTCTAGTGTCTTAATCTCAAGCAACAAGTAGATATAACAAGATGGTAGATCATCAGACATATAAGGTAAGGAGTCCCATACATTACATATTTAGATGATCATGAAGCTAGTCATACAAAATACGAAGACTAGCAAGAGTTTAAGTCATACATGATCAACCCTAGGATTTGTCAATCATGTTACAGCCCGTAGGCAGACAGTAAGTAAAGTTGCAACGAGCTAACACTTGCTCGGCGGCTAAACGCCTTAAAAGAATATTTGTACAATGGAGTGGGAGAGCAAAATAAAAACCCGCTCGTTGCCGGGATTCCTTCTAGTGTTCACCATCTGGCAGGAAAGTTGGGAGATCCTCGGTAGCTGCTCCGAAATCTGGCCATACAAAACCAGCTGGGTCAGACCCCAGAAAGAGCAATTGTCACAAAGGGGGCTTCACTTAAGAACTAAAACCAGTATGTCAGCACATAAAGTCATAGGTGAAATAACATAAGACATGAGTTAAAGAAAACAGAATAATAAACGATAAGATAACTAGAGAACTATTATGGTAACCAAGTTACAACCCGAAAACCAAACAAGGACCGGGGTTGTACCCCTTCACCTGAACAGAACTTAGCCTCGAACAATTATCGATAAAGGAAAGCATAAACAAGCATGTCCAGAGATATCCATGCACCGGATCTGGGCAAGACTAGACAAGATAGGACTCCATCTATCATTCACGACCAAGCAAAGAGTACAGCTTGATACTTAACTAACTAGGGTTATCACAAGCTTAGTTACTAGTAAGATGCAATGAGGTACGCCTATGGCCACAAGCCCGACAGACTATCCAGGTTATCCAGACGCAAGGTTCAAGATTAGAGTTATCATGTCTTGTTAGGTGACTTGGATGCAATACATGACAGTGTGCGTAGTAATCGTTTCATGTAGTGCCCCACATAGCAGTGAGCTGGAAATGTGCCCTACTCGTCGGTAGGCTACAAGTCCATCAAGGAAGGTGCCCAGATAACATGATTGCTTGTAGCCGGAATACCTCTCTATATGCTCTACTTGATCAATCTAGTCATTAACCTAGTCAGATTCAGTTTGAATCCCTGACCGTGGTAACCAGGGATACATGTCCTAGACATGATACGAGATAAGATTGGTTGCTTATACAAGAATATTCAATACAATTACCCAAGGTGTCAAGAATTTACTTAGCATGTCAGGTTAGCTGTCGTAACAGCGTATCAAGGTTATCATGTCAAGATTACTTGTCAAGGGTGCACCACGGCGGGTCACCATCATGTCATGTTACTTATCAAGATTACTTATCAAGGAAAAGGGTGCATCCCAACGGACCATCATCAAGAATTATCATGTCAATTTACTTGTCAAGAGTGCATCACGGCGGGTCACTATCAAGAGTTATCCTGTAAGGTCATAATGCCATTTCGTATTTATGCAAGTGCACCACAACGGGTCACTGATCATGCAATTCCATCACTAAGTCGTGTTCAGATTCACATTCATAAACAATGTCATGCTCATATCGGGTTCATGTCGAGTTTACATCAAAAAGGCGTAAGGATATAAAATGGGTGCAAAAATCCTAAAAAAGGGGATATGGGGACATAATGCGCCCAAGGGGGAGGAGCAAGGGGTACTATGGCCAACAAGTGGCATTAGCCAAGTTGCGCCAGAAGGGTCAGGCCAAGTCATGTTGCACCAGGCACTAGACTGCGCGAGGCTAGGTTGCGCCTGAGTCAGGTTGCGCCTGAGTCAGACTGTGCACGAGTCAGACTGCGCACGAGTCAGACTGCGCACGAGTCAGACTGTGCACGAATCCGACTGCGCACGAGTCAGACTGCGCACGGGTTAGACTGCGCACGAGTCAGACTACACACGAGTCAGGCTGCGCACGAATCAGACTGTGCACGAGTCAGACTGTGCTACGCTAAAGAGCGCGCGTAACTCAGTGGCGCAAGCTAAAAAGCTCGCGCACACTGCTCACTGTCTTCTCCAAAATCAGCAAGAACTCCATGGTTGAACCCATAGCTTCAAAGGTCTATAACTTGGTCAAAACAAGTCCAAATCCAACTTTCAAATGGTCAAAATTGGGTAGAATAAAATTCTCTTCAACATGGAACCATCAAAATTTGAAAACAAAAAAGTTTGATAGATCATAACCACCAAAATCCAAAAATAACCAATTTCTAGATCTATAAAAATCAAAGCCTCAAAATGAAAAATGACAAGTTCTAATGTGTCTTAGAAACATGAGAAGAAGCTATTGGAACAATAAAAAAAAAGGGTTCTCTTGTGGAAGCAAGTTGCACTTGCCTAAGGGGTGTTCTTGGTTGGTGGTAGGTTTAATGGAGAAGGAAGAAGAGTTAATGATAAAGTGGAGGAGAGAAAAAAGTTAGGTGGGTTATAAAGGGGGATGGTGGTGGGTTTAACATGATGAACCAAAGAATAAACCAAGCCAACCCAAAATAAACCAAGTTAAACCATTACATGCCATGATGGACCTAATCATGATTAAACTGAAATTAGCTAGTCAGGCAGAAAAATAAAATACGTATCAGGATTCCGTATACGTATACTGGAAATACGTAGAACGGAAAATGGGGGGTGACAAAGTGCCTCGTCTTCTGAAGACGGCTGTTACAGTCTTTGAAAGACGGACTGTCGGTCTTTTCGTACCATCGCGTTATTGCAACAGCAGTTGACGATGACTTGGGTGCAGTGACGTCCGTGAGAGGACTCTTTGCACCCCGATCTACCTTTTCTTTCCTTGTGTTTGTGGAGGATGGCCTCACGCAAGTCAGATGGGTCTGGGTCAACCATGTTTGCTCCCTGGATTTTGGAAGACTTTTGGGAACCTCTCTGTCCATTTGCCGCTGGGGGTGGACTCGAGTGGTTCTGTACAACTTCCCATCTGAGGCCCGCATAACAGTATGCGGGACGCTCGGATGATCAGAGGTCGGATCAGCGGGCCGAACTTGCCAAGCTCGTGCTGCCCTAGACTTCTTCGCTCTAGTACGTGAGGGCACATAGTAGGAAGAGTCTAAGTGGTGCTGGAGAGAGTCAGACATGTCTTCTTGGGAGCACAAGAGATCAGGACCATAGGAGAGGCGGTCGAAGACAGAGCCTCGTGGAGTAGGCGTCATGCGGCTGGCATCAATAATCTTCATGCGGCTGGTAGGCGTAGCCGCATAGGTCTTCTCCATGCGGCCGGACATCCTAGTCGCATAAGTATTCTCCATGCGGCTGGAAATCCTAGCCGCATGAGTATAATGCATTTGGCTAGTAGTCTTGGCCGCATGAGTCTTCGTCTTGCGGCTAGTACCCTTGTTTGGTTTCTTCCTGGAGCACATAGAATCACTCTTTGCCCCTGCAAGTCCAGCATCGTAGTGCTTTCCTCTGCCGGTCTTGGGGACAGCAGAGTCCTCTATGGCTCGAAGTGGGGCCGCGCGAGAGTCACCTTCGCCGTCTTGGACAGCAGAGAGTACTCCGTCCAGAGCTTGGGGAGGAGCAAATGATTTTGGCCTCCACTCGCAGCGAGCTTTCTTCATGCGAGTTCGCTTCTGGACCAGGCTAGCACTTCCTTCAGAGAATATTTTTTCAAACCCCTGCTGGTCGAAGCGGACGACCATCTTCTATTGCGTGGAGCCAAGTTTGGCTGCATCCGATTGCGTCACCAACTCCTCAGCCGTGGAGAAGTTTGTCCCCAGCAGAGTCGCCATCGTGTTTGCCATAAAATATAAAAGAACAGAACAATTATCGGAGGACTGGACTTTTACTTCACAATACAAACTCGCTTGTACAAAGAAAGCCTAGGGAAAAAAATCTAAGTACAGCAATCTAAGTACAATTGTTTATTTTAGATTCTGGGGGATGACAGTAGAGGCTCGGGAAAGCGACGGCAACTCTGCCTTACTCCTTGGACGATCGGGTGCATCCTTGGCTCTGTAGAAGAACTGCTTGGCGTTGATGAAGAAATGCTCTCCTTTCAGGCTCTGTATATTCTCTCTCTGGCTCTCTGGCTCTCTACGTCTCTTTTTTTTATCTGAGAGTCTCTTCTCCCCGTATGTCCTCTCGCAAGGGAATGGCACCTTGCTATTTATAAGAGTGGGGGACATCATTAGGGTTTACAATGATTGCCCATTCTTAAAAGTCGGCGGCTAAGGATCACTGGATCTGGGCCGTTCATCTTGAATATACGAGATTTGAGTAATAAATATAATTGCATCAAATCTTTTGTGGATAATTAATGATGATTGACATAAATCCTCCTGATTTGTCATGCCAACCTCAGATTTCTCGACACGTGTCATTAATTTGCTTGTTTGCAAATGATCTAATTTGATCCTAATATTTTATTAGAATTTATTGAGGGATTTCGATCAATTTGATGCCACGTGCCCCGCTATCATGCTACGTGTCTTAACCGCGAGCCATTACAGAAATTTGAGCCGCATGAAGGTTGCTCCTCATTGAGCCGCATAAGGCTGACCATATGTCAAGGCTGCTTAAGAGTGGCCCCCTGAACATTTGGACTGCATGGTAATGATCTGAGCCGCATGAGTGTAGGTGACCGCTTGATGGGTGCCTTCTTCGTGAACCGCATGAAGATAGTCTTCGTGAGCCGCATGGGGATAGTCTTCGTGAGCCGCATGGGGATAGTCTTCGTGAGCCACATGGGACAGCTTTGGCCTGAGCCGCATGGGGTGGTCTCTACTTGAACCGCATGCGACTATCCACGTGTCAAGGCCGCATGACAGTTTCTGGATCTCGAGGGATCGTGTCAGAGATTTCCTTCATTTCCCTAGGAGTCTGCCATTATAACGGAGTCATAATTGTATTTTTGTGTCAGGGCTGTCATGTGTCAGAGCTGTCAGCCGTCAAGACATTTAATGCAGTAAAGGACAAACGGAAGAGCTGTTTGCAGGCCACGTGGCTCCTCTCTGAGCTGCATGGAACTTGTTTGAGCCGCATAGACACTTGAGCCGCATGGATCCTTGAGCCGTATGAACTCTTTGAGCCGCATGGGGCTCCCTGGCCGCATGGATCTTTTTTTATTCTTTTTCATGCTTCTACAAACACCTGCGGATTCGAGCGTATGTCATTCATGGATGGTTTTTCGGGGTACAACCAAATCCAAATGTTCCCTGATGACGAAAAGCATACATCATTTCGAACACCAATTGGCACATACTGCTACACGGTCATGCCTTTCGGTTTAAAGAATGCTGGCGCCACCTATCAAAGAGCTATGAGCGTCATCTTTAGAGACCACTTGCACAAGACAGTGGAATGCTACGTCGACGACATCGCCGTCAAGAGCCGCTCTAAGGAAGATCATCTACAGGATCTGAGGACAGTGTTCGACCTGATGCGAGCGTACAATTTGAAGATGAATCCCATAAAATCCTTCTTGGGCGTATCCAGCGGGAAGTTCTTGGGTTTTATCATTACTTCCCAGGGTATCCACATAGACCACGAGAAGACGAAGGCAATCATGTAGATGGGTCCCCCGAGAAATCTTCTTGAACTCCGAGGCCTTTAAGGGAGGCTGGCCTACATCAGGAGGTTAATCTCTAACCTCTCCGGGCGATGTCAGCCATTCACCCACCTCATGAAGAAAGGCGTCTCCCTCGTATGGGATGAAGAATGCCAACGTGCATTCGACAGCATCAAAGAATATCTTACGAACCCTCCAGTCCTGGTAGCCCCGGTTGCTGGAAGACCATTCCTGCTCTATTTACGAGTGATGGAACATTCTCTTGGTGCTCTGCTAGCACAAAACAATGATACAAGCCATGAGCAAGCTATATATTACCTCAGCCAAATGATGATGGGGCCAGAACACCGATACAATGTCGTAGAAAAGGAGTGTCTTGCTCTAGTGTTCTCCATTCAGAAGATGCGACACTACGTTACGGGACAAACCATCCATGTCATATGAAGAGTCAACCCCCTCAGGGTCCTCATGACTAAGCCGGGCGCACTCAGCTCTCGCCTCGCTACCTCGGCGATATTACTGTCCCCCCTACCACATGATCTTCGTCCCGCAGAAGGCTGTTAAAGGTCAAGCTCTGGCAGACTTTTTAGCGGCTCATCCAGGTTCGGAGTCAACCAAAATAGACGAAAAGATTTCAGATGAGGTTGCCAATTTAAATGTGGCCTCTCATGATACCGTATGGCGAATGTTCTTCGACGGTGCTTCCAGAACGGGGCCCAAGGGCAACATCGTCGCTGGAGTCGGAGTGGTGCTGATTTCTTGTAGCACCCAGTTTCCCAAATGAGGGTAATTTTGAAATTTCGTGTTTATAATTATTTAATAATGATATTTAATTCATGATATGATTTTTGGTGATTTTAAATTATTTTAAAATTATTTAAATCAATGACTTATGGTTTTGACGTTTTGCTAGTGAAACCCTAGAGACTGTTTGACCTAGAGCCTAACCATATGATTATGATATTTTAATATCATTTTTGGCCTAAGGATATTTTTGCATTTGACCTCTTTAAATTATTTTGATATTATTTTATTATTTATGATATTGTTTTGGGGTTATTTGAGTCGGGTTCGAATTTTAACTCAATCCGACTTGAAACGGGGACCCGGGGTAGTTTGACTCTAGTGGGACCCACACACTAGTTAGGCATGGCCCACATGATATTAATTTTAGTCCACATGATGGAAATATTTTAGTTAGAGGTTAGACTAATTATTATGGATAAGGTTAGTGTGATTAGAGACTTTAGAATGACTAATTTAGATCCAACCAATTAGCCCTTTCCTAATACTCATAGAATAGGTTAGTGGGGGCATTTTGGACCTTACCATAATAGGACAAATAGTCCCATATGGCCAGCCACTTTGGGAGAGGATAGGCTCAAGTTCATTTCATTATTCTCATCCACACTCTCTCTCTTGTTCTTCCCCAAATTCCTAGAGAGCAATCCCTAGCAATTTCTCCACCAAATCCTTCCATTTGCCACCAAATCTTCTTCTTTCCTTCTTCATTCTAGCCAAGAAGGAAGCTACCCAAGTTTGGGAGGATTCGGAGCTCGTTCGTGTCCTTTGGGAATCTCTACGTGTCGGTGTCGCTCCGGAAAGGCTTTTCTTTGATTCGATCTACCGGGAGGTATAAATCCCTTCTCCTTTTCATTTTCTCAAGCATATAGGTCTATTTTGAACCCATAGGAATGACCCCTATGGTTGTATCTCTATTTGTGTCCATTTGGAGGTCATAGGAGTGTCCTTTGTGTTGTGGTTGTGTCCATGTGGGAAAATCCCAAATTTGGACACACTATGTGTTGTTGTTATGTATGAATAAATTATTACATGTTTAATCTCATATTTTTGTATTGGAGATGTGTTCTATAGTGTCTCATATATATATATTAGTGTAGAGAGTGAGTTCTTGATATATTATGTTATATACTTGTGTTCTTTTGTCTCAAACTACCCAAATCCGTCATGATTTTTATCCACGTTTTTAATTTCAGCCCTAACTTAGAAATATCATAACTTCTAGCTCAAAGCTTGGTTTAATCTACCGTTTTTTTTAAAAGAAGCGTATTGAAGTTAGCTTTCCAAAAACATGTATTAATAGGCCTAATTCTTTCTGTAACTTTCTGGAGAATTATTTGAGTGTCAGCTGTATGAAAGACAAACGCGTTCTCGGTGTTTTTGCGATTACGGGAGTTTTCGAAAACGAAAATGCGATCCGTTTGAAGTTTCGAAAAACTAACACATAGATCTATAACATACTTTAATCCTAGATTTTAATTCATGTTGAGATGGTACAGTATTGATTATTAGTAGGAGTTACTATTCGGCATATGCATTTTGTGCACCCTTGTGTGTAATAATGTTCTATTTGATTTTAACCCATGTTAATGTATATATATTATATAATTAAATAGAGAATGCAAGCATGAGTAAGTGTTTAAATAAATGATGTATGAGGTGTAAGTATCCTATCTAATATAAGCATGTATAAGTATGGCTTGTAATGAATATGTAGGTTCCATAGTATGTAATGTATGGTGCATATAGTGGTGCAAGAGAATAAATGAATGATGAATAAATGCAAGCATGAATGTAATGTAATAATAGATGTAATGTATGCAATATACAAGTTAATGAGATGTAATGTTCTATGTTAACATAAATCCTATATTACCTCATGTACCCCCTTACACTATGTTGACACTATCACACTTGACACATTATTCACTTACACTTTGACACTATTTGATATGTATACACTATATATGCCCATTTAACCCTTACTTGTCCCTTTGCCATGTTCACATACACACACATAGCCTCTTAAATAAGTATTTATGAATATAGTTAACTTAGCTATGTATGTATATTATATATATGTTAGCATATTGTGTTGTAATATATAAGTTTATATAACCATTTGAAATACCATGATTATAGACCTAATGTTGAATACCAATATATGCATGTGTATATATGTGTAGACATATATAGCTTAAAGTAATAGATTACCTAGTGTATATCCAATGTGAATTCTTGCCTATTTGAGTATTGAATAATTGCATGCTATATAGAGTTGGGTGTATGTTGGCTTGTATAGCCTTGTATTGATGTATGCTTGCTAGGATAGTCTTGGTTAGGCCTAGTAAGACTTGCTGGGTTAGGACATGACCTAGTTTGACCTAGTTTGACTAGTGCAGTTGACCAGAGTTGACCAAGGGTTGACTTTGGCCTAGTTTGACCTAGATTCATGTAGAATGCATTGTAGTACTTTATATTACCCTTCTGGACATGTTGTGACTTGTGTTGTTCTAATTAGGAGCCAGACACCTCTCCTCGGACAGTATCTTTACCTTGGATATTCAAATATCAGGCGAGTACATTCTCTGATCTTTTCATACTTGTCTGGACTATACTCTTGCTCTAGATTATTTTACTTGATGCTGACACGTACCTTCACAGATTAGTACTATATAGATCCTTTCTTGAGATGTTATCCCTCTACGGGTGCATCGGGTATTTCATGTTCATGTACTTTATCATGTGCATCAGGTACTCCTTGTACTCGTACTAGTTCATGTTTTTACATATTCTCATGTGCTTTCATGTGCTTTATCATGTGCCTCATGTACTACTCATTACATGAGTTCACGTATCTTAGCTGTATTCATGTGCTTATAACGTAACTTGAATGGATCCTTGTGTATTGATTGGGGCGGGGTGAGTAGAATTGGTTATGTGAACACTATCCCCAGTAGCTATATTCATGTGACTCCTTATTTGTATTCATGTACCCCTAAGCCGTTTACATAACCATATTGTGCTCTAAATCACGTAGCCACTTACAGTCTCTACTATCATGTATTTACTTTCAGTTACAAAGTATCTCCTGTTTACTCGTACTTCCATTCAGCACTTCCTGTATTTTACTCTATTGCATAATTTATACTCCTAACCTGCTATGAACTGTTTGAGAGATATATGCTCGCTCTTGTCCTGACTGGACCTGTTGATAAATTTTACAGATAGCCTGGAGGTTGCCTCCTAGCCTAGAGGAGACAGTAGAGGTTGCATAAATAGCTAGAGTTTTTGCTTATAGTTTATTTTCAGTCATCTTGAGTTGTATTTATGGATTACTGTATTTAGGTTTTGAGATGTATTCTGAGTTTGTATCTTAGACACTTAGACTTCTATCTGTTGTATCTCTTTTCGATTTCATATTTTATCTATCTTCCTTTATGCTCTACCTTAGATGTGATTGAGTTTACATTCTGCTATGTCACCCCCATTCGAGAAGTATAAACTGTTTAGTCTTATACTGTTAGATGCATTGAGACCTAGGACAGCGTTCTACCGTCGATACTGCGGCGTAGGCTGGGCGTTGTTACGTTCTCGTGCCCTAACTCTAGGGTGCGGGTCGTGACACATTTTTAGTGGTGGCCCATGCAGGTCGAGATTTGCATTAGTACGATTTCGTAGTAGCGCAACGACTTAGTTGTACTACTACGAGCCTGCTATAGGATATATAAATTAAGATGTTAGGATGAGAGGTACTCAATCACTGTTAGGATTCCTTGAGAGATTCCTAGGATGACCCTTGAGAATCTCATTTTGAATTCCGATTTAAACTCCTTTTTCTTGTTTTGATTCACCTTTTTCCTTGATTTGAATTTGATTTTGTGGATTCATTGTAGAACTTTGAATCCTGGTATTAGTTGATGATTTTGATAAAATTTTGTAGTTGTTGATTTAATTTTGTATTTAGATTAATATTTTCAAATCCAAGGTACTCAATCACACTTAGGATTCTTTGAGAGATTTCTGGGACAACTCCTGAGAAACTCATTTTGAACTTCAATTGGAATTCCTTTTCCTCTTGTTTGAATTCACCATCATTCCTTTCTATTAAATTTAAGCTTGATGGGTTCCTCTCGTTTGAACCGATGAGAAGGAGCATATCTTCATTATTTTTTCTCGCCATTATTTCCTTGTATTCTTATTTACCTCTTATCTTAAACTCTGTCTCATTACATTAATTACCCATATCTTGTCGTCCCTACCAGATGTACTTCAAAACCCTTGAATCTTCGTATCTTTTGCATGGGAAAGGCTAAGGAAGTGACGTAAATTATGTAGCTCAGAGAAGACGTAACTGGTTATTTTATGATGATCTAAAGGAAATCAAATGTGGAGTGTTCCATATGGAAACTTGAGATAGAAATGTGGTAAAGGTCTCGAATAGAATAAGGAGATGTATACTGCCAATCTGGAAACAATTACATTTAGAGAAATTTTGGGGTTATGAGATAGTTTATAGGTGTATTCAAAACTAATGAGGATATCAGAGGTCAATCTAATTTTGAGAACTTAGAAAATCTTGGTTATTGATTCTGGGAAAAACTTTTACTCTGAGGCTATGTAGAAGGTTAGTAATGGAAAAGAGAAGTTAATTGTGTTTAATAAGGATATTAAACAAGATGTTACGAGAAAATGACTAGGGATAGAGAGAACACAAAGTTATGGAAGTTTAGAGATTGTTGTGAAATATTTTTAGGAAAATAATATTCAAGGGTGTATGTCGAAGAAAATACGGAAGTTGATTTTATGATGGAAAATAAGTTTTGTAAGGCCTAGAGATTTAAATTAAATAATACGAGGAGAACAATTTGAACAAGTTCAAGGAATTCGTAAACGGGATTTAGAGGTTTTGGGTCAAATTTAAGATAAGGTTAAAGAACTTGGAAATTTAAATAAATGGTTAATGTTGATTCCTAAATGTGAGGGCTGTGCTTCAAGAGTGATGTTTGGAAATTGGGAATTGCCTACGGTAGTCATGGTAAGGGTTTAAGTAAAGGTTAAATTTTTATATGGAGACTGGTGAGGTAAAAATATGATTGGCAAGTTATGACCAGATGAACTTAAGAGTATCAGAAGCAGATGACTAACTCGATCTTCATTATTTTTGTGCATTAATTACCACCTCTTGAACTCCCACTTTCTAATTGAGATCCTTGACGTTCCTTATCGTGACTTTGAAATTCGGAATGTAATACTAGCTGTTACCCTCCAACAAATCTAATATGCAAGACCTAGACGAGCTCACCTTCGTGTAGGTATATCATATCCCACTAAAACCCGTCTTCTTGTCCTCTATTTTCTTGATATAATTTTCTGGTCAACTGGCTAAACTATAACCTCTACCATTATACTAAATTTCTTCTTATTTCAATTAGAAATCCAGCCTTGACTCAATTCTTTCGACCCGATATGTGATGGTGTTCTGCTTGTTTCCTTAGATGTTTAACCTTGTACCTTATCTGATTACTTGACCCGTTGGTTAAGAAACTTGGACTATATAATTCCTTTCATCATTACCACCCTTATATCTTGTGCTGCTAAATTAGCCTTAGTTTTGCAAGCTTATCTATTTTCGAGCTTGGTCAAGACATATTTTATTGGGTGGCCACCCACTAACATATTGTCTAATCAGAACCGGTACATGATGGTCTGATCAACCTATTGCACTTTGGTTCGCTTTTTCATGTATCAATCTACGAGAATGGAGACATAGTTAAACTTGACCCTAGAGTCTCATTCGCGACAGCCTTGACAATTCTCCTTGAAATCTTTTCATCGTCTATGAACCTCGTATTCGTACTCAGTCGAATTAAATTTAATCATGACCTGAACCTCCATCATTGGTTGCTCGTGCTCATACTTTGATTTCATTGATTTTCCTTCTTGCCCAAATCTCTTTTATTCCGAAATTGATCAACTTAGATCGTGTCAAGACAAAAATCTATTTGTGATTTGTTGTGCCTAAATTTTTAATTTTTGCCATTTTATGGAATAGTAACCTTTTAATAATTTCTTAGTTGCTTATTAATGACCAATTTTTATATAGGATGGTAGACAGCCCTACAACCTTGATAATTGTTGTTCCCTTACCTTTCCAATTAGGACACCCTAGATTGTTTGTGTGTTGATACCATAGTACTGTTTTGACCTAGAATGACCAGTGCACCTAGGTGAGATTTCCAACTGCTACGGTATGCTCTGACCTTGTATACTATTACTTCAAATTGCATGATTTAAAATTTTTTTTAGACCTTGATTGTTGGGAAATAGGGACGTCACCCTATTAGTATCAGTTGTAGATATATATAGGTTAGTCCTTGATGTGGGGATGTGTGTCTCTAAACATGTAGCTTATGAGATTTATGAGAGATTATAGTATCAGCCTTGATAGGATGTACTAGTCTTTTGGTGAGTATAAATGTGTTATGAGAGATAGGGGCCTATATGTCTTAGTAATGCATCGTTCCTATGGTAATAGAATATATTAATAGATGGTTAATAGGAAGATAATAGTTTGAGCATACCTATAGCCTATGATCATTTCCTTTTCATCCTTAGTTAAGACCACTTTAAAATAGGTCCAATCCCTTGGATATAGGTTCCAGTCCATATTTTATTGAAGTTCCATTACCGCCGACAGAGCAGTATTGGAGGTATTCCTAGATTGACACTTTTTAGATGTCCGTTTATTATTCCAGTGTTAGGAAGTGTTATCTTAGATATTGGGTAGGTTAGAGGCTCTAGAAGGAGTACTATCGATCTTAAATTTCGAGGACAAATTTTTTCTAAGGTGGGTATAGTTGTAGCACCCAGTTTTCCAAATGAGGGTAATTTTGAAATTTTGTGTTTATAATTATTTAATAATGATATTTAATTCATGATATGATTTTTGGTGATTTTTAAATTATTTTAAAATTATTTAAATCAATGACTTGTGGTTTTGACGTTTTGCTAGTGAAACCCTAGAGACTGTTTGACCTAGAGCCTAACCATGTGATTATGATATTTTAATATCATTTTTGGCCTAAGGATATTTTTGCATTTGACCTCTTTAAATTATTTTGATATTATTTTATTATTTATGATATTGTTTTGGGGTTATTTGAGTCGGGTTCGAATTTTAACTCAATCCGACTTGAAACGGGGACCCGGGATAGTTTGACTCTAGTGGGACCCACACACTAGTTAGGCATGGCCCACATGAAATTAATTTTAGTCCACATGATAGAAATATTTTAGTTAGAGGTTAGACTAATTATTATGGATAAGGTTAGTGTGATTAGAGACTTTAGAATGACTAATTTAGATCCAACCAATTAGCCCTTTCCTAATACTCATAGAATAGGTTAGTGGGGGCATTTTGGACCTTACCATAATAGGACAAATAGTCCCATATGGCCAGCCACTTTGGGAGAGGATAGGCTCAAGTTCATTTCATTATTCTCCTCCACACTCTCTTTCTTGTTCTTCCCCAAATTCCTAGAGAGCAATCCCTAGCAATTTCTCTACCAAATCCTTCCATTTCGCCACCAAATCTTCTTCTTTCCTTCTCCATTCTAGCCAAGGAGGAAGCTACCCAAGTTTGGGAGGATTCGGAGCTCGTTCGTGTCCTTTGGGAATCTCTACGTATTGGTGTCGCTCCGGGAAGGCTTTTTTTTTTATTCGATCTACCGGGAGGTATAAATCCCTTCTCCTTTTCATTTCCTCATGCATATAGGTCTATTTTGAACCCATAGGAATGACCCCCATGGTTGTATCTCCATTTGTGTCCATTTGGAGGTCATAGGAGTGTCCTTTGTGTTGTGGTTGTGTCCATGTGGAAAAATCCCAAATTTGGACACACTATGTGTTGTTGTTATGTATGAATAAATTATTACATGTTTAATCTCATATTTTTGTATTGGAGATGTGTTCTATAGTGTCTCATATATATATATATTAGTGTAGAGAGTGAGTTCTTGATATATTATGTTATATACTTGTGTTCTTTTGTCTCAAACTACCCAAATCCGTCATGATTTTTATCCACGTTTTTAATTTCAGTCCTAACTTAGACATGTCATAACTTCTAGCTCAAAGCTTGGTTTAATCTTCCGTTTTTTTAAAAGAAGCGTATTGAAGTTAGCTTTCCAAAAACATATATTAATAGGCCTAATTCTTTCTGTAACTTTCTGGAGAATTATTTGAGTGTCAGCTATACGAAAGACAAACGCGTTCTCGGTGTTTTTGCGATTCCGGGAGTTTTCGGAAACGAAAATGCGATCCGTTTAAAGTTTCGGTAAGCTAACACATAGATCTATAACATACTTTAATCCTAGATTTTAATTCATGCTGAGATGGTACAGTATTGATTATTAGTAGGAGTTACTATTCGACATATGCATTTTGTGCACCCTTGTGTGTAATATAATGTTCTATTTGATTTTAACCCATGTTAATGTATATACATTATATAATTAAATAGAGAATGCAAGAATGAGTAAGTGTTTAAATAAATGATGTATGAGGTGTAAGTATCCTATCTAATATAAGCATGTATAAGTATGGCTTGTAATGAATATGTAGGTTCCATAGTATGTAATGTATGGTGCATATAGTGGTGCAAGAGAATAAACTAATGATGAATAAATGCAAGCATGAATGTAATGTAATAATAGATGTAATGTATGCAATATACAAGTTAATGAGATGTAATGTTCTATGTTAACATAAATCCTATATTACCTCATGTACCCCCTTACACTATGTTGACACTATCACACTTGACACATTGTTCACTTACACTTTGACACTCTTTGATATGTATACACTATGTATGCCCATTTAACCCTCACTTGCCCCTTTGCCATGTTCACATACACACACATAGCCTCTTAAATAAGTATTTATGAATAAAGTTAACTTAGCTATGTATGTATATTATATATATGTTAGCATATTGTGTTGTAATATATAAGTTTATATAACCATTTGAAATGCCATGATTATAGACCTAATGTTGAATACCAATATATGCATGTGTATATATGTGTAGACATATATAGCTTAAAGTAATAGATTACCTAGTGTATATCCAATGTGAATTCTTGCCTATTTGAGTATTGAATAATTGCATGCTATATAGAGTTGGGTGTATGTTGGCTTGTATAGCCTTGTATTGATGTATGCTTGCTAGGATAGTCTTGGTTAGGCCTAGTAAGACTTGCTGGGTTAGGACATGACCTAGTTTGACTAGTGCAGTTGACCAGAGTTGACCAAGGGTTGACTTTGGCCTAGTTTGACCTAGATTCATGTAGAATGCATTGTAGTGCTTTATATTACCTTCTGGACATGTTGTGACTTGTGTTGTTCTAATTAGGAGCCAGACACCTCTCCTCGGACAGTATATTTACCTTGGACATTCAAATATCAGGCGAGTACATTCTCTGATCTTTTCATACTTGTCTGGACTATACTCTTGCTCTAGATTACTTTACTTGATGCTGACACGTAACTTTACGGATTAGTACTATATGGATCCTTTCTTGAGATGTTATCCCTCTACGGGTGCATCGGGTATTTTATGTTCATGTACTTTATCATGTGCATCAGGTACTCCTTGTACTCGTACTAGTTCATGTTTTTACATGTTCTTATGTGCTTTCATGTGCTTTATCATGTGCCTTATGTACTACTCATTACATGAGTTCACGTATCTTAGCTGTATTCATATGCTTATAACGTAACTTGAATGGATTCTTGTGTATTGATTGGGGCGGGGTGAGTAGAATTGGTTATGTGAACACTATCCCCAGTAGCTATATTCATGTGACTCCTTATTTGTATTCATGTGCCCCTAAGCCGTTTACATAACCATATTGTGCTCTAAATCACGTTGCCACTTACAGTCTCTACTATCATGTATTTACTTTCAGTTACAAAGTATCTCCTGTTTACTCGTACTTCCATTCAGCACTTCCTATATTTTACTCTATTGCATGATTTATACTCCTAACCTGCTATGAACTGTTTGAGAGATATATGCTCGCTCCTGTCCTGACTGGACCTATTGATAAATTTTACAGATAGCCTGGAGGTTGCCTGCTAGCCTAGAGGAGACAGTAGAGGTTGCATAAATAGCTAGAGTTTTTGCTTATAGTTTATTTTCAGTCATCTTGAGTTGTATTTATGGATTACTGTATTTGGGTTTTGAGATGTATTCTGTGTTTGTATCTTAGACACTTAGACTTCTATCTGTTGTATCTCTTTTCGATTTTATATTTCATCTATCTTCCTTTATGCTCTACCTTAGATGTGATTGAGTTTACATTCTGCTATGTCACCCCCATTCGGGAAGTATAAACTGTTTAGTCTTATACTGTTAGATGCATTGAGACCTAGGACAGCGTTCTACCGCCGACACTGCGGCGTAGGCTGGGCGTTGTTACGTTCTCGTGCCCTAACTCTAGGGTGCGGGTCGTGACATTTCTCCCTCCGGGCTGGTGATCAATCAGGCTTACTCCCTCACAGAGTCCTGCTCAAACAATGTGGCCGAGTACACCGCTCTGGTCATTGGCCTCCGACTTGTAAAGGGGCTGGAGGTAGAATACCTCGAAGCATATGACGATTTACAGCTAATCGTCAATCAGATTCGGGGTTCATACGAGGTTCGCCATGAAGACATGATCCCCTATCACCAAATAGCGATTGATATCATCTCGTCCTTGGAAGGGTTCTTCATAGAATATGTTTCCATGCTCCAGAATATTGAAGCCGATGCCCTAGCAGGTCTCGTCGCTTTTTTAGCAGTTCCGAATCATGCTCATCATCTAGTTGACATAATAGGCCGTGAGTTGGTCTGTCCCAGGAATAATATTTAATGTGTTGAGAGTTACTCCGCGTTGGCAGTCGAAAAAGCACCAGATTAGAGACAACCATTCATTGACTTCGTAGTCTATAACATCCTGCCAGATAATCTGAAGGAAGCCACTTTTATCAGAAGACGTTCCCTCAGATTCTTCTACGATACAGAGACGAAAATGCTGTATCGGCGATCATACGATGGATTACTGCTTCGATGTCTGTCAAATACAGAACCCAAAAAAGCTGTACATGAAGCACACGATGGCGTCTGCAGGACCCATCAGCCTGGCCCAAAGTTGCAAGACCGCCTTCTCCGAATGGGCTATTATTGGCCCACGATGGTTGCAGATGCGATAGACTATGCACGAAAGTGCAAAGCCTGTCAAGTCCACGCAGATTTCATCCACCAGCCCTCCGAGTTTCTAGATCCGACGGTGGCATCCTGGCCATTCGAAGCATGGGGAATTGACATTATTGGTCCGATCACTCTGCCTTCGTCCCGAGGACATCGCTTCATACTCGCAATCACAGATTACTTCTCCAAATGGACGGAGGCTATTCCGCTGGCAGAAGTCAAGACTTCAAACGTGATCAGCTTCCTCAAGCATTATGTTATCTACTGCTTTGGACTACCACGAAGGATCATCCATGATAATGGTCCGTAGTTCGTAAGCCACACCTTGTATCGGCTCTACGACAAATACCGAATCCAGAATATTGCTTCAACACCATACAACCCAGCGGCTAATGGTCTGGCTGAAGCATTCAACAAAACAATTATCAAGCTTCTCAAGAAGTTTGTGTCATCAAACAAACACGACTGGAATGAAAAGCTCGGCGAATGCTTATGGGCGTACCGTACTACAGTACGAACGGCCACTGGGAACACGCCATTCTCCTTGGTATACGGGAGTGAGGTAGTTCTCCCCTTGGAGACCCAAATTCCCTCACTCTGTGTCGCCCTCACCTATCGATTGACGACATACGATAATCACCATAGTCGACTGCAAGAGCTGGAGGCCCTAGACGAGAGGCGCCTGTTAGCTCAACAACGAATTGAGCTGTATCAAGCCCGAATCTCCGGAGCTTTCAACAAGAAAGTCAAAATCAGAACATTTCAAGTAGACGATCTTGTTTTGGCAGTTCGGAGGCCGATAGTCATGACTCACAAGACCGCCGGCAAGTTCCAGCCAAAGTGGGAATGCCCGTTCATCATCGATGCTGTATTCTCCAATGGAGCTTACCGCCTTGCAAAGCAAAACGGAGACTTGCTCATGTTGTCCATCAACGACAAGTTCCTAAAGAAGTATTATGTCTGAAACGACATACCACAAATATCTCAGACTGTTGAGTTATGTACCCTCCGGTACCGTTGAACCCACAATCTGCCTCCAAATATCTCAGATTGTTGAGTTATGTACCCCCTGGTACCGCTGAACTCACATTCGGCCTCCAAACATCTTAGATTATCGAGTCATACCCCTTGGTACCACTGAACTCACCTACATTCATCCTCAAAATATCCCAGATTGTAGAGTTATGTACCCTCTGGTACCACTGAACTTACATTCTGCTTCCGAACATTTCAGATAGTTGAGTTATATACCCTGTGGTACCGCTGAACTCACATTCTGCCTCCAAATCTTCCAGATTGTCAAGTTATGTACCCGCAGGTACCGCTGAACTCCCATCCTGGTCAATCTATATCGCATCTTTTGGGTAGTAAGTCACGTATGATCATACCTCTAAACTTTCTTCCTAAAAGGAGCTCCTTCCTCATGATCCACTACCCGCACTTCCAGTACACAAAAAGGGTAACAGATCCATGAATTTCCGAAACAACCACGTCGATGCTACCTCTGAGTTGTTTCCCTTCCATCAAAAACAAACCGCCCCTCACGTAGAACTTCCATGTCCTCATTACCTCTGAGTTGTTCTATGCACCCTTCATGGAGCCCACTCCTGCCATGTCCTCATTACCTCTGAGTGGGAAGGCTCCATCGAAGAAACCCTAATATTTACCACGTCCTCATTACCTCTGAGTAAGTATGTTGGTTCTCTCTCGACTTATTATCTGTACCAAAAAAAACTTGGGTACGCTAAGGATAATAGGCCCACAAATGTCTTTCGACGACCACAAATGTCCTCTGTTGACCACAAATGTCTGCAGTCGACCACGAATATTGTACTAAGTTTTCTAGTAGATGCCACTCTTTTTTCGTCATGTCTTGGGCTGCTCCCTAGCATTCTTTCAAATACCAAGAACTTCCACAACCACTTCATCGCAAAGTTGTTCTAGGTATCCCTTCCAAACTTGTTATCCGTATCCAGAACCAGGGTACGCCAAGGATAATAGGTCCACAAAAAGTCTCCTATTGGGACAACTACTACAAGCAAAGAATAGAGCGAGTGTATTCTGTTCATTCAAAATCAGTTACATGACTACATCTCATAAGCAAGCCAGAAAAGTTCTCCATCGTTTCATTCAGACAAGAAGGGAAAAAGATTACATTGATGTCCAAAAAGGAGCAAAACACAAGCTACAGTTAATGTCACTCCCCGTTCCCGGAATGCGTATTTTTATATATGTACAACTCATGAGCATTTATTTAGTATTTATCATGTAGTATTCTGTATTTAAATTTTCATGTTAATTAATTATCTGCTCTTAAATTTTCATGTTAATTAATTTCCTGTAAATTTTATTTTCTGCAATTATATTTCTGCAATTTTATTACCTGTATTTTATTTGCTGCTTTAGTATTATTGGGTTTCGGTTTGCTGGATCCCCTTAAACCCGCCCCAACACCCCACCTACCACCACTCCCCCTATTTAAAGCCACCCTCTCCATTCTTTCTCCTCATTACTTCATCCTCACCATTACTTCTTCTTCTTCCTCTCATTACTCTCCACCACCTACCAGCAGCAGGAGAAGGCAAGTGCAAACTTGCTTCTCAATCACCCATTTTTATGGATCATTATTCTTCCTCTCATGATCCTGAGAGAGTTTAGTGTTTGGCATTTTTTTTGATTTCTACGGCTGGTTTCTCTAGATCTAAGTTATAGTATTTTGGCTGTTCTTGGGTTCTTGGTCCACCAACTTAGCGTGTATTTTGGCACTGGAGCAAAGGCTCCATGGGACTTGGAGTTTGGGAGATGTTTCACGCACACGTTCTTACGTGCTCGCGTAAACATCAGCCCAGTCACGCACACGTCTATACGTGTTTGCGTGTATTTTCAGTCACGCTCGCATTTGCGTGCGTGTATTTTCAGTCACGCTCGCATTTGCGTGCGTGTATTTTCAGTCACGCCCGCATTTGCATGCGTGTATTTTGAGTCACGCTCCTGTCTTTGTGCTGCGTACGTGACTTTTCACGCTCCTGTCCATGAACTTGTGTGCGTGACTCTTCACGATCACATTGTGCGTGACTTTTGGCATGCGTGACTTTTTTACCCTCACGTTGAGAGTGCGTGCGTGAATCACTTGTCACGCTTCACTTTTCACACCCACACTTGCCAGCGGGTATTATGTTATACGCTCACTCCTCCATGCTAGACTTAGCGTGACTTGTTGGTCTTAGCAGAGACTTCTTGCGTGACTTTTGGACTTAGCTTAGACTTGTTGGCGTGACTTCCTGGCTTGGGTGTTTTATTCTGTTCCATACTTTATTCATTTAATAGTAGCAGGATAATTCCCTATTATATCCTTACGTCTTTTTGCATGAACCCGAAATCTTAGCATGTTAATATTTTAATACCTATGGTTGTGTATTAGTGCCAAGTGTTTGGATTGGTATATGGATATCCAGTGAGACTGGAACTTGACCTTGAGAGTTATAGACTCAACCCTATTTAATGATAAATGACTTCCATGCCTTGTCACCATTAATGACGATGGTTATTTAACTAATTGATCATGCGTTCCTAGTTGGAACTAAGAGATTGGCTAGTCGTCTTATTGAAATGAATGAATGAGACACGTTCATGTTTTGAACTATTGCAATCGACTGGCTGATCCCGAATATTGACATACATGCACATGCAGGCTTCAATCTATTTATTTAATTATTTATTTATTTATTTTTTTTCTACAAAAGAAGCATGTGTACTTTATGGTCAAGGCATGACTACCGTGGTTAGATTTGATTGTTGCATTACGCTATGTAAGACCTGCAACCTAACCGCACTGGTATCGTTGTAGAGTTGTGCATATCGTACCCCGTACGAAAGTACTCATTTGAATGACCATGATCCATGGCATGGAATTTCACTCAACATAGGGACTATTAAGTTAAATAAAATAATGATTACATGGAGAGAATGGATTCCTGAGTTCTTACATGACAGCCCCCTTGGGACGAGTAGTACCCGACGGGCCGGCTGGTTCCCACAGATACTGTAAATCTGCCACACGGGCAGGGAACAGTATCTGCTTTTATCATTATTGTATATTGTATATTGACGGGCGTCCTGCTAGGACTCGTCTAATTCATGCATGGCGCACATGATTGACTGGATAGACTAGCCTTGCTCGCACATAGTAAGAACTGAGGAATCTTTATTGCATTATTCCAGGATAACTTGAGACCCACAATAGCAAGCCGTAGAATTTGATTGGCCGTTCAAGATGATTTGTTTGTGTAATGTACTACTCTGTTACCTGACGGGCCAACTTCTGTCCTTGTTTGGTTGGGAGGTTGGTTCGAAGTGTCGTGATGTGATGTGAATCCTAGTGGAAAGCAGAGATCTATTATCATTATATTCTTTTACTTACTGGTTTATGTCCTTCATATCGTCCTTCCTTGTGGTACTTGCTATTAGAGGTCTAACCTCTCTGGTTTTGCATGGCCAGATTTAGAGCCGGTTCCCGAGGATCCAGCGTACTTCTACCTCCAAGATGGTCAATACTAGAGGCATGATAGCAGGAGGACTCGAGTGGGTTCCTTACTTCACCGCTCGTTTTGTTATTTACCTTATTACTTAGCCGTTTGGCACCGACATGTTAGTCGGATTATCTTGTACTTATTTTTATATGATTGTAATTAAGTCAGACTGCAGCTGATAACAATTGTGTATACTTGCTATATCATCTGGCTATATTTTGTAAAGCCAGATCTCAAGAACATTTTAACTGAGCGTTTGGGACGCCTTACTGCTTTATCTTACATGTTCTCTATTTCTGTTTCCTTGCTTGAATGATTGAGACAATAGATGTGTAATGACCATAGTAAGACCTTTATGTAGTATGCACCCCCTCGTCTGGTTAGACAGCATTGATCGTATTATACGGTATTCATCTACCCGTAATACGTAGCTGGCTGAGTCATTCCCCCGCTCTCCAGTATTCTGGTTCTGGGGCGTGACAAGGTTTTAGTAGTGGCCCATGCAGGTCTGATTTCAGACTTGTGGGGTGTTTTGATTTATAGGATGTCTCAATCACACATGTTCCCCCTTGATCTCCTGATTCGTTATTCTCAACTCTTGCTTGATATTCCGATATTCTTTGACTTTATTGATCCTTCATGTCCGGTCGTTTGATTGTTCTCTTGTCCCTTTTCCTTAGGGGCACTTCGTCCGCATCGGTCAGAGCTGGGCAGCAACAACAAAGGCAACATGGGCAACATGACCAGGTTGGTCAGCATCAAGGGCCAGTCTCACCTCAGGAGACTATCCAGGAAGAAGTGATAGTAGAACCAGCGGTTGGGCCGCAGTATCCAGATATTCCAGACCCACCCATAGTTCCACCTACCCCCGTGGAAGTGGGCACACCAGCCCTTCTGGAGATCATGAGAGGAATGATGGCTGCTCAGCAACATCAGATGTTGGCCCAGCAGCGCATGCACACTCAGCTACAAGAGCAGAATGTGTTGCTTAACCAAGGATTGCAGACGGCTTTGGAAAGAGGAGTGAGGGCTGATTCAGGAGCATCAGCCAAGTTTTGCAAGTACAACCCCCACCGTTTCGAGGGCACGGAGGATGCCATCTCAGCAGATGCATGGCTTAAGGATATGGAGGCTATTCTGACAGCAGCTAAGGTACCGGCAGAAGAGCGTGTGGATCTAGTGAAGTTGTTACTTCAGGATCTCGCACGTGATTGGTGGGAAGCAGAGGAAGTAGGCATCAGACGTCCTGTGGCTTGGGACGATTTCACTGCAAGATTCAAGACTATGTACTATGGAGTTGTGGCACGGTTTGAGCTACAGCAGAAGTTTATCAGCCTCAGGCAGGCTGGCAAGACGGTAGATGCTTATGCAGCAGAATTCTGCAGATTGAGTAGATTTGCCCCAGAGATGGTAGCAACAGAGCGCCATAGGGCCATGAGGTTTCAGTAAGGGTTTCATCTCGAGCTCTTACAATTGATAGAGGGACACAACTACCAGACTTTTGATGAGATATTGACAGCAACTCGAAGGCATGAGATCACTATTCAGAGGCTTGCGACAAGGACTGGGGGTCAGAAGAGATCCTACAGTCAGATAGAAGGAAGAGGGGGAGCAGCGCCCCGAGCAACAGCACCATCCACTGGCATTCGTATCCACGATGTGGCGATACGAGGACCAGCACCACCCAGGCAGCAGCAGCAGCAACAGAGGAAGAACTAGCAACCCCCGGCGGGCTGCACTTATTGTGGAAAGATGGGACACACTCGAGATGTGTGTCGGACATTAAATAGACTGTGTCTGATATGTAGAAATCCAGACCATCGGGTTACCACATGTCCCATGAATTCGAGGTCAGGAGGACCAGGGCAGCAGTTTCCTGCTCTGCCAGCCCCAAGGGCAGGCCAGTATCGGGGACCAACGGTGGCAGTTAGGCCATTGGCGCAGCGTCCGTTAGTACCGCCGGCTCAGATGTTCCGGCAGCAAGGACCGCCGATGCAGCAACACCAGCATAGACCACCCCAGCATCATCAAGGTAGGGGCCAGCAGCAGCACCAGGCTAGGCCGCAGCATGGAAATCAGCAAGGAGGTCGAGGGCAAGCATTCACTCTGTCCTTGGAGGAGGCATTGGCATCGGAAGATGTTGTGGCAGGTAATATTCTCGTCGCCTCATATCCTGCAGTAGCATTGTTTGATTCGGGAGCATCCCATTCATTTAAATCTGCACGATTTGCGACACGTCTAGGGATGGAGTTCGAGGCATTGCCAGGGAGGTTGAATATACTCACTGGTAATGGGCTCGTAGGAGTTAGTAGAGTTATTCTAGCGTGTAGTGTTGTAGTTTGCGGGCATTCCTTACCTGCCCGGTTGATAGAATTTCCTGTTGGAAATTTTAACGTTATCTTAGGCATGGACTGGCTGAAAGACAGTCATGCGACAATAGATTGTCGTAGAGGGAATGTATCTTTTGATATTCTAGGCAGGGAGAGATTCACATTAGTCAGATCAGAGGCAACTCAACCAGAGCAGGGGGTAGTAGCGGCAATGGAGGAAGTTCAGATCCCGAAGGTAGTTGAAGAATTTTTAGACGTATTTCCTGAAGAACTTTCAGGTCTACCACCAGTTAGAGATATTGAGTTCAGTATAGAATTGGCACCAGGAACTAAACCGATATCAGATCGAGTTTACAGAATGGCGGATTCAGAGCAGGCCAAGGTATATGAGCACATAGAGGAATTGAAGGAGAAGAAGTTCATTCAAGCTAGCGTGTCACCATGGGCAGCACCAGTGGTACTTGTGGGAAAGAAGAATGGGTCATCCAGATTGTGTATTGACTACAGGAAGCTTAACGCGGCAACAGTGAAGAACAAGTACCCATTACCCAGGATCGACGACTTATTTGATCAGTTGAGCAACGCTAGAGTTTTCTCCAAGATAGATCTTCGTTCAGGGTACCATCAGGTGAGAGTTCGGAAGGAAGATATCCCCAAGACAGCTTTCAGGTCGAAGTATGGGCATTACGAGTTCTTAGTAATGCCGTTTGGTTTGACCAATGCTCCAGCAATATTCATGGATTTGATGAACCGCATCTTTATGCCATATTTAGACCAGTTTGTCGTTGTGTTTCTTGACGACATTCTCGTATACTCTGCTAGTAAAGAGGAGCATGAAGACCACCTCAGGAAAGTGTTGCAGGTTCTGAGAGAGAACTAGTTGTATGCCAAGCTCAGCAAGTGTGAGTTTTGGATGAATCACATTTCATTCTTGGGTCATATCATATCAGGAGCTGGAGTAGCAGTAGATCCCAGGAAGATAGAAGCAGTAGAGAGTTGGCCAGTACCCAAGACCGTAGCAGATGTACGGAGTTTCTTGGGATTAGCAGGATATTACAGAAGGTTTGTGTCAGACTTTGCAAGGCTTTCAGCGCCCATGACCCGTTTGACCCGGAAAGATGTGCCATTCGTTTGGTCGACAGAATGTCAGGCATCATTCGAGACTTTGAAGCAGAAGTTGATATCAGCACCTATTCTTATATTGCCGGTTGGACCCGGAGGTTTTACAGTATATTGCGATGCGTTAGGTAAAGGACTTGGATGTGTCCTTATGCAACATGGAAAGGTGATAGCATATGCATCTAGGCAGCTTCGGGACCACGAGAAGAATTACCCAACTCATGATTTAGAGTTAGCGGCAGTAGTGTTTGCTCTGAAGCTATGGAGGCATTACTTATATGGTGACCGAGTGGAGATGTACACAGATCATAAAAGTCTGAAGTACATCTTTACTCAGAAGGAACTGAACATGAGGCAGAGAAGATGGTTAGAGTTGATCAAGGATTATGACGTAGAACTTCAGTATCATCCAGGCAAGGCTAATGTAGTAGCAGACGCTCTTAGCAGGAGAGGCGGCACATTTATGCTGACAGCACAGAAGCATATCTTAGAAGACCTTCAGGAGATGGGCCTCGAAGTTATACTTCCTAGTGATGTGGGAGTTCTAGCAAGTCTGCAAGTCCAATCTGACTTAGTAGACAGGATCAAGGCAGCTCAGGCACAGGACCCAAGGATTCAGAAGCTTAGGGCAGAATGTGAGTCAGGGCTCAGGAAGGAGATAAGAATTCATGAAGATGGTACACTTAGGTTTGGATCGCGTTTATGTGTGCCTAGTGGAGATATCAGACAGGAGGTTATGACAGAAGCTCACAGTTCTCAGTATTCTATTCACCCTGAAGGGACCAAGATGTACCAAGATATCAAGCAGCATTTCTGGTGGAACGGAATGAAGAGAGAGATAGCTAGATTTGTTTCCCGTTGCTTTGTATGTCAGCAGGTGAAGGCAGAACAGCAGAGGCCAGCTGGGTTATTGCAACCGCTTCCTATCCCGGAATGGAAATGGGAGCATATTACAATAGACTTTGTGACCGGTTTACCGAGATCACCAAGTGGTAAAGATGCTATTTGGGTGATAGTAGACCGACTTACGAAGGTAGCACACTTTCTTCCTTTCAGAGTAGGGCAATCTACAGAAAAATTAGCAGAATTATATATGCAACAGATAGTCAGGCAGCATGGAGTCCCTGTCAGTATTGTGTCGGATCGAGATACCCGCTTTACATCGCATTTTTGGAAGAGCTTACATCATAGTCTGGGTACCAAGTTAAGATTTAGCACGGCTTACCATCCACAGACGGATGGGCAATCAGAAAGAACAATTCAGACCTTGGAAGATATGTTGCGAGCTTGCACTCTGGATTTTGGAGGGTCTTGGGAGAGTCACCTGCACTTGGTCGAGTTCTCATACAACAATAGTTATCAGGCCAGTAATCAGATGGCGCCATTCGAAGCATTATATGGTAAGAAGTGCAGGTCACCGCTTGCATGGGATGATATCGGAGAGAGGAAGATGCTAGGCCCAGAAATAATTGTTCAGATGGTTGAAGTAGTTAAAGAGATTAGAGAGCGACTTCGAGTTACGCAGGACCGGCATCGTCATTGGGTGGACCAGCATCGTAGGCCGTTAGAATTCTCTGTTGGGGACCACGTATTCTTGCGGATCTCACCTACTCGTGGGGTCATTAGATTTGGCGTTCGTGGGAAATTGAGTCCGCGTTACGTGGGCCCATTTGTTATCCTTGATCGGATAGGCGATGTTGCTTATCGTTTATCACTCCCACCTTCGTTATGAGAGGTGCATGACGTGTTTCATGTATCTCAATTATGTAGGTATGTATCGGACCCAAGCCATGTCCTCGATCACTCTGAGCTGGTTGTTGGTACCAACCTGTCTTACGAGGAACAGTCTGTGTCCATTTTGGACCGAAGAGAGAAGATACTCAAGAACCGAACAATTAATCTTGTCCGTGTTGCTTGGGGTCATCACTCCTTGGGAGAGTCAACGTGGGAACGTGAGGATGATATCCGATCACGGTATCCACACCTGTTTGACTCACAAGGTATATTTCTTTCTGTATACCTTGATTGTCTTGATTTTTCATGCTTATCACTTTATGGGTAGAGCTACTTGATATCGTAGATTGATGGATTTACATATATAGTACTTGCTTCTGATATGGTAAAAATGATTGCTTGATCACTAGAATTGCTTGTATTAGTTTAGCCCCGATGTTTCTATCCTGCTTGGATTTGAAATTCCGAGGACAGAATTCTTCTAAGGTGGATAGAGATGTCACTCCCCGTTCCCGGAATGCGTATTTTTATATATGTACAACTCATGAGCATTTATTTAGTATTTATCATGTAGTATTCTGTATTTAAATTTTCATGTTAATTAATTATCTGCTCTTAAATTTTCATGTTAATTAATTTCCTGTAAATTTTATTTTTTGCAATTATATTTCTGTAATTTTATTACCTGTATTTTATTTGCTGTTTTAGTATTATTGGGTTTCGGTTTGCTGGATCCCCTTAAACCCGGCCCAACACCCCACCTACCACCACTCCCCCTATTTAAAGCCACCCTCTCCATTCTCTCTCCTCATTACTTCATCCTCACCATTACTTCTTCTTCTTCCTCTCATTACTCTCCACCACCTACCAGCAGCAGGAGAAGGCAAGTGCAAACTTGCTTCTCAATCACCCATTTTTATGGATCATTATTCTTCCTCTCATGATCCTGAGAGAGTTTAGTGTTTGGCATTTTTTTTGATTTCTACGGCTGGTTTCTCTAGATCTAAGTTATAGTATTTTGGCTGTTCTTGGGTTCTTGGTCCACCAACTTAGCGTGTATTTTGGCACTGGAGCAAAGGCTCCATGGGACTTGGAGTTTGGGAGATATTTCACGCACACGTTCTTACGTGCTCGCGTAAACATCAGCCCAGTCATGCACACGTCTATACGTGTTTGCGTGTATTTTCAGTCACGCTCGCATTTGCGTGCGTGTATTTTCAGTCACGCTCGCATTTGCGTGCGTGTATTTTCAGTCACGCCCGCATTTGCATGCGTGTATTTTGAGTCACGCTCCTGTCTTTGTGCTGCGTGCGTGACTTTTCACGCTCCTGTCCATGAACTTGTGTGCGTGACTCTTCACGATCATATTGTGCGTGACTTTTGGCGTGCGTGACTTTTTCACCCTCACGTTGAGAGTGCGTGCGTGAATCACTTGTCACGCTTCACTTTTCACACCCACACTTGCCAGCAGGTATTATGTTATACGCTCACTCCTCCATGCTAGACTTAGCGTGACTTGTTGGTCTTAGCAGAGACTTCTTACGTGACTTTTGGACTTAGCTTAGACTTGTTGGCGTGACTTCCTGGCTTGGGTGTTTTATTCTGTTCTATACTTTATTCATTTAATAGTAGCAGGATAATTCCCTATTATATCCTTACGCCTTTTTGTATGAACCCGAAATCTTAGCATGTTAATATTTTAATACCTATGGTTGTGTATTAGTGCCAAGTGTTTGGATTGGTATATGGATATCCAGTGAGACTGGAACTTGATCTTGAGAGTTATAGACTCAACCCTATTTAATGATAAATGACTTCCATGCCTTGTCACCATTAATGACGATGGTTATTTAACTAATTGATCATGCGTTCCTAGTTGGAACTAAGAGATTGGCTAGTCGTCTTATTGAAATGAATGAATGAGACACGTTCATGTTTTGAACTATTGCAATCGACTGGCTGATCCCGAATATTGACATACATGCACATGCAGGCTTCAATCTATTTATTTAATTATTTATTTATTTATTTTTTTTCTACAAAAGAAGCATGTGTACTTTATGGTCAAGGCATGACTACCGTGGTTAGATTTGATTGTTGCATTACGCTATGTAAGATCTGCAACCTAACCGCACTGGTATCGTTGTAGAGTTGTGCATATCGTACCCCGTACGAAAGTACTCATTTGAATGACCATGATCCACGGCATGGGATTTCACTCAACATAGGGACTATTAAGTTAAATAAAATAATGATTACATGGAGAGAATGGATTTCCGAGTTCTTACATGGCAGCCCCCTTGGGACGAGTAGTACCCGACGGGCCGGCTGGTTCCCACAGATACTGTAAATCTGCCACCCGGGCAGGGAACAGTATCTGCTTTTATTATTATTGTATATTGTATATTGACGGGCGTCCTGCTAGGACTCGTCTAATTCATGCATGGCGCACATGATTGACTGGATAGACTAGCCTTGCTCGCACATAGTAAGAACTGAGGAATCTTTATTGCATTATTCCAGGATAACTTGAGACCCACAATAGCAAGCCGTAGAATTTGATTGGCCGTTCAAGATGATTTGTTTGTGTACTGTACTACTCTGTTACCTAACTGGGATGATCAGAATGTCAGGACATGACGGGCCAACTTCTGTCCTTGTTTGGTTGGGAGGTTGGTTCGAAGTGTCGTGATGTGATGTGAATCCTAGTGGAAAGCAGAGATCTATTATCATTATATTCTTTTACTTACTGGTTTATGTCCTTCATATCGTCCTTCCTTGTGGTACTTGCTATTAGAGGTCTAACCTCTCTGGTTTTGCATGGCCATATTTAGAGCCGGTTCCCGAGGATCCAGCGTACTTCTACCTCCAAGATGGTCAATACTAGAGGCATGATAGCAGGAGGACTCGAGTGGGTTCCTTACTTCACCGTTCGTTTTGTTATTTACCTTATTACTTACTCGTTTGGCACCGACATGTTAGTCGGATTGTCTTGTACTTACTTTTATATGATTGTAATTAAGTCAGACTGCAGCTGATAACAATTGTGTATACTTGCTATATCATCTGGCTATATTTTGTAAAGCCAGATCTCAAGAATATTTTGACTGAGCGTTTGGGACGCCTTACTGCTTTATCTTACATGTTCTCTATTTCTGTTTCCTTGCTTGAATGATTGAGACAATAGATGTGTAACGACCATAGTAAGACCTTTATGTAGTATGCACCCCCTCGTCAGGTTAGACAGCATTGATCGTATTATACGGTATTCATCTACCCGTAATACGTAGCTGGCTGAGTCATTCCCCCGCTCTCCAGTATTCTGGTTCTGGGGCGTGACAGTTAAAGACAGACAGAAATATCAAGACAAAAGACAGACATTTATGAGGGCCTACGAATCCTAGTTGTGGGGGCGCATATACCATTCCCTCAACCATCTTTCGTGTGAAGGATCTATTTGAGTAAGATCCTCGTCCGGATTAGGAGGGTCAAAACTCCCAATACTACCGCCGTCAGACTGGGGCTCCTCCTTTACAGCAACTTCAATGGGCGCCAGCTCTCCTTTCTGTTCCTCCGTTTTTGGTATCACCTCCTCCTTAACGAGCGATGACTCTTGTTTAAAAGGAGGTTGCAGCTCTTCCTTCACAATGATCTCAGCCTTCGGCAGGATCGCTGTAAGAATCAAAGATAAAAAGAAACAAAGTTAGGAGACAGTTCAACACAGCCTTATGCGGCACAGTCCAAAATGGGGCTTATGCGGTCTTGTTTGAGAAGGCCTTATGCGGTTCGATTCAGAAAGTTATTATGCGGTTCGATTCATAAAGTGCTTATGCAACCCTCATGCGGCTCGGACATAGGGTATAACCCCATGTGGCTCGGGAGGCACACGCAGCACAGTATGCGAAGACGAAGAAGGCTCGCGCATAAAATATGCGACATAGCCATAGTTCTGAGTTCATCCTTACCAGCAATGGTGGGGTGGACGTCAGGGTGCACTTCAGGCACCGTGGCCGACGAGGAAGCTGGTTTCTTGTCATTCGCCACAGCAGAGGCAGCCTTGGAAGACTTAGGGGCCATCGTTGATCGAAGAAGAAGAATAAGAGGACGACAGTGTAAAACCCGTAAATTTCTACTATATTTTTTTATATATATTAAATTTGGTACTGATTTAAAATTTTTGTATTGTACGTCGCATAGTCGTATTGTACGTCGCGCACAAAATTTTATTTTTCGTAGTTACTCGTCAAGTACGAATATGTACGAGCGTACATATTTTAGAAAAATATTTTTTCTATTTTATTATACATTTTCAAAATATTATATAATTATTATTCTTGTTATAAAAAGCCTTTTTATTTTTAGCAGTTATTAATCATAAATAATATTTCATTGTATACTAGGAAAAGCATAATCATGTATGCATTATTCGTGCATACATATATTTCGTAATTATTTATTAGTCTATTTTAAATAAAAATATAATTTTCGAGATTTATTAATAAATATTTTATTATTTAAAAAGATATTTAAAAATAATTATTATTTTTGAAATTATTATTATTGGTATTTTGAAAAATATATTTGGAAGTTATGGTGGCCATTTAAATCTTGATTTGATTTTTGGATTTATTTAAATAGTTAAATATTCGAAATTTATTTATCCCATTTGATTTTGAGCTAAAAATTTAAATAGATTTAAGTTGGATTTTATTGATTTGATTTTAAACTAAGAGAATTTGATTTGATTTAAATTAGATTTGGATTTGGATTTGGATTTGATTGCTTTAAAATTAAATTAGGAAATATCTAAATTAGGTTTAAAGGAATCCTAATTCTTATCTAATTGGGAATTTTCATATCCTATAAATAGGCAGGTACTCCTCCATATTATTTTCACCACAAATCATCTTTCAAACCATCCTTGTCAAAATTTCTCTTTTTTTGTCATAAATTCAGCCTTAATTTTCAAAGGTTGTAGCAACTTCGAATGACCATAACTCCCAACTCTGGACTCCTTTTGACCTCCCGTTTTTTTGTTGGAATCGTATTGAGGTATATTTTCTGAATGTAATTTTTATTTTCATAAATTCGGAACTTAATTTTCTGAAAAATTTGTGGAGTGTCAGTTGTCCGAAATCTGACACGTTTTAGTGTTTTTGAGATTCTAGGAGAACCAGGAATCAGAATCACGATCCGTTTGAAGTTTCGGAATACTGACAGAAAAATACACATCATATATTTTTTCTAAAAAAATTTCAGAATATTTTATTTTTGGTTTTTATTTTAGAAGTTTGTCTCATCGTCTGAGTTCATCTTGTGTAGCCCTGTGACTATTCTGTACCCAACGAGATTGTCGGTTTCACCAGTAAGGACCTCAGGCAAAACACCTTACCATTCGCTGTTTATTTATTTTAGCTCATATTTCATGCATTATTTATTTTTATTTATGCAAAATAAACTGTGATACATGGCATAACCTGTTAGAACTTACTGTTCATTTATATTTCCTGCTGTGTATTATTTTCATACAAATTAAACCTAGATTTAAGGGACCACCATGTGTATTGCATTCATGGCCTTGACACGTTGTACCACGAAGTTGTGTGTCGCATGTAGAACACGGACGTGCGTGATTGGCTGGCCACCAGTACGTACAAACCGTACGATAGGAATAACCGCTAATAGAAATTGCATGCTAGTTTGACTTAGCGGTTATAGAGGTTTAATGTTGTTGATACAACATGGTAGGCATTGGGTGGGAAGAACAGCTCTTTAATGTATGGGTCATATATGCACTGCCCTGATTGCCGGTTATCTCCAATGGGAGGTACGGTCCTGATAGCCGGTTATCTCTAATGGGAGGTACGGTCCTGATAGCCGGTTATCTCCAGTGGGAGGTACGGTCGTGATTGCCGGTTATCTCCAGTGGGAGATACGGTCCTGATTCCTGATATTTCTGATCCGGCCCATGCGTCAAAGGTTTGTTCTTATTGCATTCACTATAGTACGGTTAGGTACCCTATAGCAGGCATCCCTTATTTATTTGAGCAATATTTATTCAGTTTATATGGCATGATATTATGTGTCTTGTTACGCCCTCTGAGGACCTGGTTATCTCTCCAGGTGTGTGTGCTTCTGTGATATTACAGGTGTGCTAGTCGAGGCTGTGATCTTTTCCATCCTTTCGAAGATGATTGCACTTGGCTAGTCTTGTTATTTCATCTATTCCTTCTTGTACCTTTTATTTGAGATAGTTGGTAGTGGACTTTGTCTCCACCCAACGTATTATACAAAGACTTATTACAGTTGATTATATCTTTTATTCTTCATTGTGGATGAGATTAGATTACTCTTGGTTTACTACATTTTATAGCTTATGTATTCATACGAGATTTCCATATATTGGAGTATCTTCGTATGTATACAGCTGGCATGGATACGTACCTAGTCCTAAGTATTATGGGACTGGGGCGTTACATGTTTTGTGGTGGCCCATGCAGTCCAGTTTGTCACTTCGGTTACGTTACTGTACCGATGTGAACCTGCAACACAGGATTAGAATTATAGGAATCTCATCCATACAGCTTGACCTCTTCCCTTGGCTTCAAATTTTGAACTCTCGTTCGACTTCCTTGAATTGCATCTTGCTTGATTCCTTTCTACCGTTGATTCTTATTTCCGTGTTTAGTGTCAACTAGGAAGATGACTACACTAGTATATGCTCATAGGTCAAACACATGGCTAGAATGATTATATTGGCAATTGGAATACATTTAAGACTCTAATTGAGTTAAAGGGTTTTTTTAGTGTGATTTAATGATTAGTAATTTGTAAAGTAGGATAATACCACGGAAAGTTTTAACCTTGAGATTTCTAAATAGTAAACACCAGAGGATTTATAGAATTTCATACTTGGTTTAAGAAATTGATTGATTTTCAAAGATTTGATATTTATGATTTATTGGATTATAGTTATACATCCTTGCACAAGTATAAAATTGATCTGTTTTTCGAGTTGTGATATTTATGAGTTTGGGTGATATATATACATCTTTGAACAAATATAAAATTTATTTGATTTTCGAGTTTTAATGTTCATGATTTATTGTATTATAGTTATGCACCTTGAACAGTTATAGATTTGGTTTGAAAATGATCTTAGCTTTTAAAAATGGTCGTAGGAATTATTTAAACGGAGTTGTACAACTTGCGATTTTCGTGTTTATAAAATTTTAAATTTTAAGGGGAAGTAATGACGGTGAATTTTGGTTTAAAATATTTGAAAGTTATGAAAACGATTTTTGAGAATTTTTTTTATTTTAAATTGTGTCCTATGATTGAGGATTTACAAATCTATTTAGATTTTTGGTAAAAAAAAAATAGATTTTGACTGATAAGATTATTTAAAAATTTAGTTTAATGTGGGATTGCTAATATTAATTTTTTGTTTGAAGAATTTCGAAGGATGTGATGGAAAGTTATTTTGATTGATTAAAGGAAGTTACTATTTAAAAGTTGTGAGTTTGTTAGAATAACACATCATAAATAGAAGTTAAAATTGATGAGAGCATTGAGCTTAATTTTTTTGAGATTGCTTTTAATATGCTAAGAGTTTTATTATAAATTAATTGAAAATTTTAGAATGTTAAATTTTTGATTGATTGTGAAATTTTTATGGATTCGTAAATTATGAACTCTTGAGTTAAATAGTTGAATTTAAACGTTAATTTTGGAAAAGGTTAGTAGTAACGTGATAAAATTTTGCTTTGAAATTTATGAGAGTGATTTAAATTTTTTATGATAAATTTGAACGGCTTGGAGTAAATACAAATTTTGATGGTATATTTTTGAAAGTTTATTTTTTTTAAAACTTTTGGAGGAAGCTTGAGTTAAAATATTAATGATAGGCCACAAAGGTAGCCCTAATGAGTTAGAAGTATTCCACACTAATTTCCATGTCACTCATGACCATGATAGTAGTATATACACAAGTGTTGTTAGTCATCTACCCAGCTATGTGACTGTATTTTCACCTCGACTTACTCGACCTTCCTTCAATTCTAGATCTTTTAATTGCGACCTTCTAACCCATTTGCAATTTGAATATTGAATTAATGGTTTCTTAATTGTATTCATCTAGGAGACTATCTTCTCTCCGAAATTGTGTTTCTAAATTATTTTTAATGGATTCTTTAATTAATTTTATTTCACGCTTTAACTTTATCTTCTTTATTTTGTGCATTAATTATCACCTCGTGAACTCCCACTTTCTATTTTTGATCTTCTGGCGTCCCCTACCGTGACTTGTATATTTGGAGTACAACACTATACTTTTTCTTCCAACAAATTTCATATGTAAGACCTAGACAAGTCCACCTTCATGTAGATGCATCATGTCCCACTAAAACACGTCTCCTTGTACACTATTTTCATGATAGGACCTTCTGGTCAAAATGGCCAAACTATAAACTCTACCATGACACCAAAATACTATCCGACTTCAATTAAGAGATCCAACCTTGACTCAATCCCTTAACCCGATAGGTGAATTTTATTCTACTTAGTTCCTTAAATGCTTAAATTTGTGCTTTATCTTGATTGCTTAACCCATTGTCTCATCCCATTACTAGTTTAACTCTTGTAAGTTGGGTAGAATACCTCACGGCCCAACAAAGACTTTGTCCTTATGACCCATGTGGATAAGTTTGCTTAGCCTATAAGTTCAGAGGACCCTAACTTAGCTAGTCAACCAAGACAACTGTATAGGCCCGAACTTCGGGCGAGCCTTGATCTGAAAAGATCTGGGACTATTTAAAATTTCCTTCATCAGTACCTCCATTGCTCATATTTTGACTATCTCCCGCTGCTAACGTAGCTTCAGTTTTGCAAGCTTATTTCGTTATCAAGCTTGATCATGACATATTTTATTGGGTGCACCCACTAACATATTGTCTAATCAAAACCGGTGCATGATGGTCTGATCAACCTATTGCACTTTGGTTCGCTTATCACATATTATCCTACGTGGATGGGGACATAGCTAAACTTGTCCTCTAGAGTCCCATCCGCGACTGTCTTGACAACTCCTTTTGAATTATTCGGTCGCCTTTGAACCACGTATTCGTATTTGATAACGCCTCCTTCGAACTCTATATTGCGTTCGCCTTCACCTATTTTAGAAGGACGAAAGCGTCGTACAAAAACTCCTCTAACTGTCCTATCACCATGACCGTTACCACCCAATGTAACCATCTTTGTCTTGAACTACTCGACTTTTCCCTCGACACTAAATTTACAATCTTGACTTTCTAATCACTTGAATTTAAGAGTTATTACAATCGTCTCTTAATCATACCCTCAACCTAGACTACGACCATATAAACTTCCTTAAACCCTCCTATCAACTGTTGTGCCTTCTCACCCCCTCCTAATTCTTAATTTCGAGGATGAAATTCTTTTAAGTTGGGTAGGATGTAAAACCTCTAAATTTCTACTATATTTTTTATATATATTAAATTTGGTACTGATTTAAAAATTTTGTATTGTACGTCGCATAGTCGTATTGTACGTCGTGCACGAAATTTTATTTTTCGTAGTTACTCGTCAAGTGCGAATATGTGCGAGCGTACATATTTTAGAAAAACATTTTTTTTCTATTTTATTATACACTTTCAAAATATTATATAATTATTATTCTTGCTATAAAAAGTCTTTTTATTTTTAGCAGTTATTAATCATAAATAATATTTTATTGTATACTAGGAAAAGCATAATCATGTATGCATTATTCGTGCATACATATATTTCGTAATTATTTATTAATCTATTTTAAATAAAAATATAATTTTTGAGATTTATTAATAAATATTTTATTATTTAAAAAGATATTTAAAAATAATTATTATTTTCGAAATTATTATTATTGGTATTTTGAAAAATATATTTGGAAGTTATGGTGGCCATTTAAATCTTGATTTGATTTTTGGATTTATTTAAATAGTTAAATATTCGAAATTTATTTATCCCATTTGATTTTGACCTAAAAATTTAAATAGATTTAAGTTGGAATTTATTGATTTGATTTTAAACTAAGAGAATTTGATTTGATTTAAATTAGATTTGGATTTGGATTTGGATTTGATTGCTTTTAAATTAAATTAGGAAATATCTAAATTGGGTTTAAAGGAATCCTAATTCTTATCTAATTGGAAATTCCCACATCCTATAAATAGGCAGGTACTCCTCCATATTATTTTTACCACAAATCATCTTTCAAACCATCCTTGTCAAAATTTTTCTTTTTTTTTTCGTCATAAATTCAGCCTCAATTTTTAAAGGTTGTAGCAACTTCGAATGACCATAACTCCCAACTCCGGACTCCTTTTGACCTTCCGTTTTTTTTGTTGGAATCGTATTGAGGTATATTTTCTGAATGTAAATTTTATTTTCATAAATTCGGAACTTAATTTTCTGAAAAATTTGTGGAGTGTCAGTGGTCCGAAATCTGACACGTTTTAGTGTTTTTGAGATTCTGGGAGAACCAGGAATCAGAATCACGATCCGTTTGAAGTTTCGAAATACTGACAGAAAAATACACATCATATATTTTTCCTAAAAAAAATTCAGAATAATTTATTTTCGATTTTTATTTTAGAAGTTTGTCACATCGTCTGAGTTTATCTTGTGTAGCCCTGTGACTATTCTGTACCCAATGGGATTGTCGGTTTCACCAGTAAGGACCTCAGGCAAGACACCTTGCCATTCGTTGTTTATTTATTTTAGCTCATATTTCATGCATTATTTATTTTTATTTATGCAAAATAAACTGTGATACATGGCATAACATGTTAGAACTTACTGTTCAATTATATTTTCTGCTGTGTATTATTTTCTTACAAATTAAACATAGATTTAAGGGACCACCATGTGTATTGCATTCATGGCCTTGACACGTTGTACGACGAAGTTGTGTGTTGTATGTAGAACACGGACGTGCATGATTGGCTGGCCACCAGTACGTACAAGCCGTGCGATAGGAATAACCGCTAATAGAAATTGCATGCTAGTTTGACTTAGCGGTTATAGAGGTTTAATGTTGTTGATACAACATGGTAGACATTGGGTGGGAAGAACAGCTTTTTAATGTATGGGTCATATATGCACTGCCCTGATTGCCGGTTATCTCCAATGGGAGGTACGGTCCTGATAGCCGGTTATCTCCAATGGGAGGTACGGTCCTGATAGCCGGTTATCTCCAGTGGGAGGTACGGTCCTGATTGCCGGTTATCTCCAGTGGGAGATACGGTCCTGATTCCTGATATTCCTGATCCGGCCCATGCGTCAAAGGTTTGTTCTTATTGCATTCACTATAGTACGGTTAGGTACCCTATTGTAGGCATCCCTTATTTATTTGAGCAATATTTATTCAGTTTATATGGCATGATATTATGTGTCTTGTTACGTCCCTCTGAGGACCTGGTTATCTCTCCAGGTGTGTGTGCTTCTGTGATATTGCAGGTGTGCTAGTCGAGGCCGTGATCTTCTCCATCCTTTCGAAGATGATTGCACTTGGCTAGTCTTATTATTTCATCTATTCCTTCTTGTACCTTTTATTTGAGATAGTTGGTAGTGGACTTTGTCTCCACCCAACGTATTGTACAAAGACTTATTACAGTTGATTATATCTTTTATTCTTCATTGGGGATGAGATTAGATTACTCTTGGTTTACTACATTTTACAGCTTATGTATTCATACGAGGTTTCCATATATTGGAGTATCTTCGTATGTATACAGCTGGCATAGATACGTACCTAGTCCTAAGTATTATGGGACTGGGGCGTTACAGACAGTTAGGACAAGAAGAGCTTAAATTGGGAAAGAGAGTAAAGAGTTTCTTTCTCTAAATTACTCTTATTTATAGGAGGCCAAAGGGAAGACACATGGATTGATGAACGCTTCGGGTCGCGTGCTGCAGGCAAAATCGACTCCTAGGATTTTGTCCCCTCTCATAAAGGAGATTCATCAAAGCAAAAAAATCAAATATTTAATGAACTGACTCTTGGGATTCCCCCAAAAGATGGCTCCAAATCAAAACGAATCAAGAGCAATTAATGCCGCCTATGTGGCAGAGAGAACAATATGCGGCCAGATGCGATCCATGCGGCCAGAGCAGTCCATGCGGCTAGGCAGTCCATGCAGCTAGGAAGTCCATGCGGCTAGGAAGTCCATGCGGTCAGAATATCCTCTGCGGCCAGAAGAACTTATATATAGTCATGCTTCTTATTCAAAGTATTTCAATCTTTCAAATTGAAAACTTTGAAGGGGGTCTTGTAGAAGCATGGAAAAGGACAAGAAAAGCCCATGCGGCTCCAAACAGAAGAAGCCTCATGCGGCTCAGGAATCCTTCAGAACTTTATGCAGCTCGGAACTCCCAAACAGCTCCATGCAGCTCAGGCAAAGACACGTGGCCATACGTTGTCCGCTTCTACAGCTGGCCATAAAGCAGCCTCCCAATTAATTGCTCTGACGCAATGAATGACAGCTCTGACGCAATGAATGACAGCTCTGACGTAATGAATGACAGCTCTGACATAAAGCTGAAATAATGATGGCGTGCTCCTTGGGAAAAGAAGAAAATCTTTTATAACTGACAGGATCCGTCGAGTCCCAAGCACCCCTATGCGGCTGCCCTCTTCATGCGGCTGCCATCTTCATGCGGCTGCCCTCTTCATGCGACTGCCACCTTCATGCGGCTGCCTCCTTCATGCGGCTGCCACCTTCATACGGCTGTCTCCTTCATGCGGTTGCCTCCTTCATGAGGCTGCCACCCTCATGCAGCTGATACCTTCATGCGGCTAGGATCATGGGGGCTACCCGTATGCGGTTCACTTAGAGACCACACTCATGCGGCTCTGTCAGAACATCTCACTCACGACAGTTGAGACACGTGGCGATCCTCACGACAGTTGAGACACGTGGCGGTCCTCGTAACAGTTGAGACACGTGGCATTCTTATCCCCCTCGGAATTATGGCTGCTAGCAAATCATAACAAACTCAGATTTGTTACAATCATCATAATTACCCAAATCAAATCAGATCAAACAAATCGAACACGTGGCAGGAGATCCGAGCCTATCATCACAAATTATGAAAAATTATGGCAATCAACATTAATTGCCCATAGGATTCAGTACAATCCACATTAATTGCCCAGATTTGATGCAATCGAGATTAATGGTCCAGATGATTGGCCGTCAACTTTCCAAAGGAGGAATCATTGCAAACCCTAATGATCACACCCCCACTTCTATAAATAGCAAGGTGCTATTCCCTTACAAACGCCCTGGAGAGAGAGAGAGAAGATCACTGGAGAAAAAAAGAGCACAGAGGAGCACACCGAGAGAGACAAAGGCACGCACAGAAGAGTCTCCCCATACATTCCGAGAGCATTTCTTCATTAGAGCCAAGGCTACGTCCAAGGAGTAAGGCAGAGCTGTCGTCGCTTTTCCGAGCCGCTTCCGTCACCCCCCAGAATCAAAAATAAATAATCATACTTAGATTACTGTACCTAGGTTTTCGTCCCTAGGCTTTCTTTGTACGAGCGAGTTTGCATTGTGAGTCTAAGTTCAGTCCTCCTATATAATTGTTCTATACTTTTACAATCAATGGAAAATAGGGTACGCCAGGTCAGGTTGCGCCTGACTGGGGTGCACCAGGTCAGGTTGCGCCATGCTAAGAAGCGCACGCGCGGGGCAGGTTGCGCCACGCTAAGAAGCGCACGCAGGACAGGTTGTGCTACGCTAAGAAGCACGCGCGTGGGGCAGGTTGCGCCACGCTAAAAAGCGCGTGCAGGACAGGTTGCGCCACGCTAAGAAGCGTGCGCAGGGTAGGTTGCGCCAGGAACTGTTCTTCTTCCCCAAAATAGCAAAGAAGAACCCATGGAACCCGAAAACTTCAAAATGCCATAACTTGCTCAAAATAAGTCCGAATTTGGACTTCTAAGGGTCTAAACTGCATAGAACGAGATTTCCTACAGCCTAGGAAATACCAAACTTTAATAGATCAAAACCAAGAAAAAAAGAAAAGATTAAAACTTAGATCTACCAAAATCCATCCATCAAAACTGAAAATGCCAAGCTCTAAAGAGGCTTAGAATCAAGTGGAAAAGAAAATGGAAAAATAAAAGGAGAGACCATCATGAAACAAGTTGCACTTGCCTAGGCTTGGTAGGTGGGAGGAGTAAATGAAGAAGAAGTAAATGCAAAAATAATGGAGGAGAGAGAAGAAGTTGACTTATATAGCAACCCTTCTCATCTTAACGCAATATAAACCAAACCAGGCCAAGCCAAGTCATGTTGAACCAAGTTGAACTAATCAAGTCAAGATTTAAACCAAGGATAAGCTGAGCATGATAAGTAAAAATACGGGCCACCTGACAATTGTCAGAAATCTGTATACGTATCCTAAAAATACGTATAACGGAAAATGGGAGTGACAAGATGTAATGCTCCAGTCCCAAAATACGTAGGACTAGGAACCTAGACATTCCAGCCGTATAATAAATATACGTAAGCTGTAAAATGCAGTGGAACCATAACTAATCTCATCCACATAAAAATAAATGAATAAAATATATCATATAATGATAATGAATTGTCTTGATACAATATGTTGAGTGGAGAAAAATCCACTACCAACAAGTAAGGAAAGAAATACACAACAAAAGAAAGAGTTTGGCGAGCGGAGCGAAGACGATCAAAGTGCAATCATCCTCGAAGAAATAGAGATGATCATGGCCACGGCTAAAACACCTGCGAAAGACAAGAGCACACACCGGGCGAGATAACCAGGTCCTCAGAGGGACGTAACAAGACACATAATATCATGCCATAAACTGAATATAGTTAGCTCAACAGAAAATTTCATATGTCTAAACAGAATAAGGTCTTTAACCATTCTATGTGTAATCATGCACTTTGAAGACAACATTCCACACAAGGGCTCCCGAGACTAGAAATACGGTGCGTTAGCATTTCAACCGAGGTACTTGTGGCATCTAGAGAAAAATAAATAAATGCACGGCACACTAGTCTCTCGGGTGAGTCACTAACGGCAGCTAGAGGAAAGTAAATGTACGGCACATTTGTGTTTCAAGCGAGGCACTAATGGCATCTAGAGAAAAATAAATAAATGTACGGCTCACTAGCTCTCGGCTGAGTCATAAATGGCAGCTAGAGAAAAGTAAATGTGTGAAAGCCCCTGCGCCTAATAACTGCCTTCCCCTCCCCATGCACTACTCGTGATGAATCCACACCACGATATTTTTAATAACCGCTAAGTCTCCTAGACAATGATATTAGCAGTTATATCCTAATGCTCGTCCTATATGCACCGATGTACGGTCGGTACGCAAGTCCGAATCTATATGAGACAAGTGACATCGTGGCACACAGGTGTCGGGCTAATGAATGCGGCACAAACAAAGGTGGTCCCTTAACTCTAGGCCAAATGCATAAAGAAAACTAAAGTATAATAATTTGCAACTATATATGGTTTTGAAAGAACAACTTATAAGAAATAAAAACATGCATGATATTGAGCAAGAAATTTAAACAGTAAAGATAAGGTGTCGTGCCTGGTAGCGACGCTTGGTGTGGAGCGATGTTCCATCAAGTCCTGTAGTCCAATAGTTGGGGTCAATGGGTAGGGTCCGAAGTTACGAGGAAATAGGGAAGCACAATTTAGTCATGATCAACCTTGCTAATAATAATGGAAAATTTGCGGAGAAGGATACTTTGTACTATTTTTAGAAAAAATGTTTGAATACCTAAAAATATATTTTGGTAGTTAAAATAGCTTTAGCTAAATAATTTAAAGTCTAAATCTTTTTAGGCAAAAAAATTAAGTAAGCAAAATAAAATATTTAAATGGAGAAACTATATTTTTATTAGTAAAAATAATTTAGAAAATATTGAGAAAAATTGTTTTATTAATTTGGAACTATATTTCACAAACTAGAATAGTAAAATAATATAATAATATCAAAATAGGCTAAAACTATAGATTTACCAAAATAGGATTTCTAGTCTGTATTTTAATAGTAAAATAATTTAGAATATTAGAAATCTTTTTATAATTCCGAACTACCCTTTGAAATTAGCTAAAAATTAATATAATAATATCTATCTGACAATCCCCACAATGATACATACATTAAAACACTATTATTATTAATAAATACTCATACCCATGTCATAACAATAATACTAATACTAATAATAATAATAAGAATAATAATAATGATAATAACAATATTAACAATACTAATAATAATAATAATACTAACAATAAGTATAATATATAATAATAACAATAATAATAATAATATAATAAAACTACTAGTAAATATACTTCTCACACAACTGTCTGCTCCTCCCCAAATTTTTCTTCACAGTAACAGAGAGAGATAGAAAATAGAGATCGAAAGAGGAGGGGAGAAGAAACTCACCGGAGAGGGGTTTTGGCGGTGGCGCAGGGAGAGGCGGACGAAGAGGCTGGGCAGCGCTGGGAAAGGAGATGGGGCTCGGGCATCGGTGAGAGGGACAGTTGCGTGGGACCTCGACGGAGGCAGCCGGCGGCGCCAGGTGGAGAAAAGGGGGTTTTGAGTGAAGTCAACGGCCGGATCTTGAAGTCGGGCTCGCGGAGCGACGGATAACGGGAAAGAGGGACGAGGTTTATCAGCAGGCGGAAGGGGTTGCGCGACTCCGGGGAGGCACGGGCGCTGGGCGCCGGAGGTAGCGGCCAGTGGAGGGAGCGACGTCGGCGGACGTCCCGGCGGAGTGCACGCGCGGGTGGCGCTCGGGGGAGTCGAGGACAGGAAGCTGTTGCGCGCTTTGCTGTCAGCAGGTGGCGACTCCGGCAGCGGTCAATGGAGGCTAAAATTGGGACTAGACGAGTCAGGCGCTCGGCTAGGGTACGCCGGCATTCTAGTCGGTCTCGGCTCTGGCGGCGGGGAGTCTTAGGTAAGGGATTTTCCTTCTTCTTTTGGTTTATTTGGTGAGGACGGTGGTGGTGAAATTTGGTGATGATGGTGATGTTGGAAGGTTGAGGCTGGGGATGGCCGTGGCGGTTGTCGGTTTGATCGGGTTGTGATGGTGACGGTGGTGATAACCGTGGTGGTGGTCGGAGATGGTGCCGATGATAGTGATTGGATTCTGGAGATGACAGGGGTGGTGGTTTGGGAGGCTGGCTTGGCTGGTGTGGGTAGCCGGTTGCGATGACACGGGTCGGCAGTGTGGTGGCGGTGGTGGTGTTTGTCGGCTGTGGGTAGTAGGGGAAGATGTCAATGACGTGGTGGTGGCGTTGGCTGTCGCGGCGGGTGGCCGTGGATGGTGAGGCTGCGTGAGGAACTCGAAAGGATGATGGCAGTGGGGACAATGCCGGCGGGGTGAGGGTGTTATGTCCGGTGCGGCACGAGATAGTGGTGTCCGGCCTGTCGGACACGAAAACTATAATGTATATGTACTGGAAAATATAGTGGATGTAGGGAGGCACAGACACGATGCACAATTTTAGGATGTGGAGTATTTGTGGATGTGAGAAATTTATGGAGGAGTACCTGCCTATTTATAGGATGTGGAAATTCCCAGTTGGATAGGGATTGAAATTGATTTAAAACTCCCATAGATAAATTGCATATTAATTTAAATAGTTATAAAGAGAATTCAATCCAAATTCGAATCAAATTAAATCTAAGTAAATCCATCCTTACATTAAAAATAGGATCCATAAAAATACATTCATATTTATAATTCATAATAATTAATTTAAATGCCAATCAACAAATTTTAAAAAATATTTTTATGAACACTAAAATTATAATAATAATTAATTTTGAAAATTCAAAATAAGTTTTTAAATATTAATAGAAAATAACTTACAATACATTTTTGGAAATAAAAAAATAATAATAATATCGATTAGTTTTTGAAACTCAAAATATGTATGGAAATAATTTCCATGCACCTTGTATGTAAAATAGAATAAAAGTATTATTTCTCTAAAGCATTACTTCTACTTGTATAAATCATTTTTATAGTAATGAAAATAAAACATTTGACTAAATATTTAAAAAAATGTTTATATACAAATTATTTACTCTTTATATATTTCGAAATCAAACTATTTACTATATTTACGAAACCTAAAATAAACTCTTTATGTAAAATAACTAAATGAATAAATATCACGTATGTACGTACTCGCACTCGTCGTATAATTACCAAAAATCAATACTGAAAATAAAATTTCAAAATCTTAGTGAAAATTTAGGGGTTTTACATCCCACCCAACTTACAAGAATTTCTTCCTCGAAATTAAAAATAAGGAGGGGGTTTGAAAGGCACAATGGTATATTGATAAGGAAATATGATCAAGTCTTTGGGCGAGGCAACGTAACGACGTTCAACGCAACATGCATTAGAATGTCGTGATTTCAATAGCGGTAAAAATAATCATAGATATGGCTAATTTATGCAAGAAAAAAAATGATTAAGGGTAAGTTTAACCAAGATAACATGCAGTAAAGAATAGTGTTGTATCAAGAGAAAAATAAATTAGAGATCTTGAAGATATGGTATCTTGAGAGTAGGTTGAGGGCACGAAACAATTAGAATCACTCCTAAATTTAAGTGATTAGAAGGTCACGATAGAAGGTCGAGGAAGGGACGAGTAGTTAAGACAAAGATATAGTCACATTGAGTGTTAATGGTCATAAGAGATAGGATAGCTAGAGGAAAATTTAAGAACAAGTGCCTTTGTCCTTCTAAAATGGTAAAGGCGAAAGCAATATAGAGTTCAAAGACGATATTATCGAAATACGAATATGTGGTTCAAAGGCGACCGAATAACTTCAAAAAGAATTTCCAAGGCAGTCGTGGATGGGATTCTAGAGGCCAAGTTTAATCTTGTCCCATCCACGTAGAACGATAGATAAAAGCGAACCAAAGTGCACTAGGTTGATCAGACCATCATGCACCGGTTCTGAGTAGACAATCTGTTAGTGAGCGGTCGCTCAATATCATATGCCTTGATCAAGCTCGATAAAGAATTAGCTTGCAAATACTAGGCTATATTAGCATCATTAGTCTAGATAGTAGAACATATGCACGATGGTAGATGAAATAAAATCAAATATGAATAGTCTAAGAGTCATAAGGATCTAAGTCTTGTTTTATTCCTATACAATCATTCTACGGTTTTATTGTCCAAGGATTGGTTGACCAAATGGGTTAAATTCCTCTAGTCTCTATAGTCTAGATAATACTATTTATATTCTCTTTAATGGTCAAGAGTGTGTGTCGGGTCGTGGGGTATTCTACCCAACTTAAAAGAATTAAGCTAAGGGTGTTTTGGGATATTCAACTAGTAGGGTCAATCTCTAGCAAGCACGAAGGGGAGATAAGAATAATGATAGAAGGGATCAAGTAAGATGTAATCGATGAGTCGAACGGTAGTTCGAATATGGAATCGAAGAAAGAGGTTAAGTATGTGGATGAGATCCTAAACTTCTAATCCTATACGCAGGCTTGCTTAGTACGGTAAAGTAACCAAATAATTTATCTTGACCTGCATGGGCCACCACAAAAACATGTAACGCCCTAGTCCCAAAATACGTAGGATTAGGAACGTAGACATGCCAGCCGTATAATAAATATATGTAAGCTATAAAATGCAGTAGAACCATAACTAATCTCATCCATACAAAAATAAATAAATAAAAGATATCATATAATGATAATGAATTATCTTGATACAATATGTTGAGTGAAGACAAATCCATTACCAACAAGTAATGAAAGAAATACACAACAAAAAAAGAGTTTGGCGAGAGGAGCGAAGACGATCAAAGTGCAATCATCCTCGAAGAAATAGAGATGATCATGGTCACGGCTAAAACACCTGCGAAAGACGAGAGCACACACCTGGCGAGATAACCAGGTCCTAAGAGGGACGTAACAAGACACATAATATCATGCCATAAACTGAATATAGTTAGCTCAACAGAAAATTTTATATGTCTAAACAGAATAAGGTCCTTAACCATTAATGTGTAATCATGCACTTTGAAGACAACGTTCCACACAAGGGCTCCCGAGACTAGAAATACGGCGCATTAGCGTTTCAACCGAGGTACTAGTGGCATCTAGAGAAAAATAAATAAATACACGGCACACTAGTCTCTCGGGTGAGTTACTAACGGCATCTAGAGGAAAGTAAATGCACGGCACATTTGTGTTTCAACCGAGGCACTAGTGACATCTAGAGAAAAATAAATAAATGTAGGCTCACTAACTCTCGGCTGAGTCACAAATGACAGCTAGAGAAAAGTAAAAGTGTGAAAGCCCCTGCGCCTAATAACTGTCTTCCCCTCCCCATGTACTACTCGTACTGAATCCACACCACGATTAATAACCGTAAGTCTCCTAGGCAATTATATTAGCAGTTATATCCTAACGCTCGTCCTGTACGTACCGATGTACGGTCGGTACGCAAGTCTGAATCTATATGAGACACGTGACATCGTGGCGCACAGGTGTCGGGCCAATGAATACGGCACAAACAAAGGTGGTCCCTTAACTCTAGGCCAAATGCATAAAGAAAACTAAAGTATAATAATTTGCAACTACATATGGTTTTGAAAGAATAACTTATAAGAAATAAAAACATGCATGATATTGAGCAAAAAATTTAAACAGTAAAGGCAAGGTGTCTTGTCTGGTAGCGACGCTTGGTGTGGAGCGATGTTCCGTCAAGTCCTGTAGTCCAATAGCTGGGGTCAATGGGTAGGGTCCAAAGTTACGAGGAAATAGGGAAGCACAAATTAGTCATGATCAACCTTGATAATAATAACGGAAAATTTACGGAGAAGGATACTTTGTACTATTCTCAGAAAAAATGTTTGAATACCTAAAAATAAATTTTGGTAGTTAAAATAGCTTTAGCTAAATAATTTAAAGTCTAAATCTTTTTAGGCAAAAAACTAAGTAAGCAAAATAAAATATTTAGATGGAGAAACTATATTTTTATTAGCAAAAATAATTTAGACAAATATTTAGAAAATATTGAGAAAAATCGTTTTATTAATTTGGAACTATATTTCATAAACTAGAATATATTTTTGGTTAATTTATTCGAAATATAATCAATTTAGGCTAAAACTATAGACTTACCAAAATAGGATTTCTAGTCTGTATTTTAATAGTAAAATAATTTAGAATATTAGAAATCTTTTTATAATTCCGAACTATCCCTTTGAAATTAGCTAAAAATTAATATAATAATATCTATCTGACAATCCCCACAATGATACATACTTTAAAACACTATTATTATTATTATTATTAAATACTAATACCCATGTCATAACAATAATAATAATACTAATAATAATAAGAATAATAATAATAATGATAATAACAATATTAACAATACTAATAATAATAATAATACTAACAATAAGTATAACATATAATAATAACAATAATAATAATATAATAAAACTACTAGTAAATATACTTCTCACACAACTGTCTGCTCCTCCCCAAATTTTTTTTCACAGTAAAGAGAGATGGAAAATAGAGATCGAAAGAGGGGGGAGAAGAAACTCACCAGAGAGGGGTTTTGGCGGTGGCGCGGGGAAGAGGCGGACGAAGAGGCTGGGCGGCGCTGGGGAAGGAGATAGGGCTCGGGCATCGGCGAGAGGGACAGCTTCGTGGGACCTCGGCGGAGGCAGCCGGCGACGCCAGGTGGAGAAAGGGGGGTTTTGAGTGAAGTGGACGGCCGGATCTTGAAGTTGGGCTCGCAGAGCGGCGGATGACGGGAAAGAGGGACGAGGTTTATCAGCAGGCTGAAGGGGCTGTGCGACTCCTGGGAGGCGCGGGCGCTGGGCGCCGGAGGTAGCGGCCAGCGGAGGGAGCGACATCGGCGGACGTCCCGTCGGAGTGCACGCGCGGGTGGCGCTCGTGGGAGTCGAGGACATGGAGCTGATGCGCGCTATGCTGTCAGCAGGTGGCGACTCCGGCAGTGGTCAATAGAGGCTAAAATCGGGGCTCGACGAGTTAGGCGCTCGGCTAGGGCACGCCGACGTTCTAGTCGATCTCGGCTCTGGCGGCGGGGAGTCTTAGGTAAGGGATTTCCCTTCTTCTTTTGGTCTATTTGGTGAGGACGGTGGTGGTGAAATTTGGTGATGATGGTGATGTTGGAAGGTTGAGGCCGGGGAATGGCCGTAGCGGTTGTCGGTTTGATCGGGTTGTGATGGTGACGGTGGTGATAACCGTGGTGGTGGTCGGAGATAGTGCCGATGATGGTATTAGGATTCTGGAGATGACAGGGGTGGTGGTTTGGGAGGCTGGCTTGGTCCGTGTGGGTAGCCGGTTGTGACGACATGGGTCGGCAGCGTGGTGGCGGTGGTGGTGTTTGTCGGCTGTGGGTATTAGAGAAGATGTCAATGACGTGGTGGTGGCGTTGGCTGTCGCGGTGGGTGGCTGTGGATGGTGAGGCTGCGTGAGGAAGTCAAAAAGATGATGGTAGTGGAGACGATACCGACGGGGTGAGGGTGTCGTGTCCGGTGCGGCACGAGATAGTGGTGTCCGGTCTGTCGGACCCAAAAACTATGATGTATATGTACTGGAAAATATAGTGGATGTAGGGAGGCACAGACACAATGCACAATTTTAGGTTGTGGAGTACTTTGTGGATGTGAGAAATTTATGGAGGAGTACCTGCCTATTTATAGGATGTGGGAATTCCCAGTGATAGAGATTGAAATTGATTTAAAATCCCCATAGATAAATCGGATATTAATTTAAATAGTTTTAAAGTGAATTCAATCCAAATTCGAATCAAATTAAATCTAAGTAAATCCATCATTACATTAAAAATAGGATCCATAAAAATACATTCGTATTTATAATTCATAATAATTAATTTAAATACCAATCAACAAATTTTAGAAAATATTTTTATGAACACTAAAATTATAATAATAATTAATTTTGAAAATTCAAAATAAGTATTTAAATATTAATAGAAAATAACTTAGAATACATTTTTGTAAATAAAAAATAATAATAATAATATCGATTAGTTTTTGAAACTCAAAATATGTATGTAAATAATTTCCATGGCACCTTGCCTGTAAAATAAAATAAAAGTATTATTTCTCTAAAGCATTACTTCTACTTGTATAAATCATTTTTATAGCAATGAAAATAAAACATTTGACTAAATATTTATAAAAAAATGTTTATATACAAATTATTTACTCTTTATATATTTCAAAATTCAAACTATTTACTACATTTACGAAACCTAAAATAAACTCTTTAATGTAGAATAACTAAATGAATAAATATCACGTATGTACGTACTCGCACTCGTCGTATAATTACCAAAAATCAATACTGAAAATAAAATTTCAAAATCGTAGTAAAAATTTAGGGGTTTTACACAAGAGAACCCTGCTTTAGCTCCCGAGACTCCTCCAGCATTATTTTCTCCTGCTATTAATGTTCCATCGGCTTATCTCCTCCAGTGGAACCAACTCCTCCCAAACCAATGACAGCTGACAAAGGAAAACAACCTGTCCGCTTTGCCAAGTATTAAAAAAGTCTCGAGTTCTAGGACTCGAGAAGCCATATAACTTCGATATACTGGCTCAACTGGCTAATACCCCGGCAAGGTTATCAATTTTTGAACTACTGCATCTCTCAAAAGAAACTCGATAGACATTGAGTGAACTTTGATACAAGCTGATACTTGTCTCGTACTCCTCAAGAAGCCAGAGAAGTAGCCTGTAACTTGTCTTCATTGTCATAGTATGATGGAGCTGATGCCAAACATCACCTTTACACAAGATGATATGTTGCTGGAAGATAATTGTCATGACCGACCCCTCTACTTCACAGGATATGTCGATACTATGAAGGTTGATCGCATCTTGATTGACCCTGGGTCATGCGCTCAGCATCGTGTCGAAGACTTTACTAGATGCCTTAAAGATTCCTGTACATAATCTTTCAACAACCATCACGACAATCCTAGGATTTAATTCTGGAAGAAGTGTACCTTTGGGAAAGATCCGCTTGAAAGTTCAAATAGGCAATCTTCGTACAAAGGTTACTTTCTATGTGTTTGACAATCATGGCTCTTATAATGCTTTGCTGGGGAGACCCTTTCTACATGAGCATAACATTGTACCATCCACTCTACACTAATGTCCTCAAATATGTGGACGTCAATGGAGAGGTCCAAAAAGAAGTAGTTGACCTAAATCCTTTCAAGGGCATTGAAGTATATTGTACTGATTCTCGGATGTACAAGGAAGAATTCATGAATGTTGTATTAGCGATGGATAGTGAGAAAGATAAAAAAGATACTTTAAAAGATGTTCTCACAATCCCTGTCAAAGGACGTACTACTCGTCCCTCTTTTTCTCAGGCTTTGACTATCTATTTTTCTTCTCATAACAAACAGCTTCCTGCTTTCGAAAGGGAACAAAGAGAGCTCACCTCTTCTGAGCCTATTGTTATCAACCTTTGTCGTAACAAACCTTATCCTTCTCTCCCTCTGGTTATCAATCTCCCTAAGCCTTCTGTTAAGGCCAACAATCCTTTATCTTCTTCTCTAGTTATCAACCTTGCTAAACCTTCTGTTAAGGCTAAGAATCTTATTGTAAATGATGATGTACAAATCAATAAAGTAGCATCTCCTTTACAGTATACTGATGTTATTTATTATACTCGATGTTATTTAAAAATGCTAGATAACTTCAAACCACTTACCATAGGAGCAATTCAACCTCTCCAAGATGAAGTATTGCTCGAGCCAATGCAGAACTCCTTCTTCTTAGTTCCTTCTAGGAAGAAAGATGAACTTCCTATACATTTTAGTAAAGGAACATAACAGAAGATCAAGCCCAATGGTGAAGAAAAAATTACGATAACGGAAGACTTCAACTACGTCGTTATAGTCAGCAATCAAATGATATCATTCAAAAGATGGGCTATAATTTTAAAGCTGATCTCAATGGTGGTAAGGAAAGACGAACTCCTATTTATATCCATGCTCCAAAAGGAAAATCATAATAATATTACAGCAAAACGAAGCAGAAATTGGGTTATACTTCACCAATTTCGATTGCAGAAGCCTCTGAATTCGATAAAGAAGAACGATCTAACTCTTCTGATTCTATCTCGTGGGATTCAGATACCAGAGTTGGGTATGTCCATCGAGTGACTCTATCTTCAAATATGGTAACTACCGAGTTCTCGGAAGACGACAAAGACTTTGCCGAAGCCTCTAAATTTGATCCTTGGGCACAAAGGATGGATACTCAATGGGAGCTTCGCTTTGAGCAACGTGAACCACCTACCGAAGATCAGTTGGTTCAAGTCAATGTTGTAGATAAAACTTTTCCAAAACCAATATTCGTCAGCAAAAGCCTCCCTGAAGCGGGTAAACAATAACTGATTCAGCTCATTAGGGAATACATTGATGTATTCGCTTGGAGCTATAAAGACATGCCGGGATTAGACCCCCAGATTGCTACCCATAAACTCAATATTCTGCCAAATGCAAGGCCAGTTAAGCAATAACAGCATCGATTTCGACCTAACATGATGGACGCCAAAGAAGCCGAAATCAAGAAGCTCATTGCTTGTGGCTTCATCAGAGAAGAACAACATCCGGACTGGGTTGCTAATGTTGTCCCAGTTTTGAAGAAAATAAGGAAGGTCCGAGTTTACATCGACTTCAGAGACCTTAATGAAGCTTGTCCCAAAGACGAATTTTCTCTTCCAATCACTGATGTCATGATTGACAATACTTGTGGATTTGAACGTATATCTTTTATGGATGGATTTTTAGGATATAATTAAGTCAAGATGCATCCAAAAGATGAGAAACATACATCTTTTTGCACTCCTTTTGGAGTCTATTGCTATACTGTCATGCTATTTGGTCTCAAAAATACTGGTGCAACTTATTAGTGGGCCATGAGTACTATCTTCCATGATCCTTTGTGAAAGACGATTGAATGCTATGTAGACGATATTGATGTCAAGAGTCGTCTAAAGGAAGACCACATTCAAGACTTGAGAACTATATTCGATCTAATGCGCCAGCATCAACTCAAGATGAATCCCACCAAGTCATTTCTGGGAGTCTCTAGTAGAAAATTTCTTGGATTCGTTATTACCTCTAAAGGTATACACGTTGACCCTGAGAAAATCAAAGTCATTCAAGAGATGCATCCTCCATGCAACCTAAAAGCAAAATTCCAGTGACGGCTTGTGTATATCGAAAGATTCATTTCGAATCTCTCTGGACGCTATAGACCGTTCACTCAACTCGTGAAGAAAGGTGTATCTTTTATTTGGACTGAAGAATGTCAATAAGCATTTGAAGGCATAAAGCGGTACTTGATGAACCCTCCAGTTCTAGTGCCTCCAGTCTCAGGAATACCCTTCCTAATGTATGTTCGAGCAATGGACCATTCATTAGGTGCTTTATTAGCTCAGAAGAATAAAGAAGGTCATGAACAGGCTATCTATTATCTTAGCCATACAATGATTGGAGCTGAACATCGATACACCCCAGTAGAAAAAGAATGTCTAGGTTTGATGTTTGTTGTTCAAAAGACGAGACATTATATAACTAGCCGAACCATTCATGTTATTTCTAGAGTTAACCCTCTCCGGGTCCTGATGAAGAAGCCTAGTACACTCAATTCCAGGCTTGCAACATGGGCCATATTGTTAGCACAATATGATATGGTTTATGTTCCTCAAAAGTCTGTTAAAGGTCAAGCCCTTGGTGACTTTCTGGCAGCTCATCTAATTCCCGAAACGTCTAAACTCTACGTCGAGATTCCAGACGAAACTTTGGAGTCCAACATGATTTTAGAAGAAATTCTTACATGGCATCTATTCTTTGATGGTGCATCCAGAATCGGACCAAAAGGTGCTATTGTCGCTGGAGTTGGAATTGTCCTCGTCTCACCAGAAGGGTTAGCCATTCAAAAAGTTTATTCTTTAGATGAATCGTGTTCCCATAATGTGGCTGAATACAATGCTCTGCTCATTAGTCTCCAATTGGCTAAACAATTAAATATTGAGTATCTTGAAGTTTATGGAGACTCCAAACTGATTGTCAACCAAGTTAGAGGCATATATGAAGTTCGACATCAAGATCTGGTAACATATCATAATGCAGCGATCAGGATGGCTACTTCATTCAAAGGCTTCTTCATCGGGCATGTACGTCGAACGTGTAAGACAGAGGCTGATGCACTCGCTAATCTTGTAGCAGTGTTAGCAATTCCAGTAAGAAGACAATAAATGATCGTCATCACTAATATAGAGTTATTTTGCATCAAAATTAACTTAAATATTGAAGTCAACAACTCAAACATGGAATTCAATAATTCGGTTGAAGTTTGTACCATCAGTGAAGATTGGAGGACTCCTTTCATAGACTTCGTGGTCCATGATATCTTACCCGAAGATCCTAAGGAGGCTACAATAATTCGTCGACGGTTACTCAGATTCTATTATAATTATGCTACAAAGACACTCTACCGACGAATATATGACGTCTTACTCCTCGCTGTCTCGCAGGAGAGGAAGCAAAACAAATACTTCATGAAGATCGTGACGGTATTTGTGGCGCATATCAACCTGGTCCTAAACTACAGGATCGTATTCTCCGTATGGGCTACTATTGGCCCTCGATGGTATCTGATGCAATCGAGTATGTAAGGAAGTTCCAAACATGTCAAATACATGCTAACTTCATACATCAACCATCAAAATTTCTTCATCCGCCGACAGCATCATGGCCCTTTGAAGCTTGGGACATGGATGTCATTGGTCCTATTAACCCTCCCTCGTCTCGAGGACATCGGTTCATATCGGCCATAACTGATTATTTCTCAAAGTGGGCTGAAGTTATACCTCTAGCTGAGGTCAAGATAAGCAGTGTTATCAATTTTACTAAGCATTATGTAATCTACAGATTCGGTTTTCCTCGACGAATCATTCATGATAATGGGCCACAATTCATCAGTCAGAAGTTTATTCGATTCTGCGATGACAACAGTATCAATAATATTGCTTCTACAGCTTACAATCCTGTAGCTAACGGGTTGGCAGAAGCATTTAACAAGACCACCATCAAACTCCTCAAGAAGTTTGTTTCTACCAACAAACGAAACTGGAGTGAAAAGCTTGGAGAATATTTGTGGGCTAACCGTACTACTGTACGTACTCCTCAAGGCTGCACACCTTTCTCTTTGGTGTAGGAACGAAATCGTAAAGCAGGATACTCTAGAGGGGAGGTGAATAGAGTTGGCAGCGGAATAATGCTAATTAAAAATGTTAGCAGCGATCACAGAATAATAATCACAACTAAATAATGTAAAGGCAGAGATAAGAAAGCAAATACAAAGACAGCGATGTATACTGGTTTTCCTCCGTTGAGGACTAATCCAGTCGGTAGAACTCTTGCTACCAGTTGAATCCACTATTGGCAAAACTGCAAGTTTTCTTACGAAGTCCTTGCAACTTCTACAACGCGAGCTTTGATACGAAGAACTCGTCCTACTTCAATTGTGAAGAGTTGAATCTTCTATCAAGCCTCTGATTACAATAACTCTGAAACTTCTAGACCGCACCGTACTAGAAAATCGACTAGAGGATTGTAACTGGCTTGGGATCTGAAATTTGAAGCTCGAGAAAAACTCTTTGGAAGACTGAAAGCTTTTCAGAAGAGAGAAGATTAAAAGTGAATGAGTGAGTTAAAATGATCAAAATCCTTCTCTATTTATAGGAGTTCCAAAGACAGAATTTTGGCAGAATTCGGGCAGAATTCGGGCAGAACTCGATGAGCAAATCTCGGTCAAATTCGTAACTGCAGGAGAACTAAGTTCCAAGGAATTCAAAAATAAAACGGCCACTAACCGAACTCTGGCCGAACTCTGGCCGAGTTCTGTCAAAGTTAGGTTATGGTTTTAAAATAAGTTTTTGGGGAAATTTGAAAACCTTTTTGAAAACCTTTTTGAAGCTTTTGTAAATACGAATGTTTTACAAAACTAAGGATATTTTAAAAGCAGTTTAAAATCTTTTTGGAATAGCCTATTTGCCAGTACGACTCGATGTACAAAGTATTCCTAGACTCAAATAAAATAAAAGATATATTGCTCAAAGAAATACAGACTCGAACAGGCAAACAACGCTTCGGTCTTGAACTGTGTAGATGATGTTCTTGATTACGTCCAAGAGTCCGAGATATCCTGACTAGTTCCATATATCGACACAGAGTTTGATCAATTATTAAAATCAATTTGACCATATGACCAATGGGCCAACAATCTCCCCCATTTTGATAATTGACAAACTATGAATGATATAACATCTAAGCTTGGAATCAAATCAAAAAAATAGTAAAGTAAAATTGTTCATATCCTGCATGCATTTTCTCAAAAGATGTTAGATCCTTATTTCTCCCCCGTTGTCACTTAGCAAAATAATTGTAAAAGGGAAAACTCTTCCGCAATCAATGCATAAGAAACAAACAGTGAAGAAACACATAATAAAAATTATGACAGATGGTAGAGAAAAAAATAACATCACAGGCATATATTTGTCTCAGGCAGTTTATAATATAACAAATAATTAATACAACAGTGAGAATAATAGAGAATTATGTCATAGGCAGTTTATAATATAGAAGCAGATAAAAGATACTATAAATAAATAAACTGATGTGAAAGATAAACTACGAAATCCATAAAGATAAATTGATGTGCAATAAACATCAATAAATATCCAATACAAGTCTGATAATAAAAAGCTAAAAAGACAAAAACTTGGAATGTCGGAGCATTTTCAAGTATACAGTAGATAATATCAAATCAACTAATATATCACATCTTCTCATCATCATCATCATCATGACCGACATGTCCAGAGGGACTAGCTGCAGAGGTACCAGCTCTAGAAGGGTGAGGAGGAGTGCCAGTGTAAAACTCACCGACATAGTCTCGAGGAGCACGGTCAGAACGGTACCAATCATATGCGTTACCGGGCTGAAAGTAGGCATGAACAGCCTCATCCTCACAGCGGTAACCAGAGAAGGCTGGATCTCTAGGAATAGAACCGGCAGAATGTCCAGTCTGAGCAAATCGGAGATCAGCGAGAGAATTTACTATCGTCTGATAACGAGTAACATCGCAGAACTCACGTTCGCGGGCCATATCCGTCATCGAGACGTGCAAATCAGAAAGATGCTGGTGTATGCCTTCAAAGGTCATGGCATACTGCTGAGTAGGTGGAGGAGGTGGAGCAGTAGGAGGAACAGTAAGAGGAGCAGCAGCAGTCATACTACGACGAGATAACTTCAAAAACTTGGGCTCAGGGTCTTGAGTACAAAATGCTGGAAGATGCGTGGAAGAATCATCGCATAAGAGAGATTTCTATCTCTTGTACGACAACGTCCCATCATCTGGATAATGGTCTTAGGGGTAGAAAATGGAATCCCCTTAAAAATGTGATACATAGCAGATAATTCAAGAGATGTCACATCATCCTTTGAAGTAGACTTCGGAAGGAGAGTGGAGTAGATGATGCGGTGCAATTCATAATTAAACAATTTCAAGTTGTTTGGCTTGAACTTTCCAGAGCGAACTCGATCAGGTGCACAGAGTTCAGCTTTGAAACTAGCAAGTGTCGTGCTGTCGGGGAAATCAAATTCAGTGATCTCAACAAGCGGTGCACCTTCGTTAGATAGACCAAAGATTTCCACTAAGAGGACATCATTGAACTCGATGCCTAGTCCGCCAACACGAGTACTTACGTCAAACGTGTTTAATGTGATATTGCAGTAGAACAGTCTAACGGCATTAGTTGCTACCGGGAAACAAAGTTTAACAACGTGTTGTAACCCTAATGCCTCAAAATATTGGCGGTGTTCTGGAAACACAGTCCATTTGATCGGAGCGCCTGTGCATATGGATCTCATGGAAAAGTCTCCATACCACAGAAGGGCTTGATCTAGGGTTTGAAAGTAAAACCCATCGAACGTGCCATCGCTTGATTGGACTGGCGAAAAGAGGGAATCCGTGGGTGGATTCGAAGATGATCCTTCCCCACTAGGATTGGTCGTCTTCTTCCTCTTGAAGGGGTTAAATCCCTTAGGCGGCATTGTGCAATAAAAGTAAATATGCACGAAATTGAAAGAAGGAGAGATACGAAGTTATACCTCCCGAGATTCGAGTATGTTGTAGAGGACAACGAACTCCGCACGAATCTAAAATTTGGATGGATTTCACCACGTAGATAGGGAGAAACGGAGTGGTGAAGAACTAAGGTTTGATGGCTCTCGCGCGGCTGCTGTTACTGTGATGGTGGTGTTTAGAAGCAATGAAGAAGAAAGGCTCTCGGGTTTTGGTTATATAGCCAGATACTTTCAACCGAACTCGGGCCGAATTCGGTCCGAAGTCTGGCCGAATTCGCCTAAGGTTGGTTTGGAACACTTTCTTTTTCATTGGCTCATTTCAAAGATTTAATTCAAAGATTAGTAATTTTAACATTCAATTAATATAATTAATATTATTTTATATATTAAATATGTTACACAGCGACTGTCTCAGATTAGCTGTAGGAGTACTGTCCCAGCTGGCGGAGGTTCACCGGAGAACTCTTAAGTACCGCTTCGCTTCAACCGTAGTTGTGGTGACAGACAGACTCTTTATTGGCTTGTCTCTAACATAGTTTTTGCGTATTGACATAGAATCATAAAATAAAATTAATTAACATTATTGACGTCCAAAATTCCTAATTCTCGACGTAAATAATTGAAACGATCTTCTGCTAGAGGTTTTGTGAAAATATCAGCTAATTGATTCTCAGTATCTATGTACACAAGGTCAATATCTCCATTTTGATGATGATCTCTAAGAAAATGATGTCGGATCTCGATATGCTTAGTACGAGAATGACATACTGGATTCTTAGTCAAATTAATAGTGCTCGTATTATCACAGAAAATGGGAATGTGTGTGTAAAATAAAATATAGTCTTCCAAGGTTTGTTTCATCCATAAAATCTGAGCACAACAACGTCCTGCGGCGATATACTTAGCCTCTGTTGTTGATAGGGCTACAGAATTTTGCTTTTTACTAAACCATGAGACTAAAGCCTTGCCTAAGAAATGACATGTGCCACTGGTACTTTTTCTATCAACTTTGCATCCAATAAAATCTGCATCCGAGTAACCAATAAGGTCAAAGGACTTAGTTTTGGGATACCATAAGCCAACAGAAAAAGTGCCCTTAAGGTATCGAAAGATACGCTTAACTGCGCACAGATGTGATTCCTTTGGATTAGCTTGAAAACGTGCACACAGGCAAACACTAAACATAATATCTGGACGACTAGCAGTTAAATAAAGTAAACTAACGATCATACCTCGATACTTACGTGTGTCGACCGGCTTGCCTTGTTTCATCAATATCAAGCTTTGTTGAAGTTGCCATCGGAGTGCCAATAGGTTTGACATTGTCCAGATCAAACTTCTTTAGCAAATCTTTTGTGTACTTGGCTTGATTTATGAATGTCCCGTTGTCAGTTTGTTTAATTTACAGTCCGAGAAAGAATTTCAGCTCTCCCATCATGCTCATCTCAAACTCATTCTGCATACACTTAGAGAATTCTTGGCACAGAGATTCATCAGTAGATCCAAATATAATATCATCAACATAGACCTGTATTAAGAGAATGTTGCCATTAAAAGACTTAATAAAAAAGTGTAGTGTCAACCTTGTCTTTTGAAAAATCGTTGTCAAGTAGAAAGCTTTTTTTAAACCGTATAAAGCTTTTTTCAACTTGAAAACATGATCAGGGTTTTTAAAATCTGTGAAACCTGGAGGTTGTGCTACAAAAAAAATTTCTTTTATAAAACCATTTAAAAAAGCACTCTTGACATCCATTTGAAATAATTTGAAATTATGAAAACATTCAAATGCACATAACATGCGAATGGATTCTAATCTCGCAACTGGGGCATAAGTCTCATCGTAGTCGATACCTTCTTCCTGATTGTATCCTTGAGCTACGAGTCGAGCCTTATTACGAGTCACTAAACCATTCTCATTCAGTTTATTTCTGAATACCCAACGGGTGCCAATGACTGGATGATCAATAGGCTTGGGAACAAGTTCCCAAATTTGATTCCGTTCAAATTGGTTTAATTCCTCTTGCATAACATCTATCCAAAAACTATCACTACATGCTTCATCAATAGTTTTGGGTTCTAGCTGTGAAATGAATGCAACACTAGAAACAATATCTCTACTGGATGTACGAGTACTTACACCTTTGGTAATATCACCAATTACCAAATCCTTTGGATGATCAGCCGTAAATTTCAATCTTTTCGGCAGACTCTGAAGGTAGCTGGTTCCTGGATCTTCTCTAAGAGGATCAGCTAGTGCCGAGCTTGGTTGAGAATCAGCTGTTGTTGAGCTTGGTACAGTTAGATCTTCGTCATTGTCATCGATAGTCATTTGATTCAGTTCATCAAAGGTGACGTTGATTGACTCTTCGATGATCATAGTTCGTTTGTTGAAGACTCTGTATCCTTTGCTCTTGGCCGCATAACCTAAAAATATACCTTCATCGGCCTTTTCGTCAAACTTTCCCAAATTATCTTTTCTATTAAGAATAAAGCATTTACAACCAAATATTCTAAAATATGAAACTGATGGAATTCTATCAAACCATAACTCAAATGGAGTCTTCTTCAATTTGGGTCGAATTAGAACTCTATTGAGAACAAAACAAGCTGTATTGACAGCTTCAGCCCAGAAATATTTGGTTAGACTAAACTGGTTTAACATTACTCTGGCCATTTCGGATAGAGTTCTGTTCTTACATTCCACAACTCCATTTTATTGTGGAGTCCTAGGGTAGGAGAACTCGTGTACAAAATCGTGTGTGTCACAAAATTGCTCAAACTCTGCATTCTCGAATTCGCCACTATGATCGCTTCTAATACGAGTGATCATGTAACCTTTTTCATTCTGTACATTCTTGTAAAAGGCGTCAAATTTGGATAATGCATCATTCTTGTGTGTCAAGAAGTATACCCACGTGTATCTAGAGTAATCATCTATAATTACAAAAGCATATAACTTACCTCCGAGGCTAGCAACTCTGCTAGGACCAAATAAGTCCATATGTAGCAATTGTAGAGGTCTAGTAGTATATACTGCGTTTACTGACTTGAATGTGGATCTGGTAGCTTTGTTCTTTTCATATTGGCTGCATACCGAATCCTTCTTGAATGTTATGTCCGGTAAATTGCGTACTAGCTTCTTCGTGGATAATCTTGAGATTGTGTCCATATTTGTTTGACCGAGTCTCATATGCCACAGATGACTCTCATCACTTTTAGCCATTAAGCATCTACCTGAAATGTTAGTTTCTTCCAACAAATAGAAAACATATATATTGTCTTCCCTGATACCTTCAAAGATAGTACTACCAGTTGAGCTATCAACTATAGTACATTTGTCTTTGCCAAAGTTGATGCCATAACCATGATCAGCTAGATGACTTACGCTGAGTAGATTATTTTTCAACTCGGTAACCAGACAGACATCCTTAATCACAGGATAGGGAGACTTACCAACATCACCGATACCAATGATATACCCTTTCAAGTTATTACTGAAGGAGACATAACCTTCCTTCTTTTTCTTCAACAGTGTTGCAAATAGTGTAGCGTCACCGGTCATATGCCGTGAACAACCGTTGTCGAGAATCCATTTGCTTTTAGCATGTGAAAGGTGTTCCACCTACAAAACAGTTTGCAGATGAAACTTTTGGTACCCATTTCTTGTAGGGTCCTGAAATGTTAGCTTTTGGTATCCATGCATAAATATTTAAATCAACAAGCTTTCTGATTCTACATACAGAAGAAATATGACCAATGTGGCCACAATAATGATACTGTACATGTTTAGTGTTGAAAGCTGAATGATGTGCACGGTTGGTAGGTTTAGGTTTTCTAGTATAGAAGAAAGCATACCTATAATCCTGTTTGGGCTTAACCTTTTGGGGTAAAGGTTTGATAGGGTTAGGACTGACAGTGTTTGGTTTGGGAATGTTCCGATTATTTGGTAAGTGACACATGTTAGGGTAGGAAGCAGCAGTCTCAGGCTGTTTTCCTAACCTAATTTCCAATCTTTTGGAAGTGTCATACAACTTAGTATAGTCAGAAGTGAGTGCTTCCATTCTGACTTGTGCACTTTGAAGACTTTTCTTCTCTTTAGAAAGTTCTTCTTTCAGTTGGTCAATAACCTTGTCTTTCTCTTCAGATGACTTGGTAGTCTCGTGTAATAAGAGCTTAATAGAGAAAAGCTCACCAGACTCACTAACATTATTTCTAACCTCAGCTAGTAGGTCGGTAAGTCTTCCTATTTTACCTTTGTACTCTTTGAGTACCTTCTTAGAGGTCTGATATTTGCTACGTAGTTTCCTGTAATCACTTATCAGTTCACTGAAGGCATCTCCTAATTGCTCAAAGGTGAAGTCATCATATGTATCAACTACAGGTTCAGAGAGTACCTGATCGGATGCCATAAAGCATACATTTGTAGCGTCTTCTGATTGTTCATCTTCTGAGTCGCTGGCTTCACTTTCATGCCATATGCTGGTGTTGGCATATCTCTGAGATGTTGATCTCTTCTGGTTCCCTTTCTCATACCTGTTGCTCTTCTTGCTTGATGATGAGTTTGTAGGACAGTCCTTCTTCTTGTAGCCGTAGCAGACAACATCATCTTGATACCAGTTGTTGCTGCTATTATTTTCTTTTGCTTTCTTCTCATATCTCATGAATCTATTGAATTTCTTTGCTAGGAGTGCTTGATCTTCAGCATCAGATTCACTGCTGTCTGAATCACCTTCAGCAGCTTTTCTGTGCTGAGCCTTGAAAGCGATCGTCTTCTCCTTTGGTGCAGGCTCTTCAAAATCTTGTAGCTCTAGTTCATGAGTGAGTAGCTTACCCATGAGTACTTCGAGGGACATAGTTGTGAGGTCGTTCCCTTCAATGATCGCAGTAGCCTTTGGAATCCAGTTCTTGGTAAGTGCTCGCAGGAGTTTGCGAATCTTTTCATGGTTACTGTAATCTTTGCCTAGGGAGGACAAAGGATTTACAATATCCAAGAATCTTTCGAACATCTGAGTAACTGTTTCATTGGGCTTCATCTTGAACACCTCATACTCTTGAGTAAGTCTGCTAACCTTTGATTCTTTGACTTGAGTCGTGCCTTCATGTGTGACTTCAAGGAGCTTCCACACTTCATTAGCAGTTGTACAGATAGATACCCTATTAAATTCAGTTATGTCTAAAGCATAAAATAAAGCGTTAATAGCACGTGCGTCAAGACTGGCCTTTTTTTTTCTTCCTTTGTATATCTGTTATAGGGTTTTTAACTAAAACTCCATCAACATTTATACGAGGTGGCTTTTGATAGCCATCAATAACAATAGACCATAAATCAAAGTCAAGTGATTTCAAGAAGAAACTCATCCGTGTTTTCCAATAGGTATAGTTCATACCATCAAACAGTGGAGGTCTGTTTGTGGCCTGGCCTTCACTTGTAAATTTCACAGTTGCCATATGTTGTGCTGTGATCTATATAACAATTAGTTAAATGAATAAATAATTACAATGTTACCTTGCTTTACCTGTAACACCTGCTTTGATACCAATTGTAGGAACGAAATCGTAAAGCAGAATACTCTAGAGGGGGGGTGAATAGAGTTGGCAGCGGAATAATGCTAATTAAAAATGTTAGCAGCAAGATCACAGAATAATAATCACAACTAAATAATATAAAGGCAGAGATAAAAAGGCAAACGCAAAGACAGCGATGTATACTGGTTTTCCTCTGTTGAGGACTAATCCAGTCGGTAGAACTGTTGCTACCAGTTGAATCCACTATTGGCAAAACTGCAAGTTTTCTTACGAAGTCCTTACAACTTCTACAACGCGAGCTTTGATACGAAGAACTCATCCAACTTCAATTGTGAAGAGTTGAATCTTCTATCAAGCCTCTGATTACAATCACTCTGAAACTTTTAGACCGCACCGCACTGGCAAATCGACTAGAGGATTATAACTGGCTTGGGATATGAAATTTGAAGCTCGAGAAAAACTCTTTGGAAGACTGAAAGCTTTTTAGAAGAGAAAAGATTGAAAGTGAATGAGTGAGTTAAAATGATCGAAATCCTTCTCTTTTTATAGGAGTTCCAAAGACAGAATTCTGGCAGAATTCGGGCAGAATTCGGGCAGAACTCGATAAGCAAATCTAGGTAAAATCCGCAACTGCAGGAGGACTAAGTTCCAAGGAATTCAAAACAAAACTGCCACTAACCGAACTCTGGCCGAACACTGGCCGAACTCTGGCCGAGTTCTGTCAGGGTTAGGTTATGGTTTTAAAATAAGTTTTTGGAGAATTTTGAAAACCTTTTTGAAGCTTTTGTAAATACGAATATTTTACAAAACTAAGGATATTTTAAAAGCAGTTTGAAATCTTTTTGGAATAGCCTATTTGCCAGTATGACTCGGTGTACAAAGTATTCCTAGACTCAAATAAAATGAAAAATACATTGCTCAAAGAAATACAGACTCGAACAGGCAAACAGCGCTTCGGTCTTGAACTGTGTAGATAGCTGTTCTTGATCATGTCCAAGAGTCTGAGATATCCTGACTAGTTCTATATATCGAGGCAGAGTTTGATCAATTATTAAAATCAGTTTGACCATATGACCAATGGGCCAATATTTGGTATATGGATGCGAGGCTGTCTTACCATTAGAAATCCATATCCCTTTCCTAAGGATTTTCATTGCCAATGAACTCACAACCGAAAAAAATGATCGTCTGAGACTTCAGTAGCTTGAAGCGCTTGACGATAAACGACTCCTAGCTCAACAACATATTGAGTTATACCAAGCTCGTCTATCAAAAGCCTTCAACCGTAAAGTCAAAGTCCGAACATTTCAGAAAGGAGAACTAGTTCTAACTGTCAAATGTCTTATGACTATGACGTACATGAGCAAAGGCAAATTCGAAGCGAAGTGGGAAGGCCCTATATTGTAGGCAAAGTTTTCTCCAATGGAGCTTATCAATTGACTGGTATGGATGGTCGAGTCGCCATGATGACCATTAATGGCAAATTTCTCAAGAAATATCATGTTTGAAGACAAAGAGATATCAACATAGATAATCAGAATGTAAATAAAATTTCTTTTACGGCATAACTTAGACAGAAGGAAATACATAAAATTAACGAGGACTAGAGCCCTCTTTATTGAAAACATATTTCACAAGAAGCTCGAAGGCATTATTGTCCAATGATACTAGTAGCCCAAGCAGCCTTCCTCAGAGCTTTTTCATCGGCAGTACTTCCAGCCTCCACCAGTTTGGCAAGAATGTCATATTTTGATTCAGGAACAGTCGAGCTTTCTTCCACTTATGGCTGAACGAGTGGCGAAGGCTCGTTGGAATGAGTGTCGATGGAGGCTTCGATCTTTGGGATGGCCTCAGCCTCCTTGGGTGCATCCTGAGAAGACATTTGTGATGAAAGATAGGTGTGGATAACATTCTCAAAAGTTTTACACTATTTATAGACAGAAAGGCCAAACATTCGGTCTCAGGAATCGAAACAACCTTTCCTCGAAAATGCATGTTTCTTCATTCATCCCTTTTTATCTCCTGAATAGGTCTCCGTTTATTGTCTGTCACAGGAACCGAAACGACCTTTCTTTGAAAAGACATGCTTTTTCATTCATCAATCTTTTTATCGTTATTCATTCCGCGGATAAGTCTACATTTTTATTATCTTTTATTTACTTCTTCGTAAATAAAGCCACAGATAATAAATACTCAAAATCCCCCATGGAGTCCATTCAAATCATAAATTCTGTCGTTTGAAACCCAGCTATTTTAAAAGGTACCTTATCTTTATGACAAATCCATATTATCGCAGATATTCTCTTTTTAGACATGATATCCTGTCTTTGAGTCCCAGCTGACTTGAAGATCATCAATAGAAAAATAAATTCACGTCTACATTACCTCTGGATTCTATTTTCTATATCATCACATCAAATCAAGTCATAAAGGAGAAAAAAATCATTCTTTATTCCTTCTTTAAAAATATAGATACATCTTAATCGAAATCTATTACATCTCTTATTTTTATTCTAAATATAACAAATGGAGGTCTATTACATCTTTGGATCTTCTTGTTGGTGCCAGTTCCTTGTCGACTCAACCTGAAGCAGTGAGCAAGGCAACGGAATCAACTCTGGTCTTTTCTCTTAAAAAGACGAAAGAAAAACGACAGAGTACAGCAGCTCGAAGACAAGTTGTTGTCAATACAACTGGTGGAGAAATGACGACCCTTCACGAGAAGTAGGAATGAGATCACCCATGTGATACGATTCCTAGTTCTGTGTCTCCACCATCCAACTCTAATGTATAAAGCCCCTTCCTACCATTTCGAGGAAGCCCTTTTAAACATGAAGAGTTTTGAGCCCTCTGATGTGTGTGTTAAGGTGGTTCATCTTTACAGTATCCTACATCATCGATACTAGTTCTGAAGCATCTTGCCAACCGATTCTCTGCAAGAAGTGAACAAGAAGTTAGTGAATTTACAAAGTACAATGATCAAATTTGTACAAAAATCACAGGTTGAACCAAAACTTCCATGTTGCACAACGGATGTTTTACGCCACGCACAGCATCTGTATTGCGCCACGTGCAACACTTGTGTTACACTGTATTTTATAGTACAACATCTGTATTGTGCCATATAGCGCAGTATCTGTGTTTTGCCTTATTTTACATATCGCAACATCTCTGTTGCGTTGCATCATGCAAGGTGACCGCAACCAAACCCTAAAAAGGGTGGCACAAGTCATAAAGTACACCAAACTCTAAAAAAAGAGGGCGCACGATGAAAAGATTAATCCAAAAAACTTAAAAAAGGATTTGGTTGATATGATCGATACATGGATCAATGATCGAAACGCTCACCTTCCATAGCTGAGTTGACAGTTTCTCGTCGTGACGAAGGCGGAACGTACTGACACGCATGTCGCTGCTCTCTGCATAGTGATGTGCGAGATGAAGGCTCAGCGAAGTCCTCTCCTCTCTTAATATTGAATCTTCCAGGCACCATTAGGGTTTGTCGAAGAAGCTTCTGAGTCAGGAAGAATAAGAGACAGAGTGGTCAAAGGAGATCAGGAAGAAGAGAAAGAGGTAGGGTTTCAAGAAAGTCACGTTGGTGAAGAATGAAAGGACTCGATGGGAACGACTATTTATAGCCCAAATAGTTACACAATCTATGCTGAAGAATCGGGCTCGAGTTGACTAGCGCAACTTAGACACAGTCATTTTTAATTCAATGTATTTCTAAACTTTAAAGTCTCGAAAACTTTGAAGGGGGTCTTGTAGAGGCTAAAAATTAAGTTATGCTACTCATCCTATCAATAGGTTACACCATATCAGGTTGTGCCCACATCAAGTTGTGCCTACATCAGGTTGTACTACATCAGGTTGCGCTAACCTCAGGTTGCGCGAGAGCCACATGGCGCATTTCTTCGAAAAGCTGTAACGATATTATCATTGCCTGACAACTGACAGCATGTATATCAAGTAAAATCCGTTCGAATCCTACACAACACGGTGCTCGAGAAGATTTGGTCAGCCAGTAGTTTGTGCAACGTGTCAGGTTGCACAAGGTTGAACCGAGGCACAAGTTGCTAGGTTGTGTTCCCGCACAACCTGATGAAGCTCGTGCAATGCGATCGTCTAGAGCAGGGTGACATGGTGTGCAAGCCACTAACTTCGTAGAACGTGTCTACTACATTGCTCACGACCATACATATTTCACTCAAATGATGCCACATGTCCACAGCAGTTGGTGCAACCGCTCGTGCAAGAAGCTATATTGTGCTCCGCACAACATGATGAAGCTCGCGCTAGGTGATCGAACAGTATCCAGAGCAGGGTAATGTGGCGCACAAACTACTAACTTCGCAGAATGTGCCCACTACACTGCCCACGACCATGCGCATCTCAATCAAACGATACCATGCGTCTACAGCAGTTGGTGTAACCGCTCGCACAAGTGAATATGAGGCACGTAACCTGAAGTGCGTACAACCCAGAATAACTGCTAAACTGTTATTTCAAGAACTCTATAAATAAAGTTTCAAATCAGTCTCAAAGCATCACGAATGATCATAATCTCTTGCTAAAGTGTTGTTACATTCTCCAGAGGCTCGTGTCTTCGATATCATATCATCCAAGGGATAAAGTAATCGTCTTCTGATCAGATTCCTATAGTTGTACTTTTCCAGAAATTAATTGTACTCTTTCTCAGTTTGTAGAAATCCAAGCTTTTGTTTTTGCAAACCGTTTATAATGAAAGAAGCTTGTTGAACCTGAACTAAATAATTATAGAGAGGAACATATTAAATGATCACAAGGGTAGTAGATCGAGTACTGTAGCCGTAGTAGCTACATGCTTTAGCTTGACCTATTGGATAATTTTTAATTTCGAGGACGAAATTCTTATAAGGTGGGTAGGATGTGAGCCTCCTGAATTTTAGGGTTTATTTTAAATTTTTCTAAATGAATTATTTTTAATAAATATTTTTGTTCAATTATTTTTATCATTAAATGTTCTTTTTCGTGACTTTGATTTTTGGAGCGCCAGGGATATCAGTCTCTAGAAACTTCCTTCATGAGTTTTGTAATAGGCAGAATTATCTTCATTTTGAAATATAATATCCCACTCAAACTTGTTCCCTTGTATTCTTTTTGTATCGTACAACTTTCGGATCAATTTAGACCATTTGACCACTCCCACTTTTATTTATGATTATCATTTGCACATTGCCATAATTTTTAATTTAGGAGCACAAGACTAGTTGTTTTCTTAAAACCAACTTCATATGCATGATCTAGTCAAGACACCCTATATCCATGATCTTCGTGTCCTACTCAGATACACCATCTTGTGCTTCGTTTTTATCGCACAACTTTCCTGACACAAGACCCAATCTTGATTCATCCCACGGAGTCACATTTATTTTCGACTTGAATTTGGGACACCATTTTGACCCAAACCTGTCGACCCAAAATATGGACACGACCTACATTAAGCCTACTACACATATGACATCCCATTCAATTTATCCTCCTATATGCTACTTATTTACCCGTGATCAAAAATGATCTAAATAATTGTCATGGTCGTACCAAGCCTAAACCTAGCCCAATCTAACCCAAGCAACTTAACTTAAGGGCATGTGACCCCTCCCCCAAATAGTAATATTGATATATTTTTATTATATATCCTAGCAGTATTGGGATCAAGGACTTTCCATATATAAATATATATGTAATTTTAATGGGCTAAATCATTAATTAGATTTCCCTCATAATCATCCATTTAAATACCTACTTAATTATTGACCTTATTATTATTATTAAAAATAAGAGTGACAGAACTAGATAATAATACAAGCATATAAGATTTGTCAATATGGATTAATATCACTGGCTTGACCCAATACCTAATATTAATAAATTAATTTACTTTTCCTAAAAGACTCAACTCATACATTTAACCTAATCCCCACACCCAATCCTAGCCATTGGTTTATCCTTGATCAATCCACTATACATTCCTATATGACACCCACTCACTCTCACACCCCTTGGCCGGCCCTAATCCCTAAACCTCTTGCTCTTATTTTTTGAAAACATTCCAAATATCTCTCTTTCTCTCTCTATTTTCTTACACTCACAACCACTCTTCATACAACATCTTTCTCTCTCTCCTTCATACAAACACCCCAGCCCCACACCAGCAGCACTTGGCCAGTCTCCCATCTTCTTTCACATTTTCTTTTCTTTTTTTCCTCCTTCATTGCAAGAGCTCCCTCACCATCTCCATTCAGCCGACACCATCACCCCCATCTCCATCACAGCCATCATCATCTTCTTCCTCATAATCTCCTTCTCCTTTTTTGAGTTGATCCAGCTGCTGTTACTGTCGCAAGCAAGGCACGGTCAGGCGTAGCCACGCCACGCACGCACGAGCAGGCGCACACGAGGGATCGCAGCGCAGCAATCACAGGCATGCAACGAGTAGAATGCTCAATACCACCACCTTGCAGACGTTGATGACCTCCCTGGCCAGCCGTCGCCAGGCGCGTGCAAGCAGCAAATCAGCAGTGCATAGGCTCACAGAGAAGCAGTGGCTGCAGCAAAGCAGCGCGACGACGGCTGCGCACCACTGCCGTGACACCCCCTCGACCGGACGATCGAACGACCCCCCTTAGGTGGTCATCAACAACCCCGACCCGTACAATAGTCGATTCGTGCATTTTGGACGAGATCCCGTCAACAAGCGCGAGAAATGACAAGTCAGAAGTGCGCTTCGTCGCAGCAAATTTGTATATTTTTTTGGGCAATCCAACCGTTGGATCGACGAAGTCTTTGCTCCGTGGCAATCTTGGTGTATACCCCCTCACTCCCGTCAAGTTTCAGACGTTAATTCGATTGTTTGATATATCAAAATCGACCGCCAAATTGACCATTTAAATTATGTTATTTTTGGACAGTTTCGTGGAGCCAACTTCGTGGACTCCGTCGCAGCTCTGTTTGATGTGCCACACATTCCTGTGCACAGTATATAACCATCTTCTTGTCCCTCAAGTTTTGTTTCATTATGAGCTTGTTTGATTGGTTGAATTTGACGCCAAATTTGGTCATCCAAATTCGTAATTTCCAACTTATAAAATTTAAAATTTTAACCCGGTACTCCGGATTCCAATTCTGATACCACCAATAGATTCTTGGTGTCGTTCTGGCACGAATTTATACAAAGTTTGATATATTTGGAGGATGTGGGCCCTGGCATGCATTTTGGTGCAAAGCGGGTCCCATGGTCCGAGTCAACGACCCATTTTGAGATCGGCCCATCGGAATCCGATTTCGGATAGACCGTTGAGTTCGTATCGTCATTCTGGATTCGTTGACATATAATTTGTTAGGTTTAGTGGACTTTTATCCTGACATGATTTTGGTGCAAAGTGGGTCCAAGGATAGACATTATTTGACCCAAAATTACCTTTTTGTCCATGTGTCCGAATTGGACTTATGGGTAGGCTATCTTAGCTAATTTGACAATTCTAGACACGTTGGTGGCATTTGTTTCATCATTCGACAACGTCTGTAGATATTTTTTATGTATCACTATTAGTTATAATTAATTCTTTTTATGTTCCTATTTCAGAATTAGTACAACGAAACTTAGATCAGTCGATTTCAGTGATCTCACATCGTTGAAATTGACAAGATGACCATATGGATCGCTATGATAAAAATTTCAACCTTACGTTGATCATCTTATTTCGATTTACGTGTCGTAGGTTTCGATGTACGAATAACGAGGTACAACTTGATATTTTAATAATCTACAACTTGCAAATTCATATTATTATTAGCTTATATATATATATATATATATATATATATATATATATATATATATATATATATATATATATATATATATATATATATATATATATATATATATTTATATATAAGCTAATAATAATATGAATATATATATATATATAAATATATATATATATATATATAGATATATATATAATATATATATATATATATATATATATATATATATATATATATATATAAGCTAATAATAATATGAATATATATATATATATATATATATATATATATATATATATATATATATATATATTATATATATATATATATATATATATTATATATATATATAAGCTAATAATAATATGAATATATATATATATATATATATATATATATATATATATATATATATATATATATATATATATATATATATTTTTATATATATATATATATATATTCATATTAGTATTAGCTTATATATATATATTATATATATATATATATATATATATATATATATATATATATTAGAGTTTTACAAAACATATATATATATATATATATATATATATTATATATATATATATATATATATATATATATATATATATATATATATATATATATATATTTTTATATATATATATATATATATATATATATATATATATATATATATATATATATATATATATATATTATATATATATATATATATATATATGTATATATAAAAAAAAAAATATATATATATACATATACATATATATACATATATATATAAAAATATACATATGTACATATATATATATATATATATATATATATATATATATATATATATATAATATATATATATATATATATATATATATATATATATATATATATATATATTATATATATAGATATATATATTATATATATATATATATATATATATATATATATAGATATATATATATATATATATAAATATAAAATATATATATATATATATATATATATATATATATATATATATATATATATATATATATTACAAAACATATATACATATATATACATATATATATATATATATATATATATATATATATATATATATATATATATATATATATATATATATATATATATATATTTATATATATATATATATATATATATATATATATATATATATATATATATATATATATATATATATATATATATATATATATACAAAACATATATATTAAAAAAAATATATATATATATACAAAACATATATATATATATATATATATATATATATATATATATATATATATATATATATATATATATATATATATATATATATATATGTTTTGTTAAACTCTAAATGATTTTAGGTTTCTAGTATTACCTAATAATATTTTGTAAATAAAATAATAGATTCTAAATATTATGAATTATTTGTAGATAGATATGTATTTGTAATTATTCTTTTTCCTTAAATCGTAAGTCGTGACTATTATAGTCGTTTCCCATTCATCATCTCAATTATCGTGCCAAGTCCTAATTTTGGACTGTTATATATCAACCTAGGCTATTTGGACTATTGTGGACTCAGTGGAACCACCTGTACCGTTGTTTGAGACCATCTGATGTAGCTTAGCATCATACCTATTCCGTGTCGACACATTCGTGTCGTGCACGTCGACTTTTAACTAATTGAGGCGAGTATACTATGATAGTTTTCATTGCTTTGATATATACTATATTCGATTCAGTTGTAGTATTTTACTTGATTCTCGACACGAGGATACCCGGACTAGTATACGATGGATTCCATCATGAGATGTTAATCCTGGTATACTGGTATATGTCTTGTTCTTGACTATTGTCCTTGTACTTGTATAGACACTGATTCCTAAGGAGATTTGCTACATTCTTAGAGAATTTCGTGTCATAACGTACTATGGTTGGATCCGTTATACTAGTCGGAGATAGGAAGTTATTAGAGGTTATGTAATCAATACCCCTCCTATCACTTCCTGTGAATAGCTCCACCCTCACTGCACGTAGGGTATAGCCTGACCTGATACTACTGGAATAATAGCTTTCCATTTTGGCTGACCTGATCTCCAGGTTTACATGTGCTTGTTCTTGTGCACAGCCAGTCAAATGGAACAACCGGATATTGACCCAAGCCGATGACATAATGCTCTAATATCTCAAGGCACCATTTATATTTTACATTGTACATCAGATGTTCCTGTACTGCTTTACATTCCAATATTTCACGCCATGACATGATATTTAGTTCACTTATACTGTTTTACTTTCTGCCTTAATATTTTATCTTGTATTCCATTATAACTGTCTCTTATAGTACTTGTCAATTTATTTGGAACTGTTGTTAGTTTATGTACTCATTTCCATCCTGACTGGATATGTTGACAAATTTTAGGAATTGTTATACCCCATATTATTGGGCTACAAGATGATGCTAGCTTAGGCGGATCTCGATATTCTTTCACCGTGATTTGTCTCCTGGGAGTTCTAGGCCTGGTAGTTTGATTTAGTTTTTGTTATTGGTTTGTCTCCGATACATTCTTGTCTTATCTGATCATTTATAGATTCTAGTTGTTCTAGTGATACTGTTATATCTTCTTATGCATATCTTCTTTGATTTTGTGATTGGAGTACATATTGTTGTATAGATCATCTAGATGTTGTAGATATTTATTGGGTACTTGACAACGTTCTACTGTCGATACTGCGACGTAGGCTGGGCGTGGCCCATATACTCGTGCCCGAATATTCGGGTGCAGGTCGTGACACGATCACCCCGCCATCATCAAAAGGTCACCGGTTTATTTTGGCTATAACCGACTATTTTTCCAAGTAGGCGGAAGCGATACCACTCGTCAACGTAAAACCTCAGATGTGGTTAACTTTCTTAAGCATCGCGTCATCTATCTGTTCAGGTTGCCTCAGAGGATCATCCATGACAATGGCCCACAATTTGTTAGTGCCTTCCATCGGTTCTGCGACCAGAATCAGATTCAGAGTATAGCCTAAACCGTGTACAACCCAGCAGCAAATGGGTTGGCCGAGGCTTTCAATAAAATGATTATCAAACTTCTTAAGAAAGTCGTGTCTTCTAACAAGCACGACTGTAACGAGAAGCTCGATGAATGCTTCTTGACTTATCGAACCACAGTCCACTCACTTATTATACGCCATTCTCCCTGGTATATGGAAGTGAAGCTATACTCCCTCTGGAACGTCAAATCTCGTCTCTACGAGTGGCTTTTAATAGTCACATGACTATCGAAGATAACCACCGTTTACGACTACAAGAATTGGAAGCACTGGATGAGAAACGCCTCCAAGCTCAACAGCGTATTGAGCAATACCAAGCATAAATCTCGAGAGATTTCAACAAAAAAGTCAAAGAAAGATTATTCTGGGTCGTTGACCTCGTCTTATCAGTCAGAACGCCAATTATTATGATCCACAAGACAGTCGAAAAGTTCCAAACTAAATGGGAAGGGTCGTTCGTTGTGGAAACTATATATTCTAATGGTTCATACCGGCTAGCAAAATCTAACGGAGACTTGCTCATGATGACTATCAATGGCAAGTTCCTTAATAAATATTATGTTTGAACAAAGATGGGAGTGAAAGTATCCCTAATTATAACCTTCACTTCTATATTTGTCCTTATCATATATGTATTTGAATGTCTACCACGTCCACATTACCTCTGAGTATACATTCTTATCTCTCGACCCTTTTCATAACACGTCCATATTACCTCTGTTGATAAAATCGTCATCATAACTTGTCACCCGCATCCAAATCTTAGGCGCGTTAGCATTGGTGAGTCCACAAAAAGGATTCTTTAAAAAACAAATAGGTCCATATTACCTCTGAGTTGTTCTTATGTTTCTTACTATATTTTTTAACCTCTGAGTAAGTTATATGTTTTTAGAAGTCTGATGTTTTTCATGTCTATATTACCTCTGAACAAACATTCTTACCCCTCGGTTAAGCATCATGGTGCTTAACGTCCGCATATAAAAATGCATTTACGGATATTGAAATCCACAAAATTCCCCTATAATGCCCACATTCACAAAAGCTCACATAAACTGGCAAAAGGAGATTAGATTTTTCATTGATATTCATGATTACATATGATGGAAATCTATTACATGATTAGATTTTTTATTGATATTCATGATTACATATGATGAAAATCTATCTTCGAAAGATTCTGGCCCACTTCTCCCCTCGGTAGATGTCACGCCCCGATTCATAGAGTCATTTATTCACATATTTTATCTCTTGGAATCGATCGTCCTCGCTTGGGCGTGATGCCGTACAAGTCTGGTATTGCACTTGTACAAGGCAAAGATGGTACATAATCGATTATTCTTCAAATAGGAACACATCGCAGCGGCAGAAGCAGATACAATGAATGTAATGAGGACAATCTTTCTTATTGAATAGAAGTACATCACTTCTTTATAGCAGCGGAGAAAAAGAGTAACTTGAAGCCACACAGAGATATGTAGAACTTTATTCTCTTTATTGATAATTGAAGAAGAGTACAAGACTTGTATTGAAGTACAATGATTACAGCACATCTCACTTTACATTGGAACCCAACTGAACAATGCTATACAGCTTACATTTAATATTTGGATACATTGGATTACCACTCGATATACTGACTTGGCTCACAATCTCACTGATACAACTGATTACAATGTTCCATACATTATGCCCTTTATAAACAGAAGACATCATCTTGTACAAGGAGAGCTTCTGTATGCCCAACAAATCTTCGATGCCGCGGAACCAATCCAGCTAATCTTCGTGTGTAGAACATTCCAAGCACGAGCACCTGCCCACAAAACGTGGGTCAGCACATCATCTATGTACTGGCGAGCAGAATCCAATCCACTCGCATAAACCAACATTTAAAGTGATCATTTAAGCAAACATTTATTAGAATGGTCTTTCTACTTGGGGCCTAGCATCAGTTTACAGTTCATGGACAATAATCAGAGTGAAGCATGTAAACATATTCTTTGTAGCATTCATGTGGACATATCTTTTTAGCATTCTTGGTGTTATCATGCAAAGGCATCATTGAGGCATACTAGGTGTTATCATGAAAAGGCATCATTGAGGCATCGTTAACATTAATATCTTAAACATTATGACAGTTCTCACTTCAAGCATCACTTAGCATGGATGTTATGTTTGAGCACTATTTATAGCAAGGCATCTTTCTAGCATAATGAATTGAACATGTTAAGCAGGCAAGTTAAACCAACTTATACAATATCACAATTATGTGATTTCTTACCGATAGCCGACTTCTCGTACCTGCATCAAATACAGGTTATCTGATATACTTACTCTGCCTGCACAAAACATTCATTAGCATGCATCCTGACTACATGGTCACTGGTGTTGTTAAACCATATGGACTCTTCTCATTTCATTTCATTTTAAGATAATGCGGTCAGCATAGTAGGTGGCGAGCCTCTATGCCACCCCGTCTTATCCGTGCTCCCATAGCACTCATCATTATTTCCTCCTAGGCCGAATCGGTCCCCAGGGCCCTAGGAACCGTTCGAGGAAATTATTACTCAAACCTTGTATACAAGTTGTCCATGACCATGCGAATGCGTGTCCGACTCGATTGTGAACATAATCGCATAGTAAAATATATTAAGAAAAGTAAAGGCAACAGTGCATCATTAGTCATATTCAATGACTTAATTCATTTCATCATTACCATCATTTCATTTGGTGATCTCAACGATCCCAGCTTTATCATTTCTCATTCATTGCTTCATTGCAACGTATCTCATATCATTCCTTTCTTAAGAGGAACTTAACATTCATTCATTTCATAGGGACATTTATTCATTCATTCATTTCTTATAAGGGACAGGCAACATTTCATATTCTTGCAACAGTTCTACAGATAGTACATGATTCTAGTGTTTCATTCAGTTCATTTGTTCGATAGCACCGCCAGTTCACTTCTTATTCTATCATTCATAAGGCATCTCATTAATCAAGTGTTTTATCGTTTCAGCAGCATTAAGCATAAGGGGTAATGTTATCAATTCATTCTCAGGCAGCGAATCACATTAACAGTTCAATGTGTTATACATTTCAATAATTCTCAACAAAAGCATCTCTATTATTCAACAACTAACATAAGGAACATTTAGGGGCAGTTCATAGCATTTCAATACTTCATCTACTAAGCATGAAGGAGTAAGGAGGAGGAAGGACAGTTCCACTCACCCAAATTTCCACTAATCGTAGCTCCACCTGCGAGCCACGTTCCAATACCCATTCCGTCTAGCCAGCTAAGAGAGACTACATCAGTCTCAATTCTCCTGATTCCCAACATAAGTCACGGTCCAATATTCTGATCCCATCCAATAAGCCAACCAAATGCCTCGTGCGGAGCGGGGCATTACATAATATACCACTCAGAAAAAGTTTCGTCCTCGAAACTTAAGGAAACAAGTCTTCTACAAGATTCACTTAATCACCATGAGTTTACTCATTCAGCTTCAAATCAATATTTATTTCAGCCCACTCGGTCATTTCAAAATATCTATCCAACTGTACCATTTAAATCCATCCACGATTCGATCTGTCTATCTCTTTTTCAATTACTTGTAACTTCTCCTTGATCCGCCAACATTTTTCTTATATTTCTATCTCAGTCGCAACATATCACTTCGTTTGGATCCATACACATATTTTAGGCGTCCCCAAAACATATGCATTTCAGCCAAAGTCCGTGCTAGTGCGATAAATTCTTCCCATAATGTTATCTCAGTCACAACCAATCACTTCTGCTGGATCCATACACATATTTTCGGCGTCCCCAAAACATATGTACTTCAGCCAACTTCCATGTTAGTGCGATTCGATCAGCCACAATATAACTCTCTTTTCTAAATCCAACTTAGCATCCTTTCAATTGACTTATTGCTTTATTCACTTTGCCACAATCACTATTTTCCAGGCCACCACTTAACATCAGGGACAATCTCCATCCAAGCATAACATTTTCTAACATTCGATCAAGGGTCTAACTTAGAGCCAATCATATCAAGGGTTCACAACAACAATCATTTTCCTTCCCAAATCCAACAACATTTTTCATCGAGGCAATTCATCTTTTCTAAAAGGCACAAACCAACATCACCAACTATCGATTATCCGAGTCAGGGTATAAATCTATGCAACAGTCAAGGTTAACCCAGCTATCCGACTATAGATACTTATCCAACATTTCCGTCATGAGCAGTCAATTCCATCTCATATAATAATTCACTATTCGATACATACAAATCAAGTCTCATCCCACGACTCCATTTCCCGCTATAGGCCGACACATAATCCTCAAGGGTCAAACATCTCTAAGGTTCATATTGGAGCATATACTTACAACTTATCATTCTTAGATCATACTCATCACCATCTCTCGTTCAATGCCACAAGGTCATTCTATGGGTCGCCAACGGCCATCTATTATTCGGTCCAGTCTCAATGGTTAGCTATACCGACAGCTATACCTAATCATTCAGGTGACTCCCCTAGAGCGGACGGCTACTAGGGTTATACTAGTTTCTTATTCTTAAGGCCAACAAGCAACTAACAGTTCTAAGGAACTCTACCCAAACCTATGGGTTTTAACTCAGTCTGAATAACTAATCGCCATTGTTGGTTATGCCAACAATTGGTCATGCAGCCCACAGTTTCTAGGATCAAGTCTATCTATCTAGTGTCTTTCTCAAGGAATAATTCCCACAGAGGCTCACTCTAGACTTACCCAACGATCGACTAAGATCGATCTATCAACATCACGGTCAAATTCCAACCCGACATACGATTCTCATCGTTCTAATAATCCATCAAGTAAATTCCTAATGATCCACATTTCTATTCAAATTCTTTTGTACCCACACGAACCCATAAGCCAATGCTAACTATTCAAGGGTCATCGATTCCGATAATCTTAATATAATTATGGAATCATACTATTCGGTCCGTATGACAGAGTCAAACCACTAAGTCATAAGCCAACAATCTATATCCCAACCAACAATCCCTATACCGACATTATCCAACATGTTTGCAATTTCTCGTTTCCATTTGTTTCTCAATCATCAACTATCTTACGACATTCTTAATCTCATGCAGTAATGGTCAAGTAGTTCATCCCATTCAATCCGACAATTTATGTATCACTTAACCATCCTCTAGGCAACAACAGTATTCTGAGTCACTACTTGTTATTTTTCTAGTACAATTCAATTCTTCAGCATCATGCATCTATGCAATGACTATCCTTTGGTGATCAAGATGGATTGACATCCATTACACCTTAGGATCAAGGCACAGATTTCTAATATCCCTTTGATTCACCGACAATATTTTTAAACTTTCAGCTTAGCAACCAACTTTGTATTAGCCACATTTGATTTGCATCCAACCAATCGAAGTCAACATTCAGATGTTCTAAGCCACAATATTCTCTAGCCAAGTCTATTTACCCGTAGCATACTAACTGTCTTACTAGCTCGAGTCATCACTCGACTAAACAATTTCTAACCAAGCCAACCGGTTACAATTTCTAGAATCTTGCTACCCAACATAGCATCACCGTCAGGGGACACTCGAGTCATCTAGCAACAATACATGACTCCCAGCTACGTCTCGGCACTACCCAGTACTCACAGATAGTCTCATTGCTATTCTATGGAAAGGGTCAACATACATCTCGTTCTGAGGTGGTAGAGGCAATATACCACTCAGAAACGAAGCCATCCTTAAATAATACCAACTCAATCTATTCCGGACATCATGATCTATAATGATCACAATACTTAACCAACATCTTGGGGTCTCAATATCACAAGATAACATTTTTAGGGTCTCAAAAGCAGTAGCCAGCACACATTAGTCAATTCACTAATTCTGTTGAGCTCGTTCATCAATTATTTCATTCCCAATTCTTTTCCAAAATCACATGCAATTCTCAACTCGTTGTAGCATACATAGCCATTCCTTTATTCCCACATTCCAAAAAGCATTCACAAAATAGCATACTATGGCATCGAGTCATTGTTGGGTTATTTATGTCCAAACCAACAATAATCATTCATTTAGGGGCATCACAATGTATATAGACTTATTGTATGGAACATCCAGTGAGCAGCCAAGAGGGTCAATGATCTTTCAGACACGAACAACATAGGATGAATACAGAACAACAACAACATAATCGCGGAAGCAATCTTTGATTTAATCGCGGAAGCAACGTTGAGTGATCGCGGAAGCAACTTTGGTTAATCGTCGATGCAACTTTGATTTGAAACGAATCAAAGAAGAGACCAAGGACGTAAAGCCGTGCTCTGATACCAATTTGTCACGCCCCGATTCATAGAGTCATTTATTCACATATTTTATCTCTTGGAATCGATCGTCCTCGCTTGGGCGTGATGCCGTACAAGTCTGGTATTGCACTTGTACAAGGCAAAGATGGTACATAATCGATTATTCTTCAAATAGGAACACATCGCAGCGGCAGAAGCAGATACATTGAATGTAATGAGGACAATCTTTCTTATTGAATAGAAGTACATCACTTCTTTATAGCAGCGGAGAAAAAGAGTAACTTGAAGCCACACAGAGATATGTAGAACTTTATTCTCTTTATTGATAATTGAAGAAGAGTACAAGACTTGTATTGAAGTACAATGATTACAGCACATCTCACTTTACATTGGAACCCAACTGAACAATGCTATACAGCTTACATTTAATATTTGGATACATTGGATTACCACTCGATATACTGACTTGGCTCACAATCTCACTGATACAACTGATTACAATGTTCCATACATTAGGCCCTTTATAAACAGAAGACATCATCTTGTACAAGGAGAGCTTCTGTATGCCCAACAAATCTTCGATGCCGCGAAACCAATCCAGCTAATCTTCGTGTGTAGAACATTCCAAGCACGAGCACCTGCCCACAAAACGTGGGTCAGCACATCATCTATGTACTGGCGAGCAGAATCCAACCCACTCGCATAAACCAACATTTAAAGTGATCATTTAAGCAAACATTTATTAGAATGGTCTTTCTACTTGGGGCCTAGCATCAGTTTACAGTTCATGGGCAATAATCAGAGTGAAGCATGTAAGCATATTCTTTGTAGCATTCATGTGGACATATCTTTTTAGCATTCTTGGTGTTATCATGCAAAGGCATCATTGAGGCATACTAGGTGTTATCATGAAAAGGCATCATTGAGGCATCGTTAACATTAACATCTTAAACATTATGACAGTTCTCACTTCAAGCATCACTTAGCATGGATGTTATGTTTGAGCACTATTTATAGCAAGGCATCTTTCTAGCATAATGAATTGAACATGTTAAGCAGGCAAGTTAAACCAACTTATACAATATCACAATTATGTGATTTCTTACCGATAGCCGACTTCTCGTACCTGCATCAAATACAGGTTATCTGATATACTTACTCTGCCTGCACAAAACATTCATTAGCATGCATCCTGACTACATGGTCACTGGTGTTGTTAAACCATATGGACTCTTCTCATTTCATTTCATTTTAAGATAATGCGGTCAGCATAGTAGGTGGCGAGCCTCTATGCCACCCCGTCTTATCTGTGCTCCCATAGCACTCATCATTATTTCCTCCTAGGCCGAATCGGTCCCCAGGTCCCTAGGAACCGTTCGAGGAAATTATTACTCAAACCTTGTATACAAGTTGTCCATGACCATGCGAATGCGTGTCCGACTCGATTGTGAACATAATCGCATAGTAAAATATATTAAGAAAAGTAAAGGCAACAGTGCATCATTAGTCATATTCAATGACTTATTCATTTCATCATTACCATCATTTCATTTGGTGATCTCAACGATCCCAGCTTTATCATTTCTCATTCATTGCTTCATTGCAACGTATCTCATATCATTCCTTTCTTAAGAGGAACTTAACATTCATTCATTTCATAGGGACATTTATTCATTCATTCATTTCTTATAAGGGACAGGCAACATTTCATATTCTTGCAACAGTTCTACAGATAGTACATGATTCTAGTGTTTCATTCAGTTCATTTGTTCGATAGCACCGCCAGTTCACTTCTTATTCTATCATTCATAAGGCATCTCATTAATCAAGTGTTTTATCGTTTCAGCAGCATTAAGCATAAGGGGTAATGTTATCAATTCATTCTCAGGCAGCGAATCACATTAACAGTTCAATGTGTTATACATTTCAATAATTCTCAACAAAAGCATCTCTATTATTCAGCAACTAACATAAGGAACATTTAGGGGCAGTTCATAGCATTTCAATACTTCATCTATTAAGCATGAAGGAGTAAGGAGGAGGAAGGACAGTTCCACTCACCCAAATTTCCACTAATCGTAGCTCCACCTGCGAGCCACGTTCCAATACCCATTCCGTCTAGCCAGCTAAGAGAGACTACATCAGTCTCAATTCTCCTGATTCCCAATATAAGTCACGGTCCAATATTCTGATCCCATCCAATAAGCCAACCAAATGCCTCGTGTGGAGCGGGGCATTACAGTAGAGGGCAGTGATGTGACAAATCTTCCCCTACAGAGGGCAGTGGTGTGACAAATCTCCTATGTCGGGCCTCTATTAACTTTTTAAGACAACCAAGAAGGCCATCTCGAACATGAAGGATGGTCGCCTCGGCCATGCGAATGAGCTGCTGGAAGACATGGGTTCAAATTGGACAATCGATCATAACCCTGTAGGCCCAGCATTATATCGGTGGACAACACGTCTCGTCTCGGGAGTGAAGACAACTAACATGTTGTGTGAGTAGGGATTACTTTGCTTGATCTCATAATGAAATATTGCATCAGTAAGGTCATCTCTTTGAATTAACTGACTTATGATATCCTTCTATGATCCATCTGAGTCGGCACGAGTTGAACCAAAACATGCACAAAGACAAGCAAGAAGATCAGTCTTAGAGAAGTTACATCCTGCGTGTGCGAGCCTTTGCACTCAGCACGTTAAACGAACACATCAGCATGTCCTATGGATAGTGTGCATATGCACTGGCTCACAACAGAAGCCTGTGCGCACAACACATGGACAAAAGCATCAGCGTGTCAGCGCATACGCGCACTAGCATACGATAGAGGCCTTTGCGTGCAGCATATTAAGGGACGCCTCTGCATGTCCTTCGGATTACGTTCGCCCACCTTATTAAAAAAGAATGAAGTAGGATGACACATGATGCTTGATACACGCGGCCAACCGTGCACAAGCATCTATGTGCTTATAAGATCCGGTCATTGGTAATGGATCACCTACCTCCGACTATTGGGTGGATCATGTCGATGATGAGCGGCGTGTCGACGAAAGTTTTGGGCGGCTTTGCCTTTAGTTCGCTCTCTACTCTAGTAAAGGGAGGAGTCTTGGGAGCCATGACGTCGATCACAGAACTTGGGGGGGATGAGAATGAGCAAAATTTCTCCCTAAAAGCCTCTATTTATAGGCTCAGAACATGCCTATGCCCCCACTTAATGCAATGAACTTTGCATTAACGAGGATGAATCTAATGCTTCGACTCTTGTATCGATTTTTGAGGATTCTTCTTAAAACATCTATTTATAGGACTCAAATGATGCATATTTCGATAAAATCAAACCGAAAAATCACCTACTTCAGATTGAACCAAATTAACTACTCTCATCCCAAAGAAGATTTGACAGGCTGGCCAAAGCGGGGGCCATGCCAAAAAATACTCATATGATTACGTCATATGTGCACCATGCTTCTGTTCAAAGTACTGACTTTATTCAGTGTCACAACCCGCACCCGCTCTTCGGGATGTGAGTGAATGCACAAGTCAGAATATACCGCAGTGCCAGTAGTAGAACGTTGTCTATAAACTCATAAGTCACAGAAGTCTAGAACAACCAAGGCAATCTATATCTCATCTACAGAAGTAAAAGATACAACTAACTGAGTAATAAATAAATACTGAAGAACTGAATAATGAAGAATAATATAAAAATGAAGTTTCGAGTATCAAGAATTCAAGTCACATTCGGTGGAGACAAATCCACTACCAGTAGACAAAAATAAAATATAGAGACAGAAAAATAAAGTACTAAGTCCAAACTATTCTAAGCATTAATGACGCTATCAGCTGTAATGGTACCATGGTGCGGTTCATACACTTGTTTATCTGTACCTGGATCAACCTCGACTAAACCTGGAGAGATCACCAGGTCCTCAAGGGACTAGCAAGATACATAAAACAAGCCTATCTAACAATTTATCATGCATATGAAATAAGTAGGAAAGAAAATAGAAAATAACAAGTAACTAGGAACATGAATATGAGAACAACTAAGCATAAATGAACTGCTAGAAAGGAAACAGGTGAACATATGGCAAGAAATCAAACAGATGATCAAACCCTTGCCCCTAGCATGGACTCGTATATAGGAACAATGGCACCTCTAGAGGGGTGAATAGAGTACAGCGGAGAATATTTAGCAATTAAAAATTTAACTCTAAGTAGGTGGAGCAATATATATATAAAATAATTGCAAGTAAGTCAGTAAAATCAGGGCGAGAAAATAATACGCAAAGACAGCAGATTTATACTGGTTTTCCTCTGTGAGGACTAGTCCAGTCTCGAGTACTCAACCCGATGTTTGAATCCACTATTTGAAATAGAGATTACACCACGTGTTTTTCTCCAAAGAACATGCCAACTTCACCACCGTCGTGTTTTTATCCGAAGCCCACGAACAAACTTCAACACCTTTCTGAAGAAAGCTTTTATACGCCAAGCTTGTACAACTCCAAACTCCTACTCGAAAACCACCGGCACTTAGAAGAATAGAGTTGACTTGGTAATTTGAAGATTAAAGCTTTGGGAATGGAATAGAAAGCTTAGGAATAGATAGAGAAGATGAAGATTGAATCTGTGTTTAGAAATGAAAATTTCTTCTCTATTTATAGGTTTTTCTAAGACAAAGTTCGGGCAGAACTCGGTACCCTAACGTTCAAAAATTTAATAGTTGGAGATCCACAAGAATAGGTAAAGCTTCTGACCAGGAGTAAATTCTGCTGATTGAGTTCGGGCAGAACTCTGGCCAAGTCCGGTTAGCCTAATTCTAAGGCAGTTTTTGGTTTTTGGATCTTGTTTGGTTTAGGATCAAATCATGAATTGGTTTGGTTTGGTTCAGGAATGAATCAAGATGGGTTTGGTTTAGGATAGACTTCTAATTGCCAGTGATCCCGATTCACAAATAATCTAGACTCAATAAAATAGAAAAATATATAATATCACTACACCAAAATAGGTGATTGCCAATAGTTATTACCGTGACAAATAATTTTTGTCACGGTAATAACCGTGACGAATTAGCCGTGACTAATTTTTGTAACACTTTTTGTCACGGTTATTACCGTTACGATATTAAATTTTGTAACGCTTTTTGTCACAGTTATTACCGTGACTAATTTTATCTTCGTAACAGTTATTACCATTACAAAAATGTGCTACTACGCCACTTATTTTCACTTTTGTAACGGTTATAACCGTTACCAATATCCTTTCTTTGGAAAAAAAATATATTCAATATATTTTCCATTAACCTATATTCAATAGGCTTCAAAGCAATATATAATCGAAGATGAACTCTTATCAATATGCACATAAATTCAAATTCATATTGTAATAGTTGAATACAACATATAACATTACATGATCTAAGCCTCAATGTCAACACAAAGGAGAACCATTCTCTTCTCAATTCAAATTTATATTGCAACAGTTGAATACAATATATAACATTACAAGATCTAAAGCCTCAATATCAACACAAAAGAAAACTATTCTCTTCTCAACAGAAACGTAAAAGAAAGAAACATTCCTCTAACATAGATATACTAACTACTCTCTAGTTCTTATGATGAGGATGCTAACATGATGTCTCCGCAGAGAAGTAGTAGACCATTTAGAAGATATGCCTATGTCCCAACAATTGAGATGGATTAGAGATATGTCAGCCCCCTTGACAATCCAAGTGCTATTTTGATTCTAAAAGGCCCATCCATCTTCTTTTCAGTAATTCCTACATTTTCAAGAAGTCAAAGATGAAGTAGTAATATAGAAAAATGTTCGGTTATATACTGAAATTATTGTGTAGGATTAGCCAACCATTTAGAAGATTATGTAGAGTCTTGCTTTCAGCTCCACTGTCACTACATTTATGCAAGCCCTCCTTGGTTGCAAATGCTAGCAGCCCACACTTCATCACCTCGATGGCTGTCAATCGAAAAATTATGTACAATATAGGCTGCACCAAATGAATGGTCATACAATCTCAACATAGAAAATATATAAGATGATTGAAGTAAACCCATGCTAGAGTTACTAGATTCAATAACCAAACTAACTCACACCTACCTACCTCATATACTATGGCATGCAGAAAATCGTCATGACAAAGATTCATTGAATGGTGTAACACTGTTATGTATGTAAAAAGATATTGAAGAGGCATTCTTCCCACGGACAAGCTATCCACAACAGAAGCAAATGAACCAACCAATTGACTGGAAGTTCCGTGAAAAAGGCTCATTTATATCATATTTTGTGTCATTCATGGACTAAAATTTACTAATTTGGGAGACATCAATCAGTACGTTTTATCCTTAAATGGTGCATTCTTAAAGCTAATTAGTACCAACTTTTAAGGAACAAACATGCACAAAATAGAAGGCATATCAGGCACTATGCTATGATATCCATAAAAAAATTTCTATCTTTGTGACAACGGGTTATAGTGAAGTAGTAGCAAAAATGATTCTAAAAGCAATAAATTATTGCAGGTGAAAAGCTTTATTTTAGAAGAGTTACAAAAGTCCATACATGAGAAACGCCAATTAGGTTCATATATATGACAATGAAAGCTTGGAAAATTGACACTTTGATTTCTGAGGGAATACTAGACATCTTTATTATTAAGTGATAGGGCGACAACCAGTTGCATGAGATTTTAATTTTAATTCTATAACAACATAATGTTCTCGTAAGTGATAGAGCGACAACCAGTTGCATGGAGCAACTTATTGTGCTTCACTTAATTATAATAAAACAACCCTAAATGGAATGTGAATTACCTGTAACAATACATATGCTCCTTGTAAAAGTACCTTATCCACTTCTACATTACTGACCTGCAATGTAATAAATACAACATAAGTGAGAAGTACAAATCAACAATACATATTCTCCTTGTGAAAGGAGAATTTGAATCAAGCCCCACAAATAATACTTCCTCCAGTTACCCACCTTCTACATTTAAGTAGTCGATTTAGAAATGAACAAAACTTTGCTAATTAGGCTTATTTCAAGGAAACAATAACACTAATCAACATACATATACATCAATAAGGAATAGTGACGACGATGATTCTAACACTGACAACCTCATACGAGCCATTGCTTACATTAAGACATGTTTGTATGCATACAAACTTGATACGCTACACATACTTGGTAGCAGCCACCAATCACCAACCATATAGAAAAGACACTAATTCCTGTACTTTGCCTGTTAAAAGTAAGCCAGTACCAAGCACCCATAGGAGAGGCACTAAAATTACAGTAGACTAGATTGCTGCTTTATTAAAATGCAGGATGCAACAATCTCAAGTTACAGCAACAGGCTAACAACTCGATGCAATTGGAGCAACCTAACGCAGACGACTGCTAGAATAGCTGAACCACAACATACAGGAGCTTTCAACCATCGTCCAGGGGGATCAGATATCACTCCGACAACCAGTTGCATGGAGCAACTTATTGTACTTCACTTAATTATAATAAAACAACCCTAAATGGAATGTGAATTACCTGCTATGTAACAATACATATGCTCCTTGTGAAAGTACCTTATCCACTTCTACATTACTGACCTGCAATGTAATAAATACAACATAAGTGAGAAGTACAAATCAACAATACATATTCTCCTTGTGAAAGGAGAATTTGAAGCAAGCCCCACAAATAATACTACCTCCAGTTACCCACCTTCTACATTTAAGTAGTCGATTTAGAAATGAACAAAACTTTGCTAATTAGGCTTATTTCAAGGAAACAATAACACTAATCAACATACATATACATCAATAAGGAATAGTGACGACGATGATTCTAACACTGACAACCTCACACGAGCCATTGCTTACATTAAGACATGTTTGTATGCATACAAGCTTGATACGCTACACATACTTGGTAGCAGCCACCAATCACCAACCATATAGAAAAGACACTAATTCCTGCACTTTGCCTGTTGAAAGTAAGCCAGTACCAAGCACCCATAGGAGAGGCGCTGAAATTACAGTAGACTAGATTGCTGCTTTATTAAAATATAGGATGCAACAATCTCAAGTTACAGCAACATGCTAACAACTCGATGCAATTGGAGCAACCTAACACAGACGACTGCTAGAATAGCTGAACCACAACATACATGAGCTTTCAACCATCGTCCAGGGGGATTAGATATCACTCCGACAACCAGTTGCATGGAGCAACTTATTGTACTTCACTTAATTATAATAAATAACCCTAAATGGAATGTGAATTACCTGCTATGTAACAATACATATGCTCCTTGTGAAAGTACCTTATCCACTTCTACATTACTGACTTGCAATGTAATAAATACAACATAAGTGAGAAGTACAAATCAACAATACATATTCTCCTTGTGAAAGGAGAATTTGAAGCAAGCCCCACAAATAATACTCCCTCCAGTTACCTACCTTCTACATTTAAGTAGTCGATTTAGAAATGAACAAAACTTTGCTAATTAGGCTTATTTCAAGGAAACAATAACACTAATCAACATACATATACGTCAATAAGGAATAGTGACGACGATGATTCTAACACTGACAACCTCACACGAGCCATTGCTTACATTAAGACATGTTTGTATGCATACAAGCTTGATACGCTACACATACTTGGTAGCAGCCACCAATCACCATACCATATAGAAAAGACACTAATTCCTGCACTTTGCCTGTTGAAAGTAAGCCAGTACCAAGCACCCATAGGAGAGGCGCTGTGTGAAACCCGTAATTTTAGTTCATTATTTTAATTAGTTAATTATTTTAATTCTGAAAATTTTAGTCAAAACCCGAAAAAAATTAATTTTTGTTGTTTTTCTAAATTATTAAAATTTCGTGTTTGTTAAATTAATATTTTATTCGATTATTATCAATAGAAAATTATTTTCAAAATAATGAACTTGGATTTTTGTTTGTCTGGCCAGACACGAACCCAAATTTTGAACTCAAAAATATTTTTAAAATTAATTTTTAGAAGTTAATAAATTTTAACTTTTCTTAAGAAAGAGGATACTTAAATTTATTGTTTCATTAGCCATGGTTTAGAGCCCATCATTTGTAGCCAAATCCAAACCCAATAGCCCATTTTCTAACACAAACCCATCAAGTTTATATTTTTTCACCATTACAGCCCATTTCTCTCTCTTAAACTTATTAAATTGGAAACTTAAGTTTGAAGAGAAAACCATTCTCTTCATTTGGAACCGATGGCCATCGGTTTGGCCGCTCCCCCAACCGCCGGCTCATCCCCTTCCTCTTCTGTAACCTCCGTCGACCCTTCAAGATCCGGTAACCCCTCTTCTCCTCTCCTATTTAACCCTCTCCCATCCTTCCATTCACCATCACCAACAAACTCCCAAATCCCCAAACCCGTGCCCTAGTTTCTGGAACTCGAGACGGAGATCCATCCCCGTCGAGCCGATCCCGCGCGGCCCTCCTCCCGGCCGACCTAAGTATGGCGCATCACTCGCCGCCACTCCCTGCGAGCCAGACGCCGACCTAGCCGGCCGCCCCTCCGACAGCCCGCGTCCGGCCTCCCGCACCCCTGTTCGACTCCGCTCGCGATTCTTCAGGACGATCCCGACTTGGACCACTCTCTGCGTGGTTTTTCCAAAGTGCTGTTTCTGTCGGATCCGGTCCTAGGCGTGCCCGTGCACTCTGTCAGTGTTCCGAGTCCGAGGCATCACTTCGGATTCCTTCGTTTTTTCGGTAACTTCTGTTAGTTCCGTAGTTCTTTTGGTCTATGATGAAATCTGGTCCGAGAATTTTCTTTTGAAAATTTGGTTTTTCGGCTATGTTTCTGGTTTCGGACAATTGTCCTCTGATTTCGGGTTCTGTGATTTTTACGTGAACTCTTTGGAAAGAGTTCTGTGGAAAATTTTGGTTTTTCGAAAATATTTCGGATGCTGTGGTTAGCCAATGTTATTTGGATTATGATTCTGTTGGTTTTCTTAGTATTTTGTTATGTGGGAATTCCTTAATTCATGTTGGCTCGGGAAATTCCTTAGTATCGGTGGACTTGGGAATTTTGTTGGTTGAGATCATTTTTCAGGAAAATCGGTGCATTTTCCAGTTTTGGGTTTTCCCGAAAATAGAGGGAATGCTGCCGAAATTTCTATAAAAATTTGATTATAAAATTTTAAAATGAATTTCGGAAAAGAATATTATTTGTTTTGGATTCATTTAGGCGACGACCTTATCGGTATATAGGCCCCAGTGAAATGCAAACGCACCGGTTTGTCCGGACGTTGAGGCAGAGTAGCTGTAAATGAAGATTGGACCAGTTCTGAGACTCATTCTATTTTTATTCTTAAATTAAAATTATTAGTTATTATTATGTAGGTAATTTACAAAGACTAACAAAATTTTCTCTTATTTTAATTTTTGGGAATGTAAGGGCATAAGCCCATTTATCTATTTTTGTAATTTGTAATAAGTAGAAATTAGCTGTGGATTTGCTGGGATTGTGAACGTATAGAATTAATTAACATTATTATTAATTATTAGTTAGAAATTCATGATTTTCTCACTTAAAGAAAAGAAAAATATATTTAAATGTATAATTATAAAATACTAACTTTTTCCCAATAAATTGATAAAAACAAGTTTTCCGGAATAAAACATAAATTTGGATTTCCTAAATTGTAACGCACTAGAAAAGCGTGTTTTGATTGTATTGATTAATACAAGATTAAAATTTACTAGGAAACAAAATCTAGAGATTGTAACTAGATTCTAGAGTTGTGGTTCTGAGACATAATTTCCGGAATGTAGGATTTCAAGAAAGAGGGTGACTGTTCAAATTCCGAAGGACCAATCTCGTCCAACTTAGGAAATTTAAGGCAAGTACATTTATGTGGATTTACGATTATTTTAACAATCATTTCATTGCAATTTTAAACCACTGTTATACACGAACTCTTTCGAGAGTACTGACCGTACTGTTGGGGACTGGGGGAGTAGAGTAGTGGATATGACCAAATCCAAAATTAGGATAACTGACTGTGTTAGCTTTCCCCTCTTCACACGGGGACAAGCCATACCGTATCGCTAGGATACTACTGTAACCCAATCCGGTCATATTCATTACCTATTCATATCACTGTACTGTATTTCAAAACTGTTTCATCTTTAAAAACTGTTTAAAAGTGCATGATATTAATTGTCATTTTAATTGTTAAAGTTTGCATAAATTGTACTTTGCTCCTTTCCTGACTGGATAACCGTAGGTACTACTGATGACCTGGAGATGCTGATCAATAACTATTATGACCCTGATTTGTACCTGGCGGTACTTCCACCTGAGGAGGATGTTGTGGTGTCTCCATAGATGCTATTTTCGTTGAGAGTTTAGTTGTTTCTTTGTTGTTTCAAGTTATGAATCTTGTAACAGAACAAATTTTAATTATCGTTTAAATAAATGTTGTGGTAAATTTAATTTCAAATGTTGTTGATCACCTGCATATGGATTACAGCTTACTGCCGCCGTCTCATCAACGGTGCAGGCTGGCATGATCCGATTCGACCCAAGTATTTGGGGACCGGGTCGTGACATATTTTTAGTGGTGGCCCATGCAGGTCTACAATAACAACAACTTAGGAAAACCTATCTAGAAACAACTAGAACACTAGAACATCAATTTGTCACGACATAGGACCGAAATATTTTATTATTAAATATTTTTGATATAGACTGGTAGGCTACCTTGCTTATGTATTGCAACCTATACTTTCCAGAATATGACCAAGGGAACGACCACCCCTGCTGGTGATGCGGTGCCATCTCCCGATCGCACCCCATCTTCCCCAGTACGACCAGAACCCCCATCCTTGCAGTTGACCGATCGGCCCCATGAACCACCAGCACCTGGCGCCACTTCTGGAACTGCAGATCAAGCGGCGGACCCTACCTATTCTCGGGCTGAGGTGCAGGTCACTGCAGCAGTAGCTACTCAAGCTGTGGCCTCAGTGCCCGATAACTCCTCTGACCTCGCAAGCCTGCTGCGAGATGTACTTGAAGGTCAGAAGGCCCAAGCCGAGGCCCAGCAGAAACTGATAGATATTACGAGGGATGTTATGAATAATGTCAATGACGTAGCCTTAGCTATCTTAAACCGAGTTAGTACGGATCCTCACCCTAGAAGGTATACTCCTGAATCTACAAGATATTTGGGTCCCATCAAGTACCCTATTTTTCGGCAGTCTTGTCGTAAGAGGCTATTGGCTTGTGACTACTGCAAGAGGTCTGGTCATCAGGCCGTTAGTTGTCGCAATAGATTGGGACAATGTTTGGCATGTGGATCTACAGAACATCGGGTAAAGAACTGCCTCTTATCTGTCTATTATACCAGAGCACCTATCCCAGCAACACCTGCTACGCTGCAACCTAGGGACTCTCTTCCTATCGAGCAAGCCTTGCCTCCTACACTCACTGCAGGAAGGCATGATACAGACTCGAGGATCATAGAAGAAGATGAGGCGATTGGAGACTGCTTATACAAGAGCCAGAGCCATGAGGACTAGTACCTAGAACTGCCATTACCTATTGTTATAAGAAGTTGTAACTGAATGTCCTTAGAATAATCATGAGAGTCTTGTTGTAATTCTCCTTTATGAATAAAATTCTTGTTTACACACTTATGGTAGAAATCTTTCCCAAAGTCTCTCTCCTACGATACAATTGCTGAAATTGTAAATAAGGAGGAATGAAAGGCGATATTTATCAGGGATATGTTGGTGATTAAGAATTGGAAGGGTAGAATTTGGATTACCCAAACATTAGTTGGTACCTATAAAATTAGAATTGATGATGGCATAAGGAGTGATTTAGACCCTGACCAGTTTAGGCCGACTGTATGATAGTATATGTTACTACATATGTTTTTCCTAGATTTTGTACCTTTTAGTATCCCGTGATTTTAGGGATGATCTCCTTCCCATATCTTTAACAAACTTTTAGCATCCCTTAGGATCTATACTTTTGCTAATTAGGGACCATTACTAGAACTCCTTAATCTCGTTCGTCAGCAGACCTTTTAACTTCTCCACTAGTGATCAATCTTTTCTATCTTTAACGGGAATCCAGACTCATTCTCTATCTAGAGTTCTAAACTTTAATAACTCTTGTCTACCGGAGAAACTTTTATGATTTGTGTACCCGAACTTGATCTAAATTCTAAATTGACTTCCTTGGAGCGAATCCTGAACCAAATCCTTCTGGAATCATAAACCTCAAGAATTGGTTCAGCCTAGTTAGTTCATGATTCCCCTAGAGAAGATATTTTCAAAATAACCTCAAATTTTGATTGTTATCTTCTAGGTTATTCCAAATATTTTTGTTGATTTTCTCCACTCAACTTGAAACCCTACACTCTCTATGCAACTTCTTGATCAATCCAAAGCTTAGGCAGTATTTTAACTCAATGCTTGAGTACCGTGAAGTACGAACGGTCAGAGAATTGATTCCATCTTATTAGAAAAATCTTCTTTTAAAATTGTTGAGTCATTTTCCTGTTGGCTCTACTAAATCATTTTAACCAGATTTCCCGAAATCCATAAAGACATACTTCTTTTACGTCAACCCTACTCCCTATCACATTCTTAAAACTTTCCTTGGATAAGAAATTATTTCTTCAAATAATTTTGGTAAACGTCTGTATCCTTTAAGTGATTTATCGGGAATGTTCTCATTAACTTCTTCAACTCAACCCAAAACTCTGATTTTTCTACCTTATCCTGCGTCCAACTCAATTGGCCATACTCAAGCTTGATCTATTTCTTCAAAAAAAAAATCAAATCTCTTAATTCTCAAAGGGTTACTGGAACACATATTTATCCTGATAAATTTTCTTGAAACCAGTAGAACATACATCAATACCTTTTTCCTATCATGAATAGAACTTTAGAACTCGTTTGAATTTCAGGAAAACTTCTTTGAACTTTTCATGGACACAGCTGAGAAAATATCCAATAACCTAATACAATTTTGCACATGTGCGTTGTAGTGATTTGCCTGAATTATGAAAACTGCGAGTTTACTGCAGCCAGTTGCGCACTGGCGAGGCAAAAGACTCTAAAGTTGAAGTGATTTCGGGTGTTCATAGATTTCTGGATATTATCGTGACTATGTTCTAAATACACCATGTTGTTCATCTTTGTTGCTTAGTCATGGAATGGATAAAGTTAAAAGAGTACTCGGTCACCTAAAATTATTCAAGTTATTGGGTCAAAAAAATTCACTGCAGTCAGGTGCACTCTGGCGAGGCATGGATTTGAGACAAAGTGACTTCACACATATTTGGTTCCCGAATACTATTCAGACTACATTCATATCATGGTTACCTTTTGCACTATCAAATCATTCTGACTTTCGCCTGATTAGAGGATTTACATTTCTAGCGGTTGTCTTCATTTCCAGAAATCTTTTGTCACAACCAGAGATAACAGATTTCCTACAAAATTCTACTTGGTCGTCCTAAAAATTTATTAGGATCAAATCAAGCTCGACTACCTCGACCTCTTTTCTGTTCAACCTTGGTACGCTGCATACATATATATTCCTATACCTTATGTATTTATTCATTCATTATTATTATCATCTAGTTACAGATTTAATTTGGAAGCTATAGGTAGTTATCTTGTAGGTCTTTTCCCGCATATCCTATCTTCTGACCGTTGAGCGGTGAAACGACATACTTTCCATCCTCGTTGATCATCACTCGGCCCTCATTGAAAATATTTCACTCGATTACATTTATTATCATTTTAATCATCTTTAGTATCCTACTATCGTACAACTTTTCAATTCTTCCTGAGTCACAAATCTTTGTACCCTATTTCAATTTGATGGGACATTTAGATTTCTCATCTTAGAAGATTCCATCATCTTCTGCCTTTTTAAATAAAATGTCGACCTCCACTCTTTTCTTGTTTTCTCTCGTAACCTCTTTTAGTTCTCGCCTATTCTATGATCCTGGAGGTACCTAGGTTCTTTCTCGTGCCTAAAATGATTTGAATACTCCAAACTTTTCCGTCCCATTTCAGATCATATTTTGATAATTCCGATCGTGCCTGCTAGTTTAAAGTTCATTTTGTTTAAGGCTAAGTGTTGATTGTACCCCGGCCCTGATCCTTGAAATTTCGAGGACGAAATTTTCTAAGGAGGGAAGGTTGTGAAACCCGTAATTTTAGTTCATTATTTTAATTAGTTAATTATTTTAATTCTGAAAATTTTAGTCAAAACCCGAAAAAAATCAATTTTTGTTGTTTTTCTAAATTATTAAAATTTTGTGTTTGTTAAATTAATATTTTATCCGATTATTATCAATAGAAAATTATTTTTAAAATAATGAACTTGGATTTTTGTTTGTCTGGCCAGACACGAACCCAAATTTTGAACTCAAAAATATTTTTAAAATTAATTTTTAGAAGTTAATAAATTTTAACTTTTCTTAAGAAAGAGGATACTTAAATTTATTGTTTCATTAGCCATGGTTTAGAGCCCATCATTTGTAGCCAAATCCAAACCCAATAGTCCATTTTCTAACACAAACCCATCAAGTTTATATTTTTTCACCATTACAGCCCATTTCTCTCTCTTAAACTCATTAAGTTGGAAACTTAAGTTTGAAGAGAAAACCATTCTCTTCATTTGGAACCGATGGCCATCGGTTTGGCCGCTCCCCCAACCGCCGGCTCATCCCCTTCCTCTTCTGTAACCTCCGTCGACCCTTCAAGATCCGGTAACCCCTCTTCTCCTCTCCTATTTAACCCTCTCCCATCCTTCCATTCACCATCACCAACAAACTCCCAAATCCCCAAATCCGTGCCCTAGTTTCTGGAACTCGAGACGGAGATCCATCCCCGTCGAGCCGATCCCGCGCGGCCCTCCTCCCGGCCGACCTGAGTACGGCACATCACTCGCCGCCACTCCCTGCGAGCCAGACGCCGACCTAGCCGGCCGCCCCTCCGACAGCCCGCGTCCGGCCTCCCGCGCCCCTGTTCGACTCCGCTCGCGAGTCTTCAGGACGATCCCGACTTGGACCACTCTCTGCATGGTTTTTCCAAAGTGCTATTTCTGTCGGATCCGGTCCTAGGCGTGCCCGTGCACTCTGTCAGTGTTCCGAGTCCGAGGCATCACTTCAGATTCCTTCGTTTTTTTGGTAACTTCTGTTAGTTCCGTAGTTCTTTTGGTCTATGATGAAATCTGGTCCAGGAATTTTCTTTTAAAAATTTGGTTTTTTCGGCTATGTTTCTGGTTTCGGACAATTGTCCTCTGATTTTGGGTTCTGTGATTTTTACGTGAACTCTTTGGAAAGAGTTCTGTGGAAAAATTTGGTTTTTCGAAAATATTTCAGATGCTGTGGTTAGCCAATGTTATTTGGATTATGATTCTGTTGGTTTTCTTAGTATTTTGTTATGTGGGAATTCCTTAATTCATGTTGGCTCGGGAAATTCCTTAGTATCGGTGGACTTGGGAATTTTGTTGGTTGAGATCATTTTTCAGGAAAATCGGCGCATTTTCCAGTTTTGGGTTATCCCGAAAATAGAGGAAATGCTGCCGAAATTTCTATAAAAATTTGATTATAAAATTTTAAAATGAATTTCGGAAAAGAATATTATTTGTTTTGGATTCATTTGGGCGACGACCTTATCGGTATATGGGCCCCAGTGAAATGCAAACGCACCGGTTTGTCCGGACGTTGAGGCAGAGTAGCTGTAAATGAAGATTGGACCAGTTCTGAGACTCATTCTATTTTTATTCTTAAATTAAAATTATTAGTTGTTATTATGTAGGTAATTTACAAAGACTAACAAAATTTTCTCTTATTTTAATTCTTGGGAATGTAAGGGCATAAGCCCATTTATCTATTTTTGTAATTTGTAATAAGTAGGAATTAGCTGTGGATTTGCTGGGATTGTGAACGTGTAGAATTAATTAACATTATTATTAATTATTAGTTAGAAATTCATGATTTTCTCACTTAAAGAAAAGAAAAATATATTTAAATGTATAATTATAAAATACTAACTTTTTCCCAATAAATTGATAAAAACAAGTTTTCCGGAATAAAACATAAATTTGGATTTCCTAAATTGTAACGCACTAGAAAAGCGTGTTTTGATTGTGTTGATTAATACAAGATTAAAATTTACTAGGAAACAAAATCTAGAGATTGTAACTAGATTCTAGAGTTGTGGTTCTGAGACATAATTTCCGGAATGTTGGATTTCAAGGAAGAGGGTGACTGTTCAAATTCCAAAGGACCAATCTCGTCCAACTTAGGAAATTTAAGGCAAGTACATTTATGTGGATTTACGATTATTTTAACAATCATTTCATTGCAATTTTAAACCACTGTTATACACGAACTCTTTCGAGAGTACTGACCGTACTGTTGGGGACTGGGGGAGTAGAGTAGTGGATATGACCAAATCCAAAATTAGGATAACTGACTGTGTTAGCTTTCCCCTCTTCACACGGGGACAAGCCATACCGTATCGCTAGGATACTACTGTAACCCAATCCGGTCATATTCATTACCTATTCATATCACTGTACTGTATTTCAAAACTGTTTCATCTTTAAAAACTATTTAAAAGTGCATGATATTAATTGTCATTTTAATTGTTAAAGTTTGCATAAATTGTACTTTGCTCCTTTCCTGACTGGATAACCGTAGGTACTACTGATGACCTGGAGATGCTGATCAATAACTATTATGACCCTGATTTGTACCCGACGGTACTTCCACCTGAGGAGGATGTTGTGGCGTCTCCATAGATGCTATTTTCGTTGAGAGTTTAGTTGTTTCTTTGTTGTTTCAAGTTATGAATCTTGTAACAGAATAAATTTTAATTATCGTTTAAATAAATGTTATGGCAAATTTAATTTCAAATGTTGTTGATCACCTGCATATGGATTACAGCTTACTGCCGTCGTCTCATCAACGGTGCAGGCTGGGCATGATCCGATTCGACCCAAGTATTTGGGGACCGGGTCGTGATCGGAAAAGAATATTATTTGTTTTGGATTCATTTGGGCGACGACCTTATCGGTATATGGGCCCAGTGAAATGCAAACGCACCGATTTGTCCGGACGTTGAGGCAGAGTAGCTGTAAATGAAGATTGGACCAGTTCTGAGACTCATTCTATTTTTATTCTTAAATTAAAATTATTAGTTATTATTATGTAGGTAATTTACAAAGACTAACAAAATTTTCTCTTATTTTAATTCTTGGGAATGTAAGGGCATAAGCCCATTTATCTATTTTTGTAATTTGTAATAAGTAGGAATTAGCTGTGGATTTGCTGGAATTGTGAACGTGTAGAATTAATTAACATTATTATTAATTATTAGTTAGAAATTCATGATTTTCTCACTTAAAGAAAAGAAAAATATATTTAAATGTATAATTATAAAATACTAACTTTTTCCCAATAAATTGATAAAAACAAGTTTTCCGGAATAAAACATAAATTTGGATTTCCTAAATTGTAACGCACTAGAAAAGCGTGTTTTGATTGTGTTGATTAATACAAGATTAAAATTTACTAGGAAACAAAATCTAGAGATTGTAACTAGATTCTAGAGTTGTGGTTCTGAGACATAATTTCCGGAATGTAGGATTTCAAGGAAGAGGGTGACTGTTCAAATTCTGAAGGACCAATCTCGTCCAACTTAGGAAATTTAAGGCAAGTACATTTATGTGGATTTACGATTATTTTAACAATCATTTCATTGCAATTTTAAACCATTGTTATACACGAACTCTTTCGAGAGTACTGACCGTACTGTTGGGGACTGGGGGAGTAGAGTAGTGGATATGACCAAATCCAAAATTAGGATAACTGACTGTGTTAGCTTTCCCCTCTTCACACGGGGACAAGCCATACCGTATCGCTAGGATACTACTGTAACCCAATCCGGTCATATTCATTACCTATTCATATCACTGTACTGTATTTCAAAACTGTTTCATCTTTAAAAACTGTTTAAAAGTGCATGATATTAATTGTCATTTTAATTGTTAAAGTTTGCATAAATTGTACTTTGCTCCTTTCCTGACTGGATAACCGTAGGTACTACTGATGACCTGGAGATGCTGATCAATAACTATTATGACCCTGATTTGTACCCGGCAGTACTTCCACCTGAGGAGGATGTTGTGGCATCTCCATAGATGCTATTTTCGTTGAGAGTTTAGTTGTTTCTTTGTTGTTTCAAGTTATGAATCTTGTAACAGAACAAATTTTAATTATCGTTTAAATAAATGTTGTGGCAAATTTAATTTCAAATGTTGTTGATCACCTGCATATGGATTACAGCTTACTGCCGCCGTCTCACCAACGGTGCAGGCTGGGCATGATCCGATTCGACCCAAGTATTTGGGGACCGGGTCGTGACACGCTGAAATTACAGTAGACTAGATTGCTGCTTTATTAAAATGCAGGATGCAACAATCTCAAGTTACAGCAACAGGCTAACAACTCGATGCAATTGGAGCAACCTAACGCAGACGACTGCTAGAATAGCTGAACCACAACATACAGGAGCTTTCAACCATCGTCCAGGGGGATCAGATATCACTCCGACAACCAGTTGCATGGAGCAACTTATTGTACTTCACTTAATTATAATAAAACAACCCTAAATGGAATGTGAATTACCTGCTATGTAACAATACATATGCTCCTTGTGAAAGTACCTTATCCACTTATATATTACTGACCTGCAATGTAATAAATACAACATAAATGAGAAGTACAAATCAACAATTTCATGTTTGACCTGCAAACTAATTTTGCACATAATTACCTTACAGCCATCGATCTTGTACCAGTGACATTCAAAATCCATGAAAGAACTGTCAAACCACTAAGAAAGGGATGACTAAGAAAGAGTGTATATGAGATGACTAAGAATTTCTAAGAAAGGGATATAACATTCCTTTGATAACTAAGAACACAAAGAAATTCTACGATAAATACAATAGTGAAAGTTTTGGTGTCACAAACAAGCAACACACATCTTAATTAATAAGAATATCAGGATTTATTTTCAGAAAATATCAAACAAAATCAATTACGAACAATCAACCTTCTCCGTAAGCTAACAATTTTCATAAAAAAATTATGAAAATTAAGAAAAATGAAGAGAATATAAAAAAAAATCTTTTGACCATCAATAGCTTTACTGTAATGAATCACAAGCTAATAAGACATAATCCTCAGTTGCCGAATAAATTAAATGAAGGGAATATCAACAAAATCTTCAACTTGCTACTTTGTGCCTGTTGGTTGTCTAGCTACTATAAGGCTCCAAGAAGTGCACTATAATACCTATGGAAAAAACTTATTTTTGTTAACAACTATTTGATATCACATGATTAAGTTGAAGTCTGCTACAATTTTCTTAGTAACACAAAAAAAATCCAACAATTCACATACTTTGCTAACAACTATTTGATATCACATGATTAATCTATATTTTAGGAAGGATAATTTGCGTAAACACCATCTAGACTGTAAGGGGTGTGCAATGAAGCCATACGGAAGATTCTTCTTCCATACATGCCTTCTCGAACTTTGAAGATTTTGTTTTTAAACTCTTCCTCACTGGTGCTTAATAGGATTGGACGATGATTGGATATAACATTAGCGAGACCAAAAGATAGTGATAAAGGAAATTTAGCATTTCAATCCGTAGAAAATAAGAATCTATGAAGCTTAATCAATACAGTGTTGTCTCTATTATTGGACCAAGTGAAGTCTCTTCTCGTCATAGGCACATCAACTAAATTATAACCTCTAATATAGTTATTGAAGTCATCAATTACAGACTCCATTTTTTTTCATGATGAAATATGATTAATTTGAAGTCTGCTCCAATAAGCCAAGCCCCCTGAAAATTATGTCTTGCAATAATAAGATCTTTCCATAGGATCGTTTCGTTGATGTTTGTCACATGGTCCATAAATTGATAAAATAAGTTGTAACAGTAAGATGAAGTTTCAGTCAGAGTGTGCATGACATCTTAAGATAGAGTTCATATCTTTGATTTGTATCTACTGTTATTTCAGCTTTAGAATTTATAAGATGCCTACAAATATAAACAAAAGTTTGCACGTATGGTTCCAGTTCCCCAACCTTTTCATACGGAGACCCTCCTCCTCATATACACACACCTAAGTCCACCTAACCGGGAGGAAGCTCTTCTCATTTTCAGTATATTTTTTTGAAAGAAATTCCAGCCTATGCAACACTATACTATAGACACATAAAAAACAGATCATATAAACTAACAAAATTATTTTTGCCATTGAGCAACAATAATATTTCACAAGAGCCAAATAAAACGAATATAAAAAAATGCAATTGTTTGGGACACAATATTTCTTTGTCTTTGTCTTGCACTTGACATCCAGCTGGTGCAACCGGAGAGTGATATGGTCAGCTAGTATCCTTTGATATAAAATTCCATTACTCAATCATGATTCACATGCCACCAAAGCCTTAGATGGATAATGTGACCAAAAGACAGTTAGCTAACAACATCCACATCAATTGCTCTCACAAGCAGCTACTGTTCTGAAAGAAACACGGCCTAGAAGTTATTCTAAACTCATATTTCTAGGTCCACTCTATCTATTAGAACGCCTTTTCCCAATACTAGTTATGTTATCACATAGCTTTGTTTAGAAGACTTACTATTTGAGCTACAAAGCCTAGGTACATTTAAGAAGGATTAGCCATACTATTTGGTTGGTTTATGTAGTATAATTAGTACTAGTAATTTGTTTATTATATATAAAGGTTTTTATTCCAATATCAGTTATAGTGCTCTCCATGTGTTGTTTATATATCAAGATTCCATTCATTTTTTTAGTACTGTTATCCATATCCAACACAATGAGTGAGAAAGAGTTATTTTTATTTGAGATATCTTGTTTCTATGTTGACTATAACCAGCAGAAAACAAATTAAAATTTTTTGGTTTATCACAATGTTTTGGGATTAGAGAAGATTACAAGGCGAGAGAAAAAATGGTCTTAGATGGCCATAACGTGTAATGCATAAAAAAATGTCTTCTGAAGAGCAAAAAACTCTCCTTGATCAATTTGAACCCTAGCTAGAAACATAGATCGGTCCTAATTTAGGAAACAAAACATCATAAAAAAATTCACCCAAAAAAGAATCAATAAAAGAAAACTAACCAAACTTCAATACCATTTCGAACAACCAACGATCACGCGAATAGGATTGAGCACTTCATGCTGATATTTTTTTTTCGAATCGACAATTTTTTTAGGGGAAATCGAAGAAAATCTAGAGATCAGAATGAGCTCACCATAAAATAGAGTAGATCAGTGGCACGAGCGCGAATCGGTCGTCATTGATTTGAAGAATTGCAGATCAGAAAACAATTGGAGAAAATAAGTTGTATTCAAATATTTAGAGAGAGGAATTGAGGATTAAGGATTTTAATCAGTGGACCTTAGGGATGAGGGGGATTTGGGGAGGTGGGGGTATTGTTAGGGGTCGAAGAGAGACCTTAACACGGGAGAAGACGGCTAACGGGAGCATCAACGAGATCTGAGAGATCATCTGAAGCTCGAGAGAGGGGATAAGGAGAGGGAACGATGAAAATGAGTTGAAATGAGTCTAATATCTCAGATAATTTTATTGAGGGCTACTGCCTACTACTTATAGAGGGTCCAACCCCTCTTCATATTACATCTAACCGATGTGGGACTAAAGTCCCTTATTTACTCTCAACACTCCCCCTCAAGATGGGCGATAGATTAATCATCCCCATCTTGTTACATAGCTTTGACAGACTCAATGAACTAAGACCCTTAGTCAGACAGTCTGCCACTTGTTCTTCTGAGCGAACATAGTCAATCTTCAGTATCCCTTGTTCCAGCTTTTCTTTGATGAAGAATCGATCAATCTCGATGTGCTTCATTCTGTCGTGCTGAACCGGATTGTTCGCTATACTTATCGCAGCTTGACTATCGCTCAGAAGGTACAATGGTGTCCCCTTGTCTAGCTTCAACTCTGTCAGCAGCGCCTTTACCCATAGCATTTCTGATACTCCTAGAGCCATTGCTCTGTATTCTGCTTCAGCTGTCGACCGTGCTACCACTGACTGTTTCTTGCTTCTCCATGAAACTAGGTTTCCTCCTACAAAAACACAGTACCCTGTGGTAGACCTTCTGTCGTCTATGCAGCTTGCCCAGTCTGCATCGCAGTATTCCTCAATATCTGTGCATCCATTCTTCTTGAACCACAGTCCTTTTTCCGGCATCCCTTTCAGATATCTTAGGATCTAAAATACTGCATCCATATGACCCGTTCTTGGATCATGCATATAGCGGCTTACAACACTTACTGCAAATGAGATATCAGGGCGAGTATGCCCTAGATAAATCAGTCTGCCTACTAGCCTTTGATATCTTTCGTGATCAACAGGCTCTCCTGCTTCTGCTCTCATCTTGTACTTTTGGTCAATTGGAGTGACTGCTGCTCGGCATCCCAGTATTCCTGTCTCCTTCAGCAGATCTAGTGCATATTTCCTTTGTGAGAGAACAATTCCTTGTTCACCATCACACACCTTGATACCTAAAAAGTATCTCATCTGTCCTAAGTCCTTTACCTCAAACTCCTTAGCGAGTTTCGACTTCAGCTTAGTGATCTCATCAGCATCATCACCTGTGATCACTATATCATCTACATATACAGCAAGTATAGTAATGTGGCCCCTTGCATGCTGGAAAAAGACAGTATGATCTGCATTTGTCTGATGGTACCCCATGCCAGTAACAGCCCTTCTGAATCTGTCAAACCAGGCTCGGGGAGATTGCTTCAGCCCGTACAGTGACTTCTTCAGTTTGCACACTTTTTTATGTAACGTTCCTTCACCTGAATCTGACACAGAGTAGCACCCCGGAGGAGTCTCCATGTATACTTCTTCTTGTAGGTCTCCATGAAGAAATACGTTCTTTACGTCTAACTGATGTAGCTTCCACCTATAGTTTGCTGCAATGGAGACTAGCGTTCTTACGGTACTCATCTTCGCTACTGGGGCAAAAGTCTCATCATAGTCGATGCCATACGTCTGGGTATAGCCTTTTGCAACCAGTCTCGCCTTGTACCGCTCAACTTTTCCTTCTGGTGTCTCCTTCACTGTGTACACCTATTTGCATCCCACAGCTTTCTTCCCTTCAGGTAATGGCACCAGCTCCCATGTCTTATTTTTCTCTAGTGCCCCCAGTTCTTCCATCATTGCAGCTTTCCATCTTGGGTCCTTCTTTGCTTCCTGCCAATTCTTAGGTAAAGAAGTGGAGTCTAATGAAGTGAGGAAGGCTTGATAAGTCAGAGAGATATTAGAATAAGACAAGTAGTTGGCGATATCATGTTCATAATCTTGATAACGAATAGGAGCCTTTCCTGCATTAATACGAGAAGACCTCCTTAAGGGAGCAATAGGTGGAGGGGAAAGCATACCATCCGAGTCGGAGAGACCCGCTTCCGAATCCGAATGATCCGGTACGGAAGTAACATCTTCAGGAGTTGGGGCAGGAGTAGACGAAGGACTTGGCACAATTGGCACAGGGCACGGCACAGTACTGGACCTCTGCTATCTTCTTCTGTAAACTTGGAGCTCCTTTTCTTTTGTCTGCTTCTCCCCCTACGTAATGTACGTATTGTCTTCTTCGTCCTCCGTATCAGTATCATGGATGCTTTCTCCCCCTTTCTTCCAGTTTGTCACGACAGGACAAGGTACCGATCCGACAACTACGTTTGGGCGTACAACCTTCCCCTCACGTCTAACACCCTCTGTGGGAGGCGTGTTCCCAAATGCAGAACCTTCGTCCGAACCATAAAAAGGTTCCAGCTCTCTGAATGTAACGTCCATGCATACAAACAGCTTCCGTTCAACCGGGCTCCAGCATACGTAACCCTTCTGTGTCCCGGTGTACCCAACAAAGACACACTTAACTGCTCGAGGATCCAGCTTACCAACACCAGGCCGATTATCATGGACGAAGCATACGCAACCAAATACTTTCGGAGGAACGGTGTACGCAGTTGTCCCCGTGAGCATCTCCAAAGGCGTCTTCCAGTCCAGTAATTGAGAGGGCATCATGTTGATGAGATAAGAGGCTGTCAAGACAGCCTGACCCCACAAAAATTTAGGGACATTCATAGCCAGCATCATTGTCCGAGCCACCTCCAGCAGGTGCCTATTCTTTCGTTCGGCAACACCATTTTGAGCCGGTGTATAAGCACAAGAGGTTTGATGCAGTATACCATGAGAGGATAAATACGCAGCAAACCTCTTATGGGTATATTCCGTCCCATTATTCGACCGGAAACACTTAACACGAGCATTATACTGTGTCCTCACCCGTTGATGGAAGCTTAAAAATGCCTCGAAAACATCACTTTTATTCTTCAGCAGGTAGACCCACGTTACGCGGGTAGAGCAATCAATAAAAGTAACAAACCATCTATAACCGTTAACACCATTGGTAGGACAAGGGCCCCACACATCGGAATGAATCATATCAAAAGCAGCAGAACGTCGATGCCCAGAACTCACATAGGAGCTTCTGGTATGTTTTCCCAACTCACAAGCATCACAAACTAACAACTCTTTATTTGCTTTTTGATATAAGGACGGATACAATCGACTAATAACGGGAAAAGAAGAATGTCCTACACGCTGATGTTGGAGGAGTAGTTCGGCTTCGACACTTCGACTTCGGACTTCCGGTTGGGCGTCTGCAACCAAAGATGCCAGTGCTCTATCCAGACCGTTCCTGTCCAAGTACCATAGACCCTTATGCCATGTGCCAGTGCCTAGTCGTCTCCCCGTTCCCTTCTCCTAAAAAGTTACCTTAGGAATATCAAAGGAAACAATACAGTTTAGATCAAGGATAATGGCGCTAATGGAAATAAGATTGACAGGAAAGGAAGGAGCATGTAAGACATTAGATAGAGTGATGGAAGGAGTGCAATCAACAGTGCCTTTACCCGTAACCGGCCTGTAGGTACCATCAGCAGTCTGAATGCTTTCTGGCGGCGTTAGAGTAGAGTATTCCCGAAACTCTCCTCGGGACCCCGTGACATGGCAAGATGCCCCAGAGTCCATAATCCAAGCTGGCTGAGAGACAGATGCAAGAGCACGCGGAGGTATACCGGCACGGGTTTGAGAGAAGTAAGTACAGTAATCTCCTGTAGCAGACGGCGCCCCAGGAATGACTTGTCTTTCACCAGAACCAAGCTTTGAGCCGCGCATCTTCTCGAGAACTTCCCTCTCAAATGGAGTGATGTCCGCCAGCTGATTGTCCCCACCTTCATCCGCCAGATGCGCCTTATTGCCTCCAGAGTAAGTGCCCCTTCCACCACCGTAGCTGCCTCGACCACCTCGTCATCTACCGCGACCACGACCCCGACCATTCGAGGGAGTCCGTGTCGATTTTGGGCAAAAACGGATGTAATGCCCTGTGTCACCACAGTTGTGGCAAACGCTTCCCGTAGAAGGAGGCTGTGTGAAAGTGGCAAGAGCAGATGTGTCAACTCCGGCCTGCTCCCCCTGGGAGAGACCCTTGGTAGGCATCAGCTTCAACTGGGCTTCTTCTTGTGCCATGGCAGCTATGGCGTCTTCTAATGTCGGCAGCGTCGGTTGTACGAGAAGGATATTCTGCCGTTGCTCAAACGCTGGATTGAGCCCCTTCAAAAACTTCATCATCCGTTGCCGCGAGATATAATCCAGAAATTTCTGGAAATATTTTGCAAAAGTCGGTTCAACCTGAGCATCCTCCTTGCCAAGAGGATCATAATGGTCAAGATCAGACCAGTACTTCTTCAACAAGGCAGCGTACTCAGAGATAGTACGATCGTCTTGGAATACCCTATCGAGCTCATCCTGCAGTTGGAAGACTCGCATGGGGTTACCCGAACCGGAGTACATGTCTTTCAACATTTTCCAGATATCAGCAGCTCTCTCCATTGCTTCAACGTTACCCGATACTTGGTCGGTCAAAGAGGCTGTCAACCAACCAGCCACGACATTGTTGACAATGTCCCATACAACAAACTCCTTCGAGGAGTGATCGACAGGGGCCTTGGTGGTGCCATCTACATAACCAACCAAGCCACGTCCCTTCAGCGTCCGCATCGCCTGCCGCGACCATTTCAAGTAGTTGGTCGTGCCTTCCAACTTCGTCTCCAGCTTGTCCAACTTCCCTATTTTGTACGGTGACGGATCCACATCAGTATGGGTCACACGTGGGGTCGCCTCCGGTAATCTCTTGGTCAGGAGATCCTCGACCAGGGCCTTCATTTCTTCTGCTGTCAACTTCTCATAGATGGAGTCCATGACTTCTGCAACTGCAATCAGTGAGGTGTTGTTGTTTTCGGAGTCTTCTTCTTTCGAGTCGTCTTCGTCTAAGTCAGCTACCGGGGGAAAACAATAAAACGAGATCCCTCACTGATATGTCATAGTTTATACGACCAACTAGAACCGCGTCATGATAACGCGTTCGGACGGCTCAAGGATAACCAACGTAGTTGTGCCTCCTTGCATGAGACAAACCAGAGGTATACCAGCCGTGCAGAAACGATTGTAAAAACAATGTTTCTGAGATACGAAGATCTAAAGAAATTTCGTATTCGTAGCAGAGCTTCTAAAAAGAAGGTACTGATTCTCGAAGGCAACAACAGAGATCTTCTAAAGAGAAGGAAATCTGTTTTTTTTTTAATTTTTTTTTGTTTTTTTTGTTTGTTTCTTGTTTTCTGGAAAAGAGGAAAACCCTAAAAAGGACAGTAAAGAAGGGGGGGTCGACGCTTGGAAGGGGGGGCGACGCTGGAAGTACGGGGGCGGATGCCGGAGGGCGGATGCTGGAAGGGGGGTCGACGCTGGAAGGGGGGGCGGCGCTGGCTGAGGCTGGAGGGCGGGGGCGGAGGCTGGAGGGCGGGGGCGGAGGCTGGAGGGGGGTGGCGGATACTGGAGGGCTGAGGCGGAGGCTGGAGGGCGGGGGCAGCGCTGGTGGTAGAGAGGCAGCGGAGGGAGGGCAGAGAAAGCGGCTAGGGTTTGGAGGGGGGACGACGCTGGTGGTGGAGAGGCAGCGGAGGGAGGGCAGAGGAAGCGGCTAGGGTTTGGCGGCTAGGGTTTAGAGGAGGGGATTGAGAACTCGGCTCTGATACCAAGTTGAAATGAGTCTAATATCTCAGATAATTTTATTGAGGGCTACTGCCTACTACTTATAGAGGGTCCAACCCCTCTTCATATTACATCTAACCGATGTGGGACTAAAGTCCCTTATTTACTCTCAACAAAATAAAAACCTACGGGATCTGGGACTTTTTCATCTGTAACACTTTGATCAACATTGACCTTTTTAATTTTTTTATTGAACTTTGTAACGGTTGTTATTGTTACAAGAATTATAAAGTTAATAAAAACATAAATTTTGAAGTTTAGTAATATTTTTTTAACTATTGTAACGGTTATTTCTGTTACAAGAGTGTCACAGTAATAACCATTACTAATTATAAAAAAGGTGTTACAAATTGATTATTTTGGTGTAGTGATATAAATAATAAAATCTCAGAGATGACGCAATCTGTATTCTTCGTTTCTTTTCATATCGAGATCGAAGTTTTAAGACACTTATCGAAATCAGTTTGACTATGGCTAAATGTGCCAACAATCTTCCCTATTTTGATAATGTGACAAAACTACGATTGATAATTAAGGAAATGTTCAGCTTGAAGTGGAAGTAAACTTGATGAGTACGAAATGTACGGTAGTAGCTTTTTATCCGTCAAAAAAAATGGTACAGTACTCAATGCTCAATGCTCCCCCGTAGTGTACGGTCAAGTCTGATTACTCCCCCGTAATAAAACATTCTGCTGAATCTGTATCTGTAGAATCTAAACCAAAATTCCTTCAAACCAAATTAGTAATACAGTAAATAATCATCAGAAATCGTAAGTTGTATCCAAGATGAATCAAATCTAAATTTTAACAATCTTTAATCAATCTTACTCCCCCATTTTGTTATAATAGCAAAATGGTATAGCAATATTAAACCACAAAGCATAATAGAAGACATGCATGGAATAATGAAAATACTAGCATAAATTGAAAAAAGTTTTGCATACATCACACAGAAAAAAAAACTAAAAAAGTCATAATTGATAATGCTTGAAAGAAGCATTTATCACTAATACATGTCAACTAAAATAAAGTCAAAACATAACAAAGTCACTGAACTATCACGAGGAATAACAAATCCTCAACTATCATCCTCATCATCATCATCAACTGCAATACCAGCAGCACTAGAAGGACCGATCTCAGCAGATCGGTTGGGATCATATTGAGCAGCCGCAGGGTCAAAGTAACGTTGTACCTCACGGTCATCAATGAGATAGCCAAGCCGGGTCGGATCACAAACCATAAGAATGGGGCCTCTAGGGTTATGAGCAAGGCTATACAATAAATCATGAACCGTGTTCAAGATGGCTTGGAGCTGAAGGGTAGTACGAAAATCTATAGTACGAAACTGATCCAGCATGAGAGTCTGAAGGGACTCAAGAGTAACACCGTCAGAAGGATGAGTAGCCTGAGAATCAGTGGAAGTGGGAATGACTATAGGAGGTAGAACCTGTGCAGGCTGAGCTAGGTGACGATACTCACGAAGATAGGCAGGAGTAGTATCCTCAGTACAGTCCTCAAGACTGACCTCAAAATACTGAATGATGATAGGGAGGTACATCGCGTATAGAAGGCATCGCGAGGAAGTCTTGCGACAACGTTCCATATCGGAGATGATAGTCTTGGAAAGACAAAAGAAAACATGAAAGTGAATATAGTGTTGGCCGCATAGTGCCAGTCCGCATAGATGCATAGTGCCTGGCCGTATAGTGCCTGGCCGCATAGCTGCATAGTGCCTGGCCGTATAGTGCCTGGCCGCATAGCTGCATAGTACTGCATAGTGCCTATTTTGGCTGTTTTATGTCCTATTTGGCTGATTTATGGCTAGAATTTCTTCCAACTTCTAACATGAAAGTTATAGATCTTTGTCTTGGCTTCAAGAATCTTCTTGTTTCACTTTAACTGGAGTTTATATGCGATAACTTCAATCATAGTTTTGATCTTTTTGACATATTTTCTGTACTTAACGCTTTGAGGTTTCCTTCGACTGTAATAAATTTTTATAATGATTAGATAATTTTGTACAGTTAGAGAATAATTGTACCCTCTTATATTCTTAACACTAGCACAGATTCAATTATTACTTTTGTCAAGTAGTACATTTATTTATTTCTTCTCTCATGCCATGATACATCTTTTATCTAATTATTTCTACATGTGATCCTTATTGTCATGTTTGCTTAATATTCTAGATAGTGGCCTGTCGTGGTACACTCATGCTACACGTCTCGTCTCTGCTTATACCAGATAGTGACCCATTGTGGTGCACTCTGGTACATGTATTCCTTTGTTTACATGATGGTGACCCGTCGTGGTGCACTCTTGAACATGTCTTTACATGCTAACATGATAGTGGCCTGTCGTGGCACACTCTTAACAAGCAACCTTAACATGATAACTCTTGATAGTGGTCCATTGTGGCGCACTCTTAACATGACAAGTAAACCTAACATGACATGTATGATCAAGATGCTGTTGTGACGGCTATTCTCCTTGCTAATACAACTCATTTGGACACCGTGGTTGAATGTATTGTGTATGAGTTAACAAGCTACATGTCTCGTCTGCATCATGTCTAGGACATGAATTTTTGGTTACCACGATCAGGGATTCATACTGAATCTAACTAGGTTAATGACTAGATTGATCAAGTAGTTAATATAGAGAGATTTTTCAGTTACAGACGATCCCGTTATCGGGGTGCCTCAAGTGGACTTGTAGCCTGCCGACGAGTATGGCGCATTTCCAGCACACTGTCAAGTGTTGCACCAATCAAGCTACCTGATAACTCTCTTATGGTACATTTATCTCCTGGGCGATATATCCACTATTATATGTAAATGGGATACATTTGTCTCCTGGGCGATGTATCCACTATTATATGTAAATGGGATACATTTGTCTCTTGGGCGATGTACCCACTATTATATGTACATGGGATACATTATGTCACATGTTAATTACTTCTGCTCCAAGTGGCTTACTTATTATCTTTTCTATTTCTCGGGATGAGTGCATTGGTAGTGCACGAGTCTCGATCTGTATTTACTTATTGCTTTCTCTAACCATTGCTATGTTAGCTATTGCTGGTTTTAGTTCATAGTTTGGCTTCTTTTGACTTGCTATTTGGGGGTCTGACCCTACTGGTTTTGTTTGGCCATATCTGATAGAGGAGCCCAAAGGATCTTTCGTACCATCTACTTGACGATGACTATCCGGAGCACCAGAGTACCTGAGTGGATTTCTTATTTTATTCTTCGACTTGATATGTACATTATTCTTTTGCGGCGTTTAGCCTCCGAGCACGTGTTTAGCTCGTGTTTTGGTTCTTGATATTTAGCCTACGGGCCAAAATATGATGTGTGTATTCTAAACTATAGCTAGAGCTTATCATGTATGACTATTACTCTTGTTAGTTCTCTATCTTGGTACGACTAGCTTCATGATCATCCATGTATAAATGGTTTGGGATGCTTTACTATTGTATGTCTGATGATCATACTTCTTGTTCTTCGTATAACTGCCTGTGATTGAGATATCTAGGATTGCTTGACCTAGGATTGACTGTTGGCTTGTAGAAATAACTCTCATGTCTTGACAGCTTTACGTGATTTTACGGTACTAGTGTACTTTGGTATCACATAGCTGGCCTTGTCCGTTCCCACGTGCCAGTATTCTGGTTCTGGGGCATGACACCCATAGAGGTAATAACGAATTCGAGAAATTTGCTACTAGAGACTCCAATGAATGACTTGGTGGGATTCATCTTGAGTTGATGCTAGCGCATTAGATCGAAGATAGTTCTTAAGTCTTAGATGCGATCTTCCTTTAGACGACTTTTGACAGCAATATCGTCGACATATCATTCAACTGTCTTCCGTAAATGTTCACAAAAGATGGTACTCATGGCCCACTGATAGGTTGCACCAGCGTTCTTGAGACCAAACGACATGGTTGTGTAGCAGTACCCTAGAGGAGTATGGAAAGATGTATGTTTTTCATCTTCGGGGTTCATCCTAATCTGATTGTATCCAGAAAACGCGTCCATAAAAGACATCTGCTCAAACCCACAAGTGTTGTCGATCATGACATCAGTGATCGAAAGAGGAACTCATCCTTGGGACAAGCTTCATAAGGTCTCTAAAGTCGATGCAGACTCGAACCTTTCCTATTTGTTTCATAACTGGGACGATATTAGCCACCCAGTCGGGATGTTGTTCTTCTCTAACAAATCCGCAAGCGAGAGCTTCTTGATTTCAGCTTCTATAGCGTCCGTCATGTCAGGTCAGAATCGACGTTGTTGTTGTTTAACTGGTCTCGCATTTGGCAGGATATTGAGCTTGTGGGTAGCGATATGAGGATCTTATCCCGACATATCCTCATAGCTCCGGATAAATACGTCAATGTATTCTCGAATGAACTGGATCAGTTCTTATGTATTCGCTTCAGGGAAACTTTTGATGATGATTGGCCTTGGAGAAGCTTCGTCTTCGACATCGACCTGAACCAACTGATCTGCGATAGGTGGTTCGCGTTGCTTAAAGCGAAGTTCCCAGTAAGTATCCATCCTTTGTGCCCAAGGATCAGAGTCAGGGACTTCAGCAAAGTTGTCGCCGTCTTCTGAGAACTCGACGTTCACCATAATGGAAGATAAAGTCACTCGATTGTAAGCCCACTTCCCGAGTTTTTGAAATTTTTATTTATTTATTTTTAGTTGCAGTTTTAAATATATTTTTCTAGTTAGAAAATAGTATTTATTATCTATATTTTGAAGAGATTTGTCAAATTTATTTTTAGAAGGGATTTTTAAAAATAGACTTTTAGAATTAGTTGATCATTTATTATTGCGATCATGTTTCAAATATTATTTGATATTATTAAAATATTATTGTAAAATATTATGGTTACATAGTATTAAATTTAGTTTGGCTAAATGTGTTCGATATTATTAACAATATGGATTATTATTTCTAATCACTATAGATTAATATTGATTAAATCTAGGACTTATTAAATTTGATAATTATTTGAGTTATTGTTATCATTCATTTTATGATTTAGAAAATATTGTTTGAATTATAATGATAATATTAATTATTATTAAAGTTATTTGATTATCAAATATTATATTTAAATTTGATTTAGTCTGATTAATAAAATGTATTTGTCTGATAATTATAGGAAAATATTACCAATTATTTGATAATTTTGATAATATACTTGCAGAGTTAATTGGTTTATCACTATCAATTATTTTAAGGAATTGATTTTATAAAATCTATTTCAATTATAATTAGATATTATTTTAAATCGTTCTAGTAATTAATTGATTTAGATTTTAACGATTTAAATTCTTGATAAACATTAAGTACTACCTTGATTTACTATCATTATCAAGTAACATATTTAGACTAGATTTACTATGTTGTAAATAATTATTTGGAGTTTAAATTAGGGAAGAGATATAATATATGGAATTTCGATCTCATCGGATAGGGTAGCCTCCATATAGTTAAGGATGTTTTCCTTCTTTTCCCGACTCAACCCCGTTTCTTTCTCCTGAAAATTTGAATTCTATCCCGTCCCAGCCTTCGACTCCACCTTCACATAATACCACCACCCATTCCCCCTTCACCGTCAACACCACACATCCATAGCCATCAAACACCACCGTCGATCTTGACTTCCTACGAAGATGCCGTTTTTCCCGGCAAAATGCCCGCGGCCAACATCATCGACCTCCGTCATCCCATTATGCTCAGCCAAACCCACTGACCACCGCCATCAACGCCGACCCTGTCCCGACAAGCCCCGCTCTCTGCACATCGACTCCACACGACACCATCGTACCAATCAGTCACTGACACCAGACCATCGCCACCAGCACAACTCAGACCACCGCCACCGTTAGCATTAGAACAGAAAACACCATCACCATAACCTTGGACGAACACCCAACACCCCACCGCAGCCACCGTCACGGCAGCCGACAACCGACCTCCTCGCCCAAACACCAAACCATCCACACTATAGCCACGACCATCATCACACCCGTACCCAAAACCAACGTCAACTGCGTCATGTGCGCCTACTCGCCACTTCAACACCGTTGTCGCATCCCCATTGGAGCCAAAGCAGTTGTCTAGACTCCTCCGTCGAGTTTCGGCCAGACGTGCTCACGTCCCGACCACTTCTTGCGTCGACCCATCCTTGCCGAGTGGTCAGACTCCATGCCCCAAAACACGCTTGGTACAACCCTTCCCTGGTTGACTGGTGCAATCGTGCATCTTTGGGTTGACGAGTTCGCCACAGCCTCATCGGCGTACTCGCCACGATGGAGCATTCATAATGCAACTCTCAGCCATACTGCCACTTCGCGGTTGCAGACACCACCACTCCGCCCTGTCAGTTACTCCTTGGTCGGGGTCTGCGTGCGAGCTAGCACCCTCAGCCATAACCGGCGTCCCGTCCTCCGTACGAGCCCGGGCTGTGAGCCCCTCCCAGGGTCAGATCCACCGGAATCCGCCCGTGCCCTCTCCTCCGTCCAGCGACCGCTCGGCACTCTAGGGCCTGTCCTGCGTACGCCGGGACCGACGGGATTGCTCGCAGGATCGACCACCGGTCTCAGCGTTCTCTGTCTCCATCCGCCTCCGCAGAGAAGCCCAGCTCCGCCAGCGCGCGGTGCAACAGTGAGCAACCCTCTCCTCTCTTCCTCTTTCTTTCGTTCTCTGTAAATTTTTCTGGGAGAATTTCCTCTCCTGGAGAGAAGGAGATTGGGGGAGTTTAGGTCAGTTGGTAAGTTGGGTCGGATTGGGTTTTGTGTAAAAAGGAAAAAGAAGAAGAAAGGAAGATAATATATTTTGGGCTTAGAGTTGCTCGGCTAGGAGCCTGCTGTTTCATTCTTGGTTGATTATTAATTTAGATTATAGTTAGTCTGGTAGTTAGTAAACTAGTAGTTAGTAAGTTAATTATGCTTTTTTGATCCCTATAACAGTATGTGGGTATGGACATAAATACATCTGGAAATTGTTGAGAAACCCAATTTCGGGGTGGGCTTTTATGAAATGCCCACCCGCTGGATGAGTTTTATGAAATACCCAGAATTAAGTATTTTCACGTTAAATATTCCAAGATTCCCTTTTAGATGCCACCCGCTGGAAACTGCTATTTTTATAATACCGAAACTACCCCTCCGCGCGAATTGGTCATCTATATGTATTTGAATTCAAAAAACTCAGATCTGGATTGCGATTTTCGTCTTCTTCTTCTTCACGGAAAATCTGAATTCCATTGCTCTCATCTTCAGCAGAGATCGCAAAGATCGTTCGTAGTTCGGTGTGCTTTTCTTCAGTCGAACTCAGATCATCGCTCGACATCATCATCACCATCATCATCATCTTCATCGTGGAGACATTTGAAGTTTTTCGACGATTAGGTCAATTGTGGAGAGAAGATCTTTCTTCTTCTTTTCCATAAGGATTATCATCGTTTTGAAAGAAGAACGAAACTCTTTATTTCTGACAAAATTTTTCTAAAAAAAAATATTCGCCGTGTTAAAACCACGGAGAATGACCATTCTCCGTGCTAAAATGACGGAGAATGACTATTCTCCGTTTTAAAAACCACGGAGAATGGCATTCTCCGTGTTAAAAACCATGGAGAATGACAATTTTCTATGGGTTTTAACACGGAGAATGCCATTCTCCGTGGTAAAGTGACGGAGAATGGCCATTCTCCGTCATTTTAGTACGGAGAATAGCTATTCTCCGTGATTTTAACACGGAGAATGGTCATTCTCCGTCTTTTTTAATACGGAGAATGACCATTCTCCTCCATGTTAACACGAGATTGGTCATTCTCCGTGTTAATATCACGGAGAATGACCATTCTCCGTGTTGAAAAAGACGGAGAATGACCATTCTCCGTTGTAAAAAATGACGGAGAATGTCCATTCTCCTGCGTTTTAACACTGGAATGACCATTCTCCGTGCTAAATTATACGGAGAATGGTCATTCTCCGTTTTATTTAACACGGAGAATGGCATTCTCCGTGTTTCTAACACGGAGAATGGTCATTCTTGACCATTCTCCGTGCTAAATTACACGGAGAATGGCATTCTCCGTGCTAAATTACACGGAGAATGGCATTCTCCGTATAAATTAAGACGGAGAATGGCCATTCTCCGTCTAAATTATGACGGAGAATGGTCATTCTCCGTGTAATTTAGCACGGAGAATGACCATTCTCCGTGTAAATTAAGACGGAGTATGTAATTCTCCGTGTTACTAACACGGAGAATGGTCATTCTCCGTGTAAATTAAGACGGAGAATGTCATTCTCCGTGTTACTAACACGGAGAATGACCACCCTCATGCGAAATTAATATTTTTTGTGTTCTAACACGGAGAATGGCCATTCTCCTGCATTTTATGGTTAGCTGAAACTTTGGAGGGCCATAACTTTTGACTGGGAGGTCGAAACGAGGTCCCGTTTGTCGCAAAATGAGCGTATCGTCGAGGAGACTGAAAGTAACCGTTTCTCCGTTAGATGGCCTTTCAAAATTTTAGAATCGTAAAAAAATGGTGTTTGGACCTCCGTTTTAGCACTTTTGCCGTTTGTCTCGGTCTTTCCGAAATTTTTCGACGAGTTTTTGAAGATTTTTGAGGAGAAAACCTAGATTCGAAAGTGAGCAGCGTATGGAAGAAGATGAAGTATCGAAACATTTTTTTAAGAGCAGTTTCGTAGGTGTTTTCAATAAATTAAAAGGAAGGGCAAAAGGGTCATTTGGAACCCGCTTTGGATAAGTTTCTCTAATTTTGGGCACGCGATGAAAGTTTTTTTAGCGGTAGATTTTACATAAAACTTTTTTAGTTTTTGGGCATTCCATAAATTCTACTATTAATAGTCTTAATCCTTGTACATATTATTTTCAAGAAATTGTAAGCGTAACAAAATATATAGTACTCGGGCTTATATATATTTTGATTAGGCTGACCCTGTTAGTATATTTGGGTTTCTGGTTTTAACAAAAATATTTTAGGCTTATATATATATATATATATATATATATATATATATATATATATATATATATATATATATATATATATATATATATATATAGTGAGGTCTCGTTGGGGACGAGAGGCGGCCCCCTTGCTCGCCACTCCCCCTCTCTTCCTCCTCGTATGGCCGGCCGTTTGGCCGCTCGGCCTGCCGGTGTCACCCCCAGTTTTCAGAAACAGGGGTATTTTTGTCATTTTATATTTTTGAATATTTTTAAAATTTATTTTATTATTTATGATATTATTTTGGGGTTGAAATTTATTTTATTATTTATGATATTGTTTTTGGGTTATTTGAGTCGGGTTCGAATTTCAACTCAATCCGACTTGAAACGGGGACCCGGGGGTAGTTTGACTCTAGTGGGACCACACGCTAGTTAGGCATGGCCCACATGATATTAATTTTAGTCCACATGATAGAAATATTTTAGTTAGAGGTTAGACTAATTATTATGGATAAGGTTAGTGTGATTAGAGACTTTAGAATGACTAATTTAGCCCCAACCAATTAGCCCTTTCCTAATACTCATAGAATAGGTTAGTGGGGGCATTTTGGACCTTACCATAATAGGACAAATAGTCCCATATGGCCAGCCACTTTGGGAGAGGATAGGCTCAAGTTCATTTCATTATTCTCATCCACACTCTCTCTCTTGTTCTTCCCCAAATTCCTAGAGAGCAATCCCTAGCAATTTCTCCACAAAATCCTTCCATTTCGCCACTAAATCTTCTTCTTTCCTTCTCCATTCTAGCCAAGGAGGAAGCTACCCAAGTTTGGGAGGATTCAGAGCTCGTTCGTGTCCTTTTGGAATCTCTACGTGTCGGTGTCGCTCCGGGAAGACTTTTCTTCGATTCGATCTACCGGGAGGTATAAATCCCTTTTCCTTTTCATTTCCTCATGCATATAGTGAAGAACAGTTTGGCAACTCTAGAGGGGGGTGAATAGAGTATATATAGAAAAATGACCAATTAAAAATAACTCTTTCACCAATAATAAATAATCAGAGTAAAGTGCGGAAAATAAAAGGAGATTAAAAGAGCATACGCAAACACAACAATTTTAACCTGGTTTCCCTCGTGGAGGACTAGTCCAGGCCTGAGAACTTTAGCTCAGGATTAAATCCACTATTTGTGAAATAGTAGTTTACAACCCGTGCCTTTTCTTCAGAAGAGCACGTCAACTTCTAACAGATGATCGCAGTGGCGATTTGCTTGGAATTGTCCAAGCGACTTCTTTGACTCTTGCATAAGAATCCTAACTGAGAGATGCTGAGCACTCGACACTTAGGAGGCTTGTGGCTAGTAGATGGGAAGGGTATGGCTTACTTGAGCTTATAAGAGAGAAGAGAAAAGAAGATTGGATGGATTGGAATGAGAGAATTCATGCCCTATTTATAGTGTTTTTATAGGCAGAATTCGGCCAGAATTCGGGTAGGAAAATTCAAAAATTTGGCCGTTGGACAACTAGCAACCAGCTAACCCTAAAATTAGGGTTCCTGATTTCTAGGGGACAGAGTTCGGCCCGAACTCTGTGTGGAGGCAGAGTTCGGCCCGAACTCTGTCTCCAGAGCACAGAGTGGTTCTAAGGGGATTTTTGGGCAGTGTTTGGTTCAGTGGAGCTTGGGATTTTGGGTAGGCTGTAGACTAAGTGTCAAGAGCTCAGCAAGACTCAGAGTACACAAGTCTAGACTCAATGAAAATATAAAATACAGACTCGAAAACACACTGAGAGCCGGAGACTGAGCTGTCGTCTGTCTTGAACTGTTATGCAGACGTCGTGTATCGTATTGAATTAATACAGATATTATTTAGTCAATGTAGTCAATATTTGGTTGACTGTGACTTTGTGTCAACAATCTCCCCCATATTGATAATTGACAAAATAATATATGTATATTCAATATTCATACCTGGACACAGTTGATTATAGCAACATAGCTCCCCCATACTTGATGCCGAGCTAGAATGTAATAGCTCTCCCGTAATCAGTGAATGGTGCTGAGCTAGAAGCAATAGCTCCCCCGTAAATAGTGCATGGAACCTGTATAATATCTCCCAAAAAGCACAAACAAGCACAGAAATACGAAAAGATAGGATCTGATACCAAACAAGTATATCCAGCCATATATATCCAGGCAGAATATACATAGTTCTCCCCCTTTTGGCAGTTAGCAATATAGACTGCAGATGAATGAATAATAAAAGAAAACTGCAGTAGACAATTAATAGTAATACAACCACACCAAGCAGAGAAGAAACAGTATAGAAATAATCAAAAGAAGTACTAGCATAAAGTGTCATAACCAAATGTCAAACACACAACCAGAGTTTAAAAGCATCCAAGTACATAAAACTGAAACTAACTAACTAAAAATGAAAATGCATCAACTAATGTCATCATCAGCAGCAGCAGTAGCAGATAGTAGCCAATCTCCATCATGGAGCACGAGATGGTCCAGGAGTGTCAGAACGTCTGGGATCCACAAAAGCAGCACCCGGATCCAGGTAACGCATGACCCACGGATCATCAATGCGATAGCCCTCACGATCGGGATCCCGCTGCATGGGAATGGGCATAGTAGGATGATGGGACATGGAGTACCGAATATCATGCAGCGAGTTGCTGAGTGCACTTATCTGCAGGGTAGTGCGGTAGTCCATCTGAGCCCACCGATCGTCCTCTAAGTCGAAACGATCCCGGAGCATGGTCTGGATGGAGTCAAGAGTGGCAGGTGGAGGAGGTGCATCCTGACCGAGTGGAGGGGCGTCTGGCTCCTCATCATCAGAATGCTCAGAAGCCTCAGGAGAGGCGACGACTGCTTGAGTACGTCGTGCCTTGGACAGGAAAGCAGGAGCAGGCAAGAACGGACAGTCATGAATAGGAATGATGAATGCACGAAAAACCATAGGAAGGTATAAAGGATAAACCAAAGCTCTTGGTTTCTTCCTATAATTTATCATCCAGTCCATCATTGTCCTAGGAAGATTGAAGGGGATACGAAAATGAAGGTGATATAAAGCAGAGATCTCAAAGTAGGTAACTTCATCAGTTGAACCAGCTTTTGGTAAGATAGTATTGAACACGATGCGATGAAGTTCATAAAAGTAGGGGGTGAGATGCTTGGCCTTTAGCTTGCGAGGACTTATGTTAGGAGCACATAAATCCTCCTTGAATCCTTCAAGGGAAGTATCGCCAATAAATTGAAGTTGACGTGCTTCCATAAGCTTGTCCCACACATCAAGATCCGGGAGAGCAAGAAAGTCTCCCAACTCAGAATCATTGAAGGCAATGTTAATGCCAGCAACCCGGGAATAGATGTGGGTTGCATCGTGAGTCAGATTACAGTAGAACATTTGGATTGCGCTACGGTAAATGACAAAGTTGAAAGCAACTAGTTCATCCAAACAAAGATCACGAAATAAAGATTCATATTGAGAAAATATAGAAAAATTAATAGGATGTCCTGCGAATACCTGACGATTCCGATAGTCACTAAACCAGTTGTTTGAGGCATCTAGTGAGACAAATAATCGGTTGTCATAGGTAGAAGGATTTCGAGGACGAGGTGGGTTGAACAATGGATGAGGTGGTTGAAGTTGTTCAATGATCTGTTTATTCGTTGGAGGAGAATCCGAAGAGGAAACACTCTCAGTTCGAATCCTCTTTCCACGATTGAACAAGCGAGGAGCCATAAAAAAAACTTGATAGTGTGAAGTATAGAAGACAAGAATGATACCTCAAATAATCAATAAACAGTGGAAGAGAATGATGAAAAACCCCTTTCCCTTGATTTTGCGGAGTAATGGAGCACTCTAGATCAAAAACTAGGGTTAGGGTTTGAAGGAAAGAGTTTGGAGAGGTGAGGAAGGAGGCAATAGTGAAGGAGAGAGAAGAAAACCTAAAATATAAGAGAGGGTTTTCTTTGGTCGGAAGAAATTCTGACCGTATGATCTAAAATGATCCAACGGCAGAGGCTGATCCCGACTCTGGAACAATTGGACCGAACTCGGCCCGAACTCTGTTGGGGGCAGAGTTCGGCCCGAGTTCTGGATTAGTGGTCCAGAACAGAAAACAGGCTAAAAGATAGAAAAATTGGTTAAGTGTTGAGGAAAAGTGATGGTTGAGGATAAAAGTTTGATGAAATCAATGAAGTACATAGAGAGGTACTCAAAAGTCAGAATGAACTTTAGAATGTAATAATTAGACAGTATTAAGTCGAAACAAGCCATATAATAAACAAGGAAATATATTGTAATTCAATATTTCAAATTTGCCATGGGTTAGCTGCAGGGGTCGGATCCCAGCTAGCGGTAGTCCTGAGGACTAGTGCACCGTGTCGCTTAGGCTTTTACGCCTTGTTGTCAGAAGGACCCTTTCGGCTTGTACCCATACCAAATTTGTCGTAAAAGAATCAAAATATACTCGATATTTACGCAGGCGAGTCTCAACTTATAACTGCTTCATCCAAAATTCCGAGTTCACGATATAGGAAATTGAAGCGCTCTTCGGATAATGGCTTAGTAAAGAAATCTGCTAGCTGATGATCAGTGTCGATAAACTCTAAGTTAATCGTGCCATTTTGCTGATGATCACACAAAAAGTGGTGTCTGATCTCAATGTGTTTAGTGCGTGAGTGACAGACAGGGTTCTTAGTCAAATTAATGGCACTAGTATTGTCACAGAATATAGGAATATGCATAAAAGATAACTTATAGTCTTTAAGGGTTTGCTTCATCCACAGAATTTGTGCACAACAACGCCCAGCTGCTATGTATTCAGCTTCTGTTGTGGATAGTGCGACAGAGTTCTGCTTCTTGCTAAACCAGGAGACTAAAGCTTTTCCTAATAAATGACACGTGCCGCTCGTACTTTTACGGTCGACCTTGCATCCAGCGAAGTCAGCATCGGAATAACCAATAAGATCAAATGATGTTGACTTGGGATACCATAGGCCCACTGTAACCGTACCCTTAAGGTATCGAAAGATACGCTTAACCGCGGTCATGTGTGATTCCTTAGGATTAGCTTGATATCTAGCACATAGGCAAACACTGAACATGATATCGGGACGACTAGCAGTTAAATAGAGTAAGCTGCCTATCATACCTCGATACTTACGTTGATCAACGGGTTTGCCGCTCTCATCTGGTTCGAGTTTGGTTGAAGTAGCCATTGGCGTGCTGATTGGTTTGACGTTGTCAAGATCGAACTTCTTCAGCATGTCCTTGGTATACTTCGATTGGCAGATGAAAGTTCCATTAGCCATTTGTTTCACTTGCAGACCAAGAAAGTAGTTGAGCTCTCCCATCATGCTCATCTCAAATTCTGTCTGCGTACACTTGGCAAATTCTTGACAGAGGATTTCATCAGTAGAACAAAAAATGATATCATCAACATAAATTTGAATCAACAGAATAGTGTCTTTAAAATATTTTATAAACAGTGTAGTGTCAATTTTCCCTTTTGAAAAATCTTTCTCAAGTAAGAAGCTACTTAGCCTTTCATACCAAGCTCTGGGGGCTTGTTTGAGGCCATAAAGCGCTTTCTTTAGCTTGAACACGTGGTCGGGAAATTTGTGATTTTCAAAGCCAGGAGGTTGTTTCACATAAACTTCCTCCTTAATAAAACCATTCAAGAAAGCACTTTTCACATCCATTTGAAATAATTTAAAGTTTTGAAAATTAGCAAAAGCACAAAGCATCCGAATGGATTCTAGTCTAGCAACAGGAGCATACGTCTCATCGTAGTCGATACCTTCCTCTTGGTTGTATCCTTGAGCTACTAGACGAGCTTTGCTACGTGTGACTGAACCATCTTCATTTACTTTGTTTCTAAAAACCCATTTAGTACCAATTATCGAGTGATTAACCGGTCTAGGAACGAGTTCCCATACTTGGCTTCTCTCGAATTGGTTGAGTTCTTCTTGCATAGCAGAAATCCAAAATTCATCATTAAAAGCTTCAGAAATGTTTTTAGGCTCTACTTGTGAAATGAAGGCAGTGCTAGCAACGGAGTCTCTTAGTGATGATCTAGTAGTTACTCCACGTGAAACTTCTCCTATAACTAAATTTTCTGGATGAGAAGGTTTGAAAGAGAATTTCTTAGGCAAACCCTCCAGAGAATTAGTTTCGGTTGAAGTATTCATTGGAGTAGAAGTTGATGGCTCAACGTCATCATCAAGAGTACTTACTGCACTGTTGTCTTCATCAAAAGTCACATTTGTTGACTCTTCCACAATAAGTGAGCGTTTATTAAAAACTCTATATCCCTTACTCTTGGCGGCATAACCAAGAAAGATACCATCGTCAGCTTTGGCATCAAATTTGCCTAAGTTGTCTTTGGTGTTAAGGATAAAACATCTACAACCAAAAACTTTAAAATAAGAAACATTGGGGGTTCTCCCAAACCAAAGCTCATAGGGTGTTTTCTTCGTAATGGGACGAATTAGCACCCTATTCAAAATGTGGCATGCTGTACTGACAGCTTCTGCCCAAAAGTATTTCGGAAGTAAAAATTTATTCAACATGACTCTGGCCATATTGCCGAGAGTTCTATTCTTCCGCTCCACAACACCATTTTGTTGAGGAGTTCTAGGACAAGAAAATTCATGATCAAAACCATTTGCATTACAAAAAATTTCAAAATCATAATTTACGAATTTGCCTCCATGATCACTTCGGATTCGAGTAATCATGTAGCCTTTTCGTTTTGAACTTTCTTCACAAAAACTTTGAAAACAGAAATAGCATCGCTCTTATTAGCGAGAAAGAAAACCCAAGTAAATCTTGAAAAATCATCAACAATAACAAATGCATAAAGTTTGCCACCAAGGCTAGCTATTCTACTAGGACCAAATAAATCCATATAAAGTAATTGCAAGGGTCTAGTAGTACTTACAGAGTTGATGGAATGAAACGAGGATTTAGTTGCCTTGTTTAGTTCACATTCGGCACATACCGTGTCCTTTTTGAATGTGATGTCAGGCAATCCTCTCACTAGCTTCTTGGTAGAAAGCCTGGATATAGCATCCATGTTGGCATGACCAAGACGCTGGTGCCAAAGTAGTCGTTCGTCTTTGTGGGCATATAGACATCTACCTGCATTGTTAGTATTTATAGAAAGATAAAAAAATATATATGTTCTCTCTTTTCCCTTCAAAAGCAATATCTCCTGTTGACCTATCATAGATGTAGCAACTATTTTGTCCAAAGTTAATATCATATCCATGATCAGCAAGATGACTAATGCTGAGCAGGTTATGCTTTAACTCGGTCACTAGGCAGACATCCTTTATTACAGGAGAAGGAGGATGACCAATGATACCATTACCTATTATGTGCCCTTTGAGATTGTTACCGAAGGATACATATCCTTCTCTCTTTATCGATAGTGATGCAAAAAGATTTGCGTCTCCCGTCATATGTCTCGAGCATCCACTATCGAGAATCCACTTACTTTCAGTTGAAGAGGGAAGGTCCACCTACATCAAGAGTAGATGTGACCTTTGGTACCCGAGTTCTTGAGGGTCCTGAAAAGTTAGTCTTTGGAAACCAAGTATATATCTTTTTATCTACAAGTCTTCTAAATTTGCATTGTGGTGAGATGTGTCCATGTAATCCACAGTAAGTACAGATAGCATTCTTATTTATACTAGGAGCATGAGAATAATATCTATAAGCAATAGGATGAGGATGGTCATGATGTGAAGAGTTGGCATGGTGATGATGATTATGCACAGAATGAGTGGCATGGTGATGGTGTCTATGAGGCATATCATGATGGTATTGTCTATGATGTGTGACATGCTGATATTGTCTATATGACATGGCATGATGATTTTGTCTATATGGCATGACATGATGATTTTGTCTATATGGCATGGCATGATGATTTTGTCTATATGGCATGGATGATGATTTCTATGTGTGGAGTGATGTTGATTGTGTCTTTGTGCATGATGATTGTGTACTGATTGAGAATTGTTCTTACGTGCACGTGGTTTGTGAAAGTTTGTGTATATAAATGCATGGTTATGTACTGCATCAGAGTGACGTGGTTGACTAGCATGAGTGGTGTTGTGCCCATGTGATTGGGTTTGAGGTTGAACAACCTGTTTACCCAATTTGGTTTCTAATCTTTTAGAAACAGCTTGCAGTTCATCAACCTTAATATTTAAGCTATATATCTTAGTCATGGAAATCTTGTGTCTACTCTTTTCTTCAGCAAGCAACGTGTTGAGTGTAGTGATTTCTTGAGTTTGTTGCTCAATACGTGCTTCAGCATCATGTAAGCTTAATTTAAGCTTGGATACTTCATCAGGGTCATTAGTGGGTGTCGTATTTCTAATATTATCAAGAAGTAAGGAAATTCTTTGTATCTCATCTTCAAGACTTTTGATTTTGTCCTTGGCATGTTTGTATTTACCGATGACCTTTCTGTGATCATCGAGTAAATCAGTGAAAGCATCGCCAAGTTCATCAAAAGAGAAGTCATCTAGAGTTTCGTTAGATACCTTGTTGGAAGTTGCCATTAGGCACACATTTGCTGTATCTTGAGGAGAGCCTTTTTCTTCCTCGGAGTCACTCGCTTCACTTTCATGCCAAATTCCTGTGTTGGCATATTTCTTTGATGAGTTCTTTTTGTATGGCTTCTCATAGCGGTTGCTCTTCTTCAAGAATGGGCAGTCTTTTCGGACATGTCCAGTCTTCTTGCAACCGTAACAGGTTGGCTCTTCTTCATCATCTTCTTGTGAATCCTTCTTCCTTCGATTGAAGTGAAGGAATTTTCTGAAGTTGCGAACCATGAGAGCTTGGTCTTCATCATCCGAGTTATCGTCTTCGGTCTCATCGTGATCAGCCCTTCGTCGATGAGCTTTGAGTGCGATCTCCCTGGTCTTCGGAGCAGGCTCTTCGAAGTCCTTGAGGTCAAGCTCGTGAGTCATGAGCTTACCCATCAAGGTCTCCATTGACATTGATGTGAGATCGTTTCCTTCTATGATGGCCGTCACCTTAGGGTTCTAAATCTTTGGCAACCCTCTGAGTAACTTACGAATCTTCTCGTGGTTTGAGTACTGCTTACCAAGCGAGGATAGAGGATTGATGATGTCGAGGAATCTTGTAAACATTTGAGTGATCGTCTCATTTGGCTTCATCTTGAAGGCTTCGTATTCTTGAGTGAGACGACTTATTTTAGATTCATTGACTTGTGTGGTTCCCTCATGCGTCACTTCTAGAAGTCTCCATACTTCATGAGCAGTGGTGCATGTGGAGACCCTGTTGAATTCATTCCCATCTATAGCACAGAATAAAGCATTAATAGCCCTAGCATCTAGACTTGCCTATTTTTTCTCCTCGACAGAATATTTGTCGTGTGGTTTCTCAATGAGGTCACCATCGACAACTATCCTGACGGGCTTCTTGTAACCGTCAGTGACGACAGTCCACAGGTCAAAGTCTAGAGACTTAAGATAGAAGCTCATCCTTGTTTTCCAATATGTATAGTTAGTTCCATCAAATAGGGGAGGCCTATGAGTGGACTGACCTTCACCATGATTGGAAATCAAGGATTGTGTGGTTGCCATGGATCAGCTCTTAGGATGTTAGTCCTTAAAAAGAGAACAGAGCTCTGATACCAATTGAAGAACAGTTTGGCAACTCTAGAGGGGGGTGAATAGAGTATATATAGAAAAATGACCAATTAAAAATAACTCTTTCACCAATAATAAATAATCAGAGTAAAGTGCGGAAAATAAAAGGAGATTAAAAGAGCATACGCAAACACAGCAATTTTAACCTGGTTTCCCTCGTGGAGGACTAGTCCAGGCCTGAGAACTCTAGCTCAGGATTAAATCCACTATTTGTGAAATAGTAGTTTACAACCCGTACCTTTTCTTCAGAAGAGCACGTCAACTTCTAACAGATGATCGCAGTAGCGATTTGCTTGGAATTGTCCAAGCGACTTCTTTGACTCTTGCACAAGAATCCTAACTGAGAGATGCTGAGCACTCGACACTTAGGAGGCTTGTGGCTAGTAGATGGGAAGGGTATGGCTTACTTGAGCTTATAAAAGAGAAGAGAAAAGAAGATTGGATGGATTGGAATGAGAGAATTCATGCCATATTTATAGTGTTTTTATAGGCAGAATTCGGCCAGAATTCAGGTAGGAAAATTCAAAAATTTGGCCGTTAGACAACTAGCAACCAGCTAACCCTAAAATTAGGGTTCCTGATTTCTAGGGGACAGAGTTCGGCCCGAACTCTGTGTGGAGGCAGAGTTCGGCCTGAACTCTGTCTCCAGAGCACAGAGTGGTTCTAAGGGAATTTTTGGGCAGTGTTTGGTTCAGTGGAGCTTGGGATTTTGGGTAGGCTGTAGACTAAGTGTCAAGAGCTCAGCAAGACTCAGAGTACACAAGTCTAGACTCAATGAAAATATAAAATACAGACTCGAAAACACACTGAGAGCCGGAGACTGAGCTGTCGTCTGTCTTGAACTGTTATGCAGACGTCGTGTGTCGTATTGAATTAATACAGATATTATTTAGTCAATGTAGTCAATATTTGGTTGACTGTGACTTTGTGTCAACATATAGGTCTATTTTGAACCCATAGGAATGACTCCCATGGTTGTATCTCCATTTGTGTCCATTTCGTGTCCATTTGGTGGTCATAGGAGTGTCCTTTGTGTTGTGGTTGTGTCCATGTGGAAAAACCCCAAATTTGTACACACTATGTGTTGTTGTTATGTATGAATGAATTATTACATGTTTAATCTCATATTTTTGTATTGGAGATGTGTTCTATAGTGTCTCACATATATATATTAGTGTAGAGAGTGAGTTCTTGATATATTATGTTATATACTTGTGTTCTTTTGTCTCAAACTACCCAAATCCGTCATGATTTTTATCCACGTTTTTAATTTCAGCTATAACTTAGAAATGTCATAACTTCTAGCTCAAAGCTCGGTTTAATCTCCCATTTTCTATAAAAGAAGCGTATTGAAGTTAGCTTTCCAAAAACATATATTAATAGGTCTAATTCCTTCTGTAACTTTCTGGAGAATTATTTGAGTGTCAGCTGTACGAAAGACAAACGCATTCTCGGTGTTTTTGCAATTTTGGGAGTTTTCGAAAACGAAAATGCGATCCGTTTGACGTTTCGGAAAGCTAACACATAGATCTATAACATACTTTAATCCTAGATTTTAATTCATGCTGAGATGGTACAGTATTGATTATTAGTAGGAGTTACTATTTGGCATATGCATTTTGTGCACCCTTGTGTGTAATATAATATTCTATTTGATTTTAACCCATGTTAATGTATATACATTATGTAATTAAATAGAGAATGCAAGCATGAGTAAATGTTTAAATAAATAATGTATGAGATGTAAGTATCCTATCTAATGTAAGTATGTATAAGTATGGCTTGTAATGAATATGTAGGTTCCATAGTATGTAATGTATGGTGCATATAGTAGTACAAGAGAATAAATGAATGATGAATGAATGCAAGCATGAATGTAATGTAATAATAGATGTAATATATGCAAAATACAAGTTAATGAGATGTAATGTTCTATGTTAACACAAATCCTATATTACCTCATGTACCCCTTACACTATGTAGACACTATCACACTTGACACTTTGTTCACTTATACTTTGACACTCTTTGATATGTATACACTATGTATGCCCATTTAACCCTCACTTGCCCCTTTGCCATGTTCACATACACACACATAGCCTCTTAAATAAGTATTTATGAATACAGTTAACTTAGCTACGTATGTATATTATATATATGTTAGCATATTGTGTTGTAATATATAAGTTTATATAACCATTTGAAATGCCATGATTATAGACCTAATATTGAATACCAATATATGCATATGTATATATGTGTAGACATATATAGTTTAAAGTAATAGATTATCTAGTGTATATCCAATGTGAATTCTTGCCTATTTGAGTATTGAATAATTGCATGCTATATAGAATTGGGTGTATGTTGGCTTGTATAGCCTTGTATTGATGTGTGCTTGCTATAATAGTCTTGGTTAGGCCTAGTAAGACTTGCTGGGTTAGGACATGACCTAGTTTGACTAGTGCAGTTGACCAGAGTTGACCAAGGGTTGACTTTGGCCTAGTTTGACCTAGATTCATGTATAATACATTGTAGTGCTTTATATTACCCTTCTGGACATGTTGTGACTTGTGTTGTTCCAATTAGGAGCCAGACATCTTGTAACCTGTGTTGCTTTAAATAGGACTCTGTGGCTTCAGTCGGACCCCCTATACTTATCAGCTGTTCAGGTTATCAGGCGAGTACATTCTCTGATCGTTTCATACTTGTCACAAATTATATTCTCGCTCTAGATTACTTTTACTTGATGCTGTCATGTTATCATCACGGATTGGTACTATACGGATCTCTTCTTGGGATTTTACCCCATTAGCGGGCGCATCGAATACTTTATGACATGTGTTTCATGTACATCATGTATTCCTTGCTTCTGCGTTATTCATGTACACTCATGTTCTCTCATGTTCTTACATGTACGTTCATGTACTCTCATGTTCTTTCATGTACGCTCATGTTTCCTCATGTGTTTCTTGTATAACCAAAACATCATGTCCGTAACGTAACTTGAATAGATCCTTGTGTATTGATTGTGGGTAGGGGTGAGTATAAATGGTCATGTGATTTACCCAGTATCACGCCCTAGAACCAGAATACTGGAGAGCGGGGGCAGACATAGCCAGCTACGTATAACGGAATGGGATCCACACTGCTATACGGTCACGGCTGTCTAGATATGTGAGGGTTTCACTACAATCCATCAGTCTCTTAAGGTCATAAAATAGCCTATTTTCTCAATCTCAACCAACTAATAATAATCACAAGATATCAGATCACCAAATATACAATTGTAAGGCATCCCAAACATTATATATCCAGATGATCATGAAGCTAGTCGTACAAAATGTAAGGACTAGCAAGAGTTTAAGTCATACATGATCAACCTCGAGTTGCCAATCATGCTTACAGCCCGTAGGCAGACAGTAAATAAAGTTGCAAACGAGCTAACACTTGCTCGGCGGCTAAACGTCTCAAAAGAATAATTTTACAATAGAGTGGAAGAGCAAAAATAAACCCACTCGTTGCCCTGGTTACGCCTGGTGACCACCATCGGACTGAAATGCAGGGAGATCCTTTGGTGCTGCTCCGGTATCTGGCCATACAAAACCAGCTGGGTCAGACCCCAGAAAGAGCAAGTGCCACAAAGGAGGCTTCACTTAAGAACTAAAGCCAGCAAATTAGCACAATAATATAATTACATAATAAGAGACAGTAATTTAAGAAAAAGCATGATAGGTAATTATAAAAGACAATCTTGCATAGAATCACTAAAAGACATGACATATGGAAAAGCATGCCAGGATGATATACGATGAGATAACCATAGAACTATTCAGATAGCTAGGTTACAACCCGTAAACCAAACAAGGACCGGGGTTGTAACCCTTCGTCTGAACAGAACTTGGTTTCTCTCACCATTTATCGGCAAGATAAATATAAGAAATCAGGTCAAGTAGCAATCCGGAGTGACAATCATTATAGTGATAATCTGGAGTGACAATCATTATAGTGACAATCTGGAGTGACAATCATTATAGTGACAATCTGGAGTGACAATCATTATAGTGACAATCTGGAGTGACAATCATTATAGTGACAATCTGGAGTGATAATAATTCAATCATTCTGGTACAATCTTGCAATTAATCAATTCTAGACAATACCATACTGGACTAGACTCCATCCAATCAATCACGGCCAATCATTGCCTACGGCTTTCTACATTAACTAACTAGGGTTATCACAATCCTAGTTACTAGCGAGATACAATGAGATGCTCCAAGTAGTCACAGGCCCTGCAGCTATCCAGGTTATCCAGGCAATCATTATAGTGACAATTTCGAGAGTACAATACACTAGAGAGACAATAGAGTTCAATCATTAAAGTGACAATCAAGAGTGCCCCACATAACAGTGGGCTGGAAATGTGCCCTACTCGTCGGCAGGCTACAAGTCCAAACATTTGCGGCCGGGATAACGGGATCGCCTGTAACTGGAGAACATCTCTTCATGTCTAGTGAATTATACTAGTCATTAACCTTAGTCCAATTCAGTAGGTACTCCTGACCGTGGTACTCAGGAGTCCCCTCCTAGGCATGATGCAAGACAGGACTGGATTATTTATACAAGCACAATCGCCCACGGTGTCATGATTAATTAAACAGGTCATGTCATGTTAGGTAGCCGTCGCAACAACTATTCGAGATAATCATGTCAGGTGTACTTTGTCAGGAGTGCACCACGACGGGCCACTATCAGGTCAGGTCAGGCTATTATGTCAGGAGTGCACCACTACGGGTCACTATCACGTCATGCTCAATTATCAATTCCAAACATATCAAGTAAATTCGTGATTATCAAGTTCAGGACAAAAGGCGTAAGGATATAAAATGGACGTTAAATATCTAATAAAATATCAATATACAGGGCTATAGAAGATCAAGGGTAATCAGGCTACGCTCAAGCCAGGCTACGCTCAGGCTAGCGTACGCTCAGGTCTGCGTACCAAAGGATCCATACACTTCCAATGGGAAGCGTACGCAAGGGTCAGCGTACACAAGGGCACGCTCAAGCTACAGGTCAGCGTACGCTCAAGACTGCGTACGCTCAAGCTAGCGTACGAAAGGGGCCAGCGTACGCCTTAATCGCTTAAGCTAGCGTACCAAGGCACGCGTACGCTCAAGCTAGCGTACGCTCAAGACACGCTGCCAACAGGCAGCGTATCAAGGCTAGCGTACGCTCGCTAAAGAACAGCGTACACAAGTCAGCGTACGCTCGCTAAAGAGCAGCGTACACAAGTCAGCGTACGCTCGCTAAAAAGCAGCGTACACAAGTCAGCGTACGCTCGCTAAAGAGCAGCGTACACAAGTCAGCGTACGCTCGCTAAAGAGCAGCGTACAGCTCAGTAGCGTAAGCTAAAAAGCTAGCTCACTGTTCACTGTCTTCTCCAAATGGCAAGAACAGCAAGAACTCTAAAGTTGAATCTAAGCTTCAATTGTCCAAATCTTGGTCAAAACAAGTCCGAATCCAACTTTCCAAAGGTCAAAATTGGGTAGAATGAAATTCTCTAAAACATGGAACCATCAAAACTTGAAAACAAGGAAGTTTAATAGATCAAAACACCAAAAATCTAAAAATAGCAAAACTCTAGATCTACAAGTTAAAGCATCAAAATGAAAAATGACAAGTTCTAATGTGTCTCAGAAACATGAGGAGAAGCTAATGGAACAATAAAAATGAGCTCTCTTGTGGAAGCAAGATGCACTTGCCTAGACCTCTCTCTCCTCTCTTTGGTAGGTAAGGAAGTAAATGAGGAAGAAGAAGATGATTATGAAGAGAGAGAAAGAAGGATAGGTAATAAATAGTGGTGGTGGTAGGTAGGGGGTTCACCCCTTGGTTCATGATGAACCAAGACCAATCCCAATCGAACCAAGCCGAACCAACCCAGGAATAAACCAAGCCCAAATAAACCAATGAATCTTTAAAAGTAATTAAACTATCAATGACAATAAAACCAAGCCAATGCAAAATAAACCAAGACAACTAACCATGAATAAATAAAATATGGGTCCAAAATACGTATACGTATACTAAATACGTATCACGAATTTGGGAATTATACCCATCATGTACACTTTGTTACTTTTCATGTTCATCATGTACAACCTAAGCCAATTACATGCCATCTCGTACTCTAAATCACTAGTCACTCACAGTTCTTACTTATCATGTATATATTCTAGTTATCAAATATCTCTCCTATTTTCATGTACATCTTCTTACAGCGTTTCATGTATCTTATTCTATGCCTGCTTTATATTTTCTGACATGATATGAACTGTATGAGATATATTATGCTCACTCCTATCCTGACTGGACCTGTTGATAAATTTTATAGATGGCCTGGGATTGCCTGCTAGCCTAGAGGAGACACAGTAGAGGTTGTTTAGATATTTATTTCATTTTGTCTGGAGCTGTATTTACTTTATGGATTACTGTATTTGAGTTTTGAGATGTATTTCTGGGTTTATGTATCTTAGACACTTAGACTTCTATCTCCTGTATCTCTTTTGGATTTCATGTTTTATCTATCTTTATCATGCTCTACCTTAGATGTGATTGGGACTGTATCTGCTATGTCACCCCCATTCGGGGAGTATAAACTGTTTATTCTTATACTGCTAGATGCATGAGACCTAGGACAGCGTTCTACCGCCGACACTGCAACGTAGGCTAGGCGTTGTTACGTTCTCGTGCCCTTAGTCTAGGGTGCGGGTCGTGACACGTTTTTAGTGGTGGCCCATGCAGGTCGAGTTTATGTAGTGGTATTCGAACTAGAGTACCACTACAGCCTGCAGTAGGAATATATATTTTGAAGGTACTCAATCACGGTTATGATTCCTTGAGAGATTCCTGGGACGACCCTTGAGAATCTTATTTTAAATTCGATTTGAAATCTTTTTTTTCCTGATTTGATTTACCTTTACTTCCTGTTATTGAACTTGATTTTGATGGATTATTGTTGAATTTTGAATCTTGATGTTAGTGGTTGAATTTGAGTCTGTATTTTTATGATTTTTGATGGATTATTTGAATTTTGAATCTTGTTGTTAGTTGTTGAATTTGAGTTTGTATTTATATGTATATGTATATTTTTTTGGAATTAAGGTATAACCTGATAACATACTTGATAAGGACAGTGAGAAAGGTAAAAGTCTACTTTATTATGGAATTTAGAATTTATTGCAGTCATATTTGCTAGCATGACAAGGACGTAGAGCCTGATATAGCTATACTTATCTTAGTTATGAAATCTAGATTTTCTTGCAGCCATACCGGGTGGTGTGGTAAGAATTCTAGATAACATGATTATAGGGTGTATGCCTTATTATGGACTCTATCGTTTATTGCAACTATGCTTATTGGCGTGGCAGAATTTTGACAACATAATTTCAAGAAGACGCATATGATTATCAGATTGTACCTTAAATATTTTTGAACATGTTTTCTCTACTTTTGTTTCAGTCCTTCAAAAAAAAAAAGAAAGAGAGAATTGTTATTTTTTCTTTGTTTTGTTTCTCATTTATTTAACTTAGGAGTAGCTTTAGCTGTTTTTATAAACTTTGGGTAACTTCTTACTATGAAATTCTTCTTAATATAATGAATCGATGATTTTGCTAGACTTTATCTTGGATTTGAAAATTTAGCTCTGGGTTTCAAAATGGGTTTTTCTTTTAAAAGATAAGCAAAAACAGATTTTATCGTTATTCTTTCTTGCTATTATTCTTGTATTAAATAATATAATAATACTGTCTTGATTACGTCAATCACCTGCTTGCAACCTTGGTAGGAATCTAATTGTTGGTCTTAACGTGAATTAAAATTTTATTGGGACATGAGAATATATGAATATATATAGTGGACACTTTCCTGACACTTATGCATGCTACACTTGATTTCCACCTATCTGAATACATATTAATATGTCGTTAATGTTTAAATTTTCAAAACCCCAATATTTTCGATTTTCTGCTTTTCCTAGCTTAACTCGTAATTTAAATATAAAATTTCATGATAATAGTTTTATTTATATCACTGCACATGTATGTTATACGTAGGGTTTCAATTCAAAATTTTTTTTGTTGAGTTTTGTGTTTAAATTTGTCAAATCTGAGACTGTGTGCATATTAACCCTTAATACGGTTTTAAATGTTAGTTCAAATTGATTATTTTAAATATAATATTTAGAGCTGTGTACATTGTTGTTGTAGGGATATAAATTTAGGTTCCATATTCTACATGTTAGGTTGTAATAAACATTGAGTTGGTTTTGATGTGCAAATTCTCCAAATCCTGAAAACTGAATACATGTTAACATTTTTACATTAATTTCCATGTTTAGTTCAATTTCAGATTTAACATGTATATTGAACTGTATGCGTAGATAAATGTATTGGTAGTATATTAGGGTTTCATTTCTATCATGTTAGGATGTATTGAGAGCATTGAGATTAGTTGTGATGTTTCAAACTCCTAAATTTTGAAATTTGCATTATGTTAATATTGCACTGGTTTAAATGTTAGCTTATTTTCAGATTTTGTATGTAAATGCTGAACTAAAACTGGGTTTAACCTTTCAATACTAAGCTATAACCCTGTACAAGGACACACACACCCTAACTTAGTATACCCTGTCATGTAACCTAACTCTTCCTCTCTATGTCATGATTATATATCTATATAGATATATATGAGCTTAGGCATACATGTTATAATGTATATACATACATAACTAAATCTCTACCTCTTTATATATACATATATACATGGTTAGCCATGCATGTTATGAGCAAATGAGTTGTGTATGAGATTGTTTAACCAATATGCCATGATTAGTGTAACTTGATAGTTATTGTTTGAAACCCCAAATCCTCCTATGCACTTTTATGTATATTTCACATACACACACGCCTATTATCTAACCATATGAACATGTCCACATACACCCATACACACACGAACTACATAACTTGTACATAATGCTAGCTTTTCCCTCTCTAACGCTATATATATAAATATTGTGATTGGATTTCCATGCAATTGGCTTTCATTATTTAACTTTTGATTTTGATTTTCTTGAATAGTACCCCTTATTAGATAAATGGTAGTTAACTTTATTTTATTTTGGTAAGTACCAGTTTTCATATAGGATGGTAGATTGTCTTACAGTCTTGATGATTGTTATTTCTGTATCTTTTCTAGTTTAGCACCCTAGATTGCTTGTGTGTTTTGATACCATATGACCGTTTGGTTTAGCATGACTAGTATACCTAGATAAAACTTTCACTACCACCGTATGCCATGACCCTGTATGTCATCTTTTTAAATCGTATGATTGTTTAAGTTCTGAGACTTTGATTGTGGGGGTTTGACCTAGAAGGAGTATGAACATTTTAATTTTGAGGATGAAATTTTTCTAAGGTGGGTAGACTTGTAACACCCAGTTCTCTAAAATGAGGGTAATTTTGAAATTTTGTAATTTTAATCATTTATTGATTTGACATTTAAATCATGATATGATTTTTGGTAATTTTTAAATCATTTTAAAACTATTTAAAATTATGACTTGTGATTTTGATGTTTTGCTAGTGAAACCCTAGAGACTGTTTGACCTAGAGCCTAACCATGTGATTAGGATATTTTAATGTCATTTCTGGCCTAAGGATATTTGCATTTGACCTCTTTAAATTATTTTGATATTTATTGCGTTGGTGATTGTTGATTTTGACCTTTGATAGGTGTGATTTTGATGGTTTTGTGTCCGTATCGGACACGTATCAGTTTTTATTTACAAATGTTTGATGTGCCTCAAAGAGGTTTTTTTTTGCTGATTTTTTTTTGAAAATTTGAATGAGATTGTTTTCTGCATGTGTTTCCTGTGATTGCTTTGTTTTAATTTCGAGGACGAAATTTTTTTAAGGTGGATAGATTTCACCCCCAGTTTTCAGAAACAGGGGTATTTTTGTCATTTTACATTTTTGAATATTTTAAAAATTTATTTTATTATTTATATTATTTTGGGGTTGAAATTTTTTATTATTTATGATATTGTTTTGGGGTTATTTGAGTCGGGTTCGAATTTTAACTCAATCCGACTTGAAACGGGGACCCGGGGGTAGTTGACTCTAGTGGGACCCCACACTAGTTAGGCATTGCCCACATGATATAATTTTAGTCCACATGATAGAAATATTTTAGTTAGAGGTTAGACTAATTATTATGGATAAGGTTAGTGTGATTAGAGACTTTAGAATGACTAATTTAGCCCCAACCAATTAGCCCTTTCCTAATACTCATAGAATAGGTTAGTGGGGGCATTTTGGACCTTACCATAATAGGACAAATAGCCCCATATGGCTAGCCACTTTGGGAGAGGATAGGCTCAAGTTCATTTCATTATTCTCATCCACTCTCCTCTCTTGTTCTTCCCCAAATTCCTAGAGAGCAATCCCTAGCAATTTCTCTACCAAATCCTTCCATTTCACCACCAAATCTTCTTCTTTCCTTCTCCATTCTAGCCAAGGAGGAAGCTACCCAAGTTTGGGAGGATTCGGAGCTCGTTCGTGTCCTTTTGGAATCTCTACGTGTCGGTGTCGCTCCGGGAAGGCTTTTCTCTTCGATTCGATCTACCGGGAGGTATAAATCCCTTCTCCTTTTCATTTTCTCATGCATATAGGTCTATTTGAACCCATAAGAATGACCCCCATGGTTGTATCTCCATTTGTGTCCATTTCGTGTCCATTTGGAGGTCATAGGAGTGTCTTTTGTGTTGTGGTTGTGTCCATGTGGGAAAACCCCAAATTTGGACACACTATGTTGTTGTTATGTATGAATGAATTATCACATGTTTAATCTCATATTTTGTATTGGAGATGTGTTCTATAGTGTCTCATATATATATAAGTGTAGAGAGTGAGTTCTTGATATATTATGTTATATACTTGTGTTCTTTTGTCTCAAACTACCCAAATCCGTCATGATTTTTATCCACGTTTTTAATTTCAGCCCTAACTTAGAAATATCATAACTTCTAGCTCAAAGCTCGGTTTAATCTCCCGTTTTTTTAAAAGAAGCGTATTGAAGTTAGCTTTCCAAAACATATATTAATAGGTCTAATTCCTTCTGTAACTTTCTGGAGAATTATTTGAGTGTCAGCTGTACGAAAGACAAACGCATTCTCGGTGTTTTCGCGATTCGGGGAGTTTTCGGAAACGAAAATGCGATCCGTTTGAAGTTTCGAAAAGCTAACACATAGATCTATAACATACTTTAATTCTAGATTTTAATTCATGCTGAGATGGTACAGTATTGATTATAGTAGGAGTTACTATTGGCATATGCATTTTGTGCACCCTTGTGTGTAATATAATGTTCTATTTGATTTTAGCCCATGTTAATGTATATACATTATGTAATTAAATAGAATGCAAGCATGAGTAAATGTTTAAATAAATGATGTATGAGGTGTAAGTATCCTATCTAATGTAAGCATGTATAAGTATGGCTTGTAATGAATATGTAGGTTCCATTATGTAATGTATGGTGCATATAGTAGTGCAAGAGAATAAATGAATGATGAATGAATGCAAGCATGAATCTAATATAATAATAGATGTAATATATGCAATATAAAAGTTAATGAGATGTAATGTTCTATGTTAACACGAATCCTATATTACCTCATGTACCCCTTACACTATGTAGACACTATCACACTTGACACTTTGTTCACTTACACTTTGACACTCTTTGATATGTATACACTATGTATGCCCATTTAACCCTCACTTGCCCCTTTGCCATGTTCACATACACACACATAGCCTCTTAAATAAGTATTTATGAATACAGTTAACTTAGCTATGTATGTATATATATATATGTTAGCATATTGTTGTAATATATAAGTTTATATAACCATTTGAAATGCCATGATTATAGACCTAATGTTGAATACCAATATATGCATGTGTATATATGTGTAGACAATATAGTTTAAAGTAATAGATTACCTAGTGTATATCCAATGTGAATTCTTGCCTATTTGAGTATTGAATAATTGCATGCTATATAGAGTTGGGTGTATGTTGGCTTGTATAGCCTTGTATTGATGTGTGCTTGCTAGAATAGTCTTGGTTAGGCCTAGTAAGACTTGCTGGGTTAGGACATGACCTAGTTTGACTAGTACAGTTGACCAGAGTTGACCAAGGGTTGACTTTGGCCTAGTTTGACCTAGATTCATGTATAATACATTGTAGTGCTTTATATTACCCTTCTGGACATGTTATGACTTGTGTTGTTCCAATTAGGAGCCAGACACCTTGTAACCTGTGTTGCTTTAAATAGGACTCTGTGGCTTCAGTCGGATCCCCTATACTTATCAGCTGTTTAGGTTATCAGGCGAGTATATTCTTTGATCGTTTCATACTTGTCACGAATTATATTCTCGCTCTAGATTACTTTTACTTGATGCTGTCACGTTATTATCACGGATTGGTACTATACGGATCTCTTCTTGGGATGTTACCCCCTTAGCGGGCGCATCGGATACTTTATGACATGTGTTTCATGTACATCATGTATTCCTTGCTTCTGCGTTATTCATGTACACTCATGTTCTCTCATGTTCTTACATGTACGTTCATGTACTCTCATGTTCTTTCATGTACGCTCATGTTTCCTCATGTGTTTCTTGTATAACCAAAACATCATGTCCGTAACGTAACTTGAATAGATCCTTGTGTATTGATTGTGGGTAGGGGTGAGTATAAATGGTTATGTAATTTACCCATCATGTACACTCTGTTACTTTTCATGTTTCATGTACAACCTAAGCCAATTACATGCCATCTCGTACTCTAAATCACTAGTCACTCACAGTTTTTACTTATCATTTATATATTTCCAGTTATCAAATATCTCTCCTGTTTTCATGTACATCTTCTTACAGCGTTTCATGTATCTTATTCTATTGCCTGCTTTATATTTTCTGACATGATATGAACTGCATGAGATGTATTGTGCTCGCTCCTGTCCTGACTGGACCTATTGATAAATTTTACAGATGGCCGGGGATTGCCTGCTAGCCTAGAGGAGACACAGTAGAGGTTGTTTAGATAGTTATTTCATTTTGTCTGGAGCTGTATTTACTTTATGGATTACTGTATTTGAGTTTTGAGATGTATTTCTGGGTTTATGTATCTTAGACACTTAGACTTCTATCTCCTGTATCTCTTTTGGATTTCATGTTTTATCTATCTTTATCATGCTCTACCTTAGATGTGATTGGGACTGTATCTGCTATGTCACCCCAATTCGGGGAGTATAAACTGTTTATCCTTATACTGCTAGATGCATGAGACCTAGGACAGCATTCTACCGCCGACACTGCGGCATAGGCTGGACGTTGTTACGTTCTCGTGCCCTTACTCTAGGGTGCGGGTCGTGACAGCGGAACTGGCCACGCCACCCTGCTTCTCCCCTCCGTCCCCGGTGCACCCCCCTTCTACCGCCGGCCGGGCTTCTTGGTTTGGCCAGCCGCGCGCTTTCCTGTGCGGATTCCCCTCCTACACCTCCCCCACCTCCCTCCTTGGCCTCGTCGCCGCCCTATGCGTCCGCGGCGCCATCAGCCTAGGCGCCGGAGGCCCAATCCTGCCCTTCGGCAGCCCTTCCTGGTGCTCGCCCGGCCTTCCACATCCCTCCGCCGGGGTCGGGTTTCGATCGCCTGGCCTGCCTCCGGCCGCGCCTGAGCACCCCCGCACGCCCCCCCCCCCGCGGTGGCGCCCCACCCAGCGGTCGAGGTCTCCCACCGCTCCCCCCGCGGTGGCCAAACTCGGCCTCGTCTTCCCTTCCCCCGGTGTAACCCCTCTTCCCGAAAATCTTGAAAATATTCTATTCAGCTTTATTAATTAAAAAGGAGAAATTTGGAATCTAGAAAGGGTTAATTAAATAGTATTACGGTGGAATGTTTTAAGTTATGGTTGAGTTTGAGTACAAGAAGACGAGAATCTTGGCGCGGATAGTGCAGTATAGTGCCTAGACTAGTGTTTTAGATATGATAGGGAAGGTCGAGCCATAGAAGTGTTCTAACTAAGAAAACCAGATCAAGTTGCGACTTGACCTCTATAAAATAATTAATTTAGTTTTATTATATTATTTAAGTTTATTGAAGACCCGAGTGTACCAAACTGACTCGTATTTGACCCGAACCCAATACAAAGCCTATGAAGTCATGAAATGCGACCAAGACGTTCATGTAGACACATACCTATATATATATGATTGTTGGTTAGTGAATTTATTTTTAGGACTTTTATAGATATTATTGCTAATAAATTTTAAATTGGTTTTTATATAATATTTTAGTTACACAAATTATTGGATAATATATAATATATATAATATATATAGATAATATATATATATATATATATATATATTACAATCTGTAGAATATTGTATACTAATTGGTACCTATCTCAGGATTGTGTATACCATTTTGTACTCTTTGGATTATATAGTATATAAATGTGTGTGCATATATATGTTATATAGATATATATATTATATATATATATATATATATATATATATATAGTTTGTATATATAGCTAGTGAAAAGAAATGTAGATATATATAGTTATAATATATATTATTATGATTTGTTTGGATTTTATGGTATTATATATATAGAAATTTGAGTGTATATACATATATATATATACATATATAGAAACTATATGTATATATAGAAAGAATTGATAAGAAAAGAAAAAAAAAAAAGAAATCACATTGATCCCTTGCGGGAACAGTG
>JANAVB010025598.1:20481139-20614647 GCA_029216955.1 Iris pallida | reverse complement strand
AATACAACAAAATGTGTATAAAAATTAAAAATTAATATAAATTAACCAACATCCCAACATTTGACTCGACCAATAAACATATAAATATTTCAACCTAATAAATTGAATTGATTATTCTTCGGTTAGGTTCGATTTAATTGATTTCCATTTTGGCTAATTTTGTTCCGATTTAGTTTTAGATTTTTAGAATTTTGGTTTATTCGGTTTTCACTATTTCGATTCGGTTGAAATCGAATAAACTGAATGCTCACCCTTAGTAACTACCACCTTGCGTAATGAATAGTATATTGAGTATATTGTATCACGTTGGATCGGCTAGGGATAGAACAATTAGTCTATTGCAAAAACAAATATAATGTCTACTCAAATTCCTAAGTTGTTTTTAAACAAATTTCTGATTTATTTATAAAAAAAATCATAATATTATTCATTCACTTATAAGATCTTAAAAAAAACTCAAAAGAGAATTGAGCAGACTGATAGGACTAAAATATATAATCCTTCTATACACATTATTGGCAGTAAGATATTTGTATAGTAACTTTTATGCCTACCAATACCAAAACATAATTTTTGAATCAAACTGATAAGATTAGGATCGAGATCCGGTAATAACTATAGTAGAAACATAAAAAAAATTTAGCAATATAGTGTTCTCTCTTTCCAGATCCATACTTTCTTCTTAAGCTCTTCTCGGTCAAAGATCTTTATAGCTTTGGCATTTAAAAGTAGACCTTGTGATTTAAGGTTATGAAGAAGCCTCACAAAAGTTTCCTTAGTATAATGACCTATGAGTACCAAATAATTATAGAAGTGATGTATGAAAAGATGGAAAAAAAATTGAATGAGCACCTTTTCTGCATTCCATCAATGAAGATAATCAATAGGCAAGTTTATACCATAAATGTATAGTATACGTACAATACCAATCAGTTAAGACATGTCGAGCATCGCACAAGTTAAATGTTCTTCAACACACATCCTAAAACAAGATGAAAAATATTTACATGGATTAATTTGGAAATGTTCCATCAATCTACTTCAAATGGTAGGGACCTCAACAATGTTTTCACTATATAATTCTTTGAAAATAGGTTGGTCCTATTATTTCATGAGAGCAATTAACTACTTCACTACTTAGTATGCTAGGAATAAAGTTGAGAATATCAATCAAGGACATAGATGTTTGCCAAAGATCAAACAACCCTTATGTTGGGCAAGAGGGATCATCCCTCCACCATCGACTTGAAATCTTTTACCCTATAGTTGTAGTGTCGGCTGATACTGATACGATACGGCTGATACTGATATGGTTTGGCTAGTCCTAATCTGATATCGTCACTACTGATACTAACTGATATCAATGTTGGCGATCTCTTTCCCAGTCAATTCATCAAAGATAGTTGAACAAAAAAAAAACAAATCATCAACGTGTAAAAGCATAATAGTTGTAAAAGCCTATAATAAAGAAAACTTATTTATCTCAGTTATTAGACTTTAAAATTCACATAGTGGTTAAATATTTTTAATGATTCATCAATTAAATATATGATACAACCTAAGCTAAATCGGTATTTTAAACAGTAAAATAGATGGAGGGTGATGATTTTTACAAATATGATGAGCAAGAAGTTGTGGAAGGGATTGGTGCAAGAAGCTGATACATTAGGCTTGCTTTCGAAGCAGTGGAAGGGATGGGTTTTAAGGATAGATACATTTAATCATGAGCTACTACCAAGTGAGGTGTCGACCTAATAAGACAAACTTTTCAATAATATCATCCTAGCAACATTTGAAGATAAATTTACAATATTGTCTAAACTTTGTGAAATACACATCTTTTGCAACATTTTATAAAGTTGTTGAATATAATCCTTTTACAATGTTTCTTAAACATTGTAAAACAATATTACATACACAATGTTAATATAAAGTGGTAAATTAAATTAAATTTACGACATTTAACAAACATTGTGAAGCATGAAAATTTTGCAACAGTTGATAAACGTTGTTGAATATGACATTTTAACAATATTTTAAATACATTGTCAAAATTAATAACTTGGACAACGTAAAATAAACGTTGTAAAAATTAATAAATTCTACAATGTTAATAAAACGTTGTTGAAGATAGTAATACACAACTTTTGTGAATGACCATTGTAGAAACCTTAACGTTTGAATATAAAATGTTGTTTGCACATATATTTCACAACGCTTTTACAGTAAAGGTTGTAGAAGACCCCTATATTTACAACGTTTTTAGGAAATGTTGTACATAGAACATTGTAAAAGGAGTTTTTTCTTGTAGTGAAGATCACAGAATAATAATCACAACTAAATAATGTAAAGGCAGATAAGAAAGCAAATACAAAGACAGCGATGTATACTGGTTTTCCTCCGTTGAGGACTAATCCAGTCGGTAGAACTCTTGCTACCAGTTGAATCCACTTGGCAAAACCGCAAGTTTTCTTACGAAGTCCTTGCAACTTCTACAACGCGAGCTTTGATACGAAGAACTCGTCCCATTTCAATTGTGAAGAGTTGAATCTTCTATCAAGCCTCTGATTACAATAACTCTAAAACTTCTAGACCGCACCGCACTGGAAAATCGACTAGAGGATTGTAACTGGCTTGGGATCTGAAATTTGAAGCTCGAGAAAAACTCTTTGGAAGACTGAAAGCTTTTCAGAAGAGAGAAGATTAAAAGTGAATGAGTGAGTTAAAATGATCAAAATCCTTCTCTATTTATAGGAGTTCCAAAGACAGAATTCTGGCAGAATTCGGGCAGAATTCGGGCAGAACTCGATGAGCAAATCTCGGTCAAATCCGCAACTGCAGGAGAACCAAGTTCCAAGGAATTCAAAAATAAAACGGCCACTAACCGAACTCTGGCCGAACTCTGGCCGAGTTCTGTCAAAGTTAGGTTATGGTTTTAAAATAAGTTTTTGGGGAAATTTGAAAACCTTTTTGAAAACCTTTTTGAAGCTTTTGTAAATACGAATGTTTTACAAAACTAAGGATATTTTAAAAGCATTTGAAATCTTTTTGGAATAGCCTATTTCCAGTACGACTCGGTGTACAAAGTATTCCTAGACTCAAATAAAATAAAAGATATATTGCTCAAAGAAATACAGACTCGAACAGGCAAACAGCGCTTCGGTCTTGAACTGTGTAGATGCTGTTCTTGATTATGTCCAAGAGTCCGAGATATCCTGACTAGTTTCATAATCGACACAGAGTTTGATCAATTATTAAAATCAATTTGACCATATGACCAATGGGCCAACAATCTCTCCCATTTTGATAATTGACAAACTATGAATGATATAACATCTAAGCTTGGAATCAAATCAAAAAAATAGTAAAGTAAAATTGTTCATATCCTGCATGCATTTTCTCAAAAGATGTTAGATCCTTTTTCCCCCGTTGTCACTTAGCAAAATAATTGTAAAAGGAAAAACTCTTCCGCAATCAATGCATAAGAAACAAACAGTGAAGAAACACATAATAAAAATTATGACAGATGGTAGAGAAAAAAATAACATCACAGGCATGTATTTGTCTCAGGCAGTTTATAATATAACAAAGAATTAATACAACAGTGAGAATAATAGAGAATTATGTCATAGGCAGTTTATAATATAGAAGCAGATAAAAGATGCTATAAATAAATAAACTGATGTGAAAGATAAACTACGAAATCCATAAAGATAAATGATGTGTAATAAACATCAATAAATATCCAATACAAGTTTGATAATAAAAAGCTAAAAAGACAGAAACTTGGAATGTCGGAGCATTTTCAAGTATACAGTAGATAATATCAAATCAACTAATATATCACATCTTTCATCATCATCATCATGACCGCATGTCCAGAGGGACCAGCTGCAGAGGTACCAGCTCTAGAAGGGTGAGGAGGAGCGCCAGTGTAAAATTTACCGACATAGTCTCGAGGAGCACGGTCAGAACGGTACCAATCATATGCGTTACCGGACTGAAAGTAGGCATGAACAGCCTCATCCTCACAGCGGTAACCAGAGAAGGCTGGATCTCTAGGAATAGAACCGACAGAATGTCCAGTCTGAGCAAATCGGAGATCAGCGAGAGAATTTACTATCGTCTGATAACGAGTAACATCGCAGAACTCACGTTCGCGGGCCATATCCGTCATCGAGACATGTAAATCAGAAAGATGCTGGTGTATGCCTTCAAAGGTCATGGCATACTGCTGAGTAGGTGGAGGAGGTGGAGCAGTAGAAGGAATAGTAAGAGGAGCAGCAGCAGTCATACTACGACGAGATAACTTCAAAAACTTGGGCTCAGGGTCTTGAGTACAAAATGCTAGAAGATGCGTGGAAGAATCATCGCATAAGAGAGATTTCTATCTCTTGTACGACAACGTCCCATCATCTGGATAATGGTCTTAGGGGTAGAAAATGGAATCCCCTTAAAAATGTGATACATAGCAGATAATTCAAGAGATGTCACATCATCCTTTGAAGTAGACTTCGGAAAGAGAGTGGAGTAGATGATGCGGTGCAATTCATAATTAAACAATTTCAAGTTGTTTGGCTTGAACTTTCCAGAGCGAACTCGATCAGGTGCACAGAGTTCAGCTTTGAAACTAGCAAGTGTCGTGTGTCGGGGAAATCAAATTCAGTGATCTCAACAAGCGGTGCACCTTCGTTAGATAGACCAAAGATTTCCACTAAGAGGACATCATTGAACTCGATGCCTAGTCCGCCAACACGAGTACTTACGTCAAACGTGTTTAATATGATATTGCAGTAGAACAGTCTAACGGCATTAGTTGCTACCGGGAAACAAATTTTAACAACGTGTTGTAACCCTAATGCCTCAAAATATTGGCGGTGTTCTGGAAACACAGTCCATTTGATAGGAGCGCCTGTGCATATGGATCTCATGGAAAAGTCTCCATACCACAGAAGGGCTTGATCTAGGGTTTGAAAGTAAAACCCATCGAACGTGCCATCGCTTGATTGGACTGGCGAAAGAGGGAATCGTGGGTGGATTCGAAGATGATCCTTCCTCACTAGGATTGGTCATCTTCTTCCTCTTGAAGGGGTTAAATCCCTTAGGCGGCATTGTGCAATAAAAGTAAATATGCACGAAATTGAAAGAAGGAGAGATACGAAGTTATACCTCCCGAATTCGAGTATGTTGTAGAGGACAACGAACTCCGCACGAATCCAAAATTTGGATGGATTTCACCACGTAGATAGGGAGAAACGGAGTGGTGAAGAACTAAGGTTTGATGGCTCTCGCGCGGCTGCTGTTACTGTGATGGTGTGTTTAGAAGCAATGAAGAAGAAAGGCTTCGGGTTCTGGTTATATAGCCAGATACTTTCAACCGAACTCGGGCCGAATTCGGTCCGAAGTCTGGCTGAATTCGCCTAGGGTTGGTTTGGAACACTTTCTTTTTCATTGGCTCATTTCAAAGATTTAATTCAAAGATTAGTAATTTTAACATTCAATTAATATAATTAATGTTATTTTATATATAAATATGTTACACAGCGACTGTCTCAGATTAGCTGTAGGAGTACTGTCCCAGCTGGCGGAGGTTCACCGGAGAACTCTTAAGTACCGCTTCGCTTCAACCGTAGTTGTGGTGACAGACAGACTCTTTATTGGCTTGTCTCTAACATAGTTTTTGCGTATTGACATAAATCATAAAATAAATAATTAACATTATTGACGTCCAAAATTCCTAATTCTCGACGTAAATAATTGAAACGATCTTCTGCTAGAGGTTTTGTGAAATATCAGCTAATTGATTCTCAGTATCTATGTACACAAGGTCAATATCTCCATTTTGATGATGATCTCTAAGAAAATGATGTCGGATCTCGATATGCTTAGTACGAGAATGACATACTGGATTCTTAGTCAAATTAATAGTGCTCGTATTATCACAGAAAATGGGAATGTGTGTGTAAAATAAACATAGTCTTCCAAGGTTTGTTTCATCCATAAAATCTGAGCACAACAACGTCCTGCGGCGATATACTTAGCCTCTGTTGTTGATAGGGCTACAGAATTTTGCTTTTTACTAAACCATGAGACTAAAGCCTTGCCTAAGAAATGACATATGCCACTGGTACTTTTTCTATCAACTTTGCATCCAATAAAATCTGTATCCGAGTAACCAATAAGGTCAAAGGACTTAGTTTTGGGATACCATAAGCCAACAGAAAAAGTGCCCTTAAGGTATCGAAAGATACGCTTAACTGCGCACAGATGTGATTCCTTTGGATTAGCTTGAAAACGTGCACACAGGCAAACACTAAACATAATATCTGGACGACTAGCAGTTAAATAAAGTAAACTAACGATCATACCTCGATACTTACGTGTGTCGATCGGCTTGCCTTGTTCATCAATATCAAGCTTTGTTGAAGTTGCCATCGGAGTGCCAATAGGTTTGACATTGTCCAGATCAAACTTCTTTAGCAAATCTTTTGTGTACTTGGCTTGATTTATGAATGTCCCGTTGTCAGTTTGTTTAATTTGCAGTCCGAGAAAGAATTTCAGCTCTCCCATCATGCTCATCTCAAACTCATTCTGCATACACTTAGAGAATTCTTGGCACAGAGATTCATCAGTAGATCCAAATATAATATCATCAACATAGACTTGTATTAAGAGAATGTTGCCATTAAAAGACTTAATAAAAAAGTGTAGTGTCAACCTTGTCTTTTGAAAAATCGTTGTCAAGTAGAAAGCTTTTTTTAAACCGTATAAAGCTTTTTTCAACTTGAAAACATGATCAGGGTTTTTAAAATCTGTGAAACCTGGAGGTTGTGCTACAAAAAAATTTTCTTTTATAAAACCATTTAAAAAAGCACTCTTGAATCCATTTGAAATAATTTGAAATTATGAAAATATCAAATGCACATAACATGCGAATGGATTCTAATCTCGCAACTGGGGCATAAGTCTCATCGTAGTCGATACCTTCTTCCTGATTGTATCCTTGAGCTACGAGTCGAGCCTTATTACGAGTCACTAAACCATTCTCATTCAGTTTATTTCTGAATACCCAACGGGTGCCAATGATGGATGATCAATAGGCTTGGGAACAAGTTCCCAAATTTGATTCCGTTCAAATTGGTTTAATTCCTCTTGCATAACATCTATCCAAAAACTATCACTACATGCTTCATCAATAGTTTTGGGTTCTAGCTGTGAAATGAATGCAACACTAGAAACAATATCTCTACTGGATGTACGAGTACTTACACCTTTGGTAATCAATTACCAAATCTTTGGATGATCAGCCGTAAATTTCAATCTTTTCGGCAGACTCTGAAGGTAGCTGGTTCCTGGATCTTCTCTAAGAGGATCAGCTAGTGCCGAGCTTGGTTGAGAATCACTGTTGTTGAGCTTGGTACAGTTAGATCTTCGTCATTGTCATCGATAGTCATTTGATTCAGTTCATCAAAGGTGACGTTGATTGACTCTTCGATGATCATAGTTCGTTTGTTGAAGACTCTGTATCCTTTGCTCTTGGCCGCATAACCTAAAAATATACCTTTATCGGCCTTTTCGTCAAACTTTCCCAAATTATCTTTTCTATTAAGAATAAAGCATTTACAACCAAATATTCTAAAATATGAAACTGATGGAATTCTATCAAACCATAACTCAAATGGAGTCTTCTTCGATTTGGGTCGAATTAGAACTCTATTGAGAACAAAACAAGCTGTATTGACAGCTTCAGCCCAGAAATATTTGGTTAGACTAAACTGGTTTAACATTACTCTGGCCATTTCGGATAGAGTTCTGTTCTTACATTCCACAACTCATTTTATTGTGGAGTCCTAGGGTAGGAGAACTCGTGTACAAAATCGGTGTGTCACAAAATTGCTCAAACTCTGCATTCTCGAATTCGCCACTATGATCGCTTCTAATACGAGTGATCATGTAACCTTTTTCATTCTGTACTTTCTTGTAAAAGGCATCAAATTTGGATAATGCATCATTCTTGTGTGTCAAGAAGTATACCCACGTGTATCTAGAGTAATCATCTACAATTACAAAAGCATATAACTTACCTCCGAGGCTGGCAACTCTGCTAGGACCAAATAAGTCCATATGTAGCAATTGTAGAGGTCTAGTAGTATATACTGCGTTTACTGACTTGAATGTGGATCTGGTAGCTTTGTTCTTTTCATATTGGCTGCATACCGAATCCTTCTTGAATGTTATGTCCGGTAAATTGCGTACTAGCTTCTTCGTGGATAATCTTGAGATTGTGTCCATATTTGTTTGACCGAGTCTCATATGCCACAGATGACTCTCATCACTTTTAGCCATTAAGCATCTACCTGAAATGTTAGTTTCTTCCAACAAATAGAAAACATATAATTGTCTTCCCTGATACCTTCAAAGATAGTACTACCAGTTGAGCTATCAACTATAGTACATTTGTCTTTGCCAAAGTTGATGCCATAACCATGATCAGCTAGATGACTTACGCTGAGTAGATTTTTTCAACTCGGTAACCAGACAGACATCCTTAATCACAGGATAGGGAGACTTACCAACATCACCGATACCAATGATATACCCTTTCAAGTTATTACTGAAGGAGACATAACCTTCCTTCTTTTCTTCAACAGTGTTGCAAATAGTGTAGCGTCACCGGTCATATGCCGTGAACAACCGTTGTCGAGAATCCATTTGCTTTTAGCATGTGAAAGGTGTTCCACCTAAAACAGTTTGCAGATGAAACTTTTGGTACCCATTTCTTGTAGGGTCCTGAAATGTTAGCTTTTGGTATCCATGCATAAATATTTAAATCAACAAGCTTTCTGATTCTACATACAGAAGAAATATGACCAATGTGGCCATAATAATGATACTGTACATGTTTAGTATTGAAAGCTGAGTGATGTGCACGGTTGGTAGGTTTAGGTTTTCTAGTATAGAAGAAAGCATACCTATAATCCTGTTTGGGCTTAACCTTTTGGGGTAAAGGTTTGATAGGGTTAGGACTGACAGTGTTTGGTTTGGGAATGTTCGATTATTTGGTAAGTGACACATGTTAGGGTAGGAAGCAGCAGTCTCAGGCTGTTTTCCTAACCTAATTTCCAATCTTTTGAAGTGTCATACAACTTAGTATAGTCAGAAGTGAGTGCTTCCATTCTGACTTGTGCACTTTGAAGACTTTTCTTCTCTTTAGAAAGTTCTTCTTTCAGTTGGTCAATAACCTTGTCTTTCTCTTCAGATGACTTGGTAGTCTCGTGTAATAAGAGCTTAATAGAGAAAAACTCACCAGACTCACTAACATTATTTCTAACCTCAGCTAGTAGGTCGGTAAGTCTTCCTATTTTACCTTTGTACTCTTTGAGTACCTTCTTAGAGGTCTGATATTTGCTACGCAGTTTCCTGTAATCACTTATCAGTTCACTGAAGGCATCTCCTAATTGCTCAAAGGTGAAGTCATCATATGTATCAACTACAGGTTCAGAGAGTACCTGATCGGATGCCATAAAGCATACATTTGCAGCGTCTTCTGATTGTTCATCTTCTGAGTCGCTGGCTTCACTTTTATGCCATATGCTGGTGTTGGCATATCTCCGAGATGTTGATCTCTTCAGGTTCCCTTTCTATACCTGTTGCTCTTCTTGCTTGATGATGAGTTTGTAGGACAGTCCTTCTTCTTGTAGCCGTAGCAGACAACATCATCTTGATACCAGTTGTTGCTGCTATTATTTTCTTTTGCTTTCTTCTCATATCTCATGAATCTTTTGAATTTCCTTGCTAGGAGTGCTTGATCTTCAGCATCAGATTCACTGCTGTCTGAATCACCTTCAGCAGCTTTTCTGTACTGAGCCTTGAAAGCGATCGTCTTTCCTTTGGTGCAGGCTCTTCAAAATCTTGTAGCTCCAGTTCATGAGTGAGTAGCTTACCCATGAGTACTTCGAGGGACATAGTTGTGAGGTCGTTCCCTTCAATGATTGCAGTAGCCTTTGGAATCCAGTTCTTGGTAAGTGCTCGCAGGAGTTTGCGAATCTTTTCATGGTTACTGTAATCTTTGCCTAGGGAGGACAAAGGATTTACAATATCCAAGAATCTTTCGAACATCTGAGTAACTGTTTCGTTGGGCTTCATCTTGAACACCTCATACTCTTGAGTAAGTCTGCTAACCTTTGATTCTTTGACTTGAGTCGTGCCTTCATGTGTGACTTCAAGGAGCTTCCACACTTCATTAGCAGTTGTACAGATAGATACCCTATTAAATTCAGTTAAGTCTAAAGCATAAAATAAAGCGTTAATAGCACGTGCGTCAAGACTGGCCTTTTTTTTCTTCCTTTGTATATCTGTTATGGGGTTTTTAACTAAAACTCCATCAACATTTATACGAGGTGGCTTTTGATAGCCATCAATAACAATAGACCATAAATCAAAGTCAAGTGATTTCAAGAAGAAACTCATCCGTGTTTTCCAATAGGTATAGTTCGTACCATCAAACAGTGGAGGTCTGTTTGTGGCCTGGCCTTCACTTGTGAATTTCACAGTTGCCATATGTTGTGCTGTGATCTATATAACGATTAGTTAAATGAATAAATAATTACAATGTTACCTTGCTTTACCTGTAACACCCGCTTTGATACCAATTGTAGGAACGAAATCGTAAAGCAGAATACTCTAGGGGGGGGTGAATAGAGTTGGCAGCGGAATAATGCTAATTAAAAATATTAGCAGCAAGATCACAGAATAATAATCACTAAATAATATAAAGGCAGAGATAAAAAGGCAAACGCAAAGACAACGATGTATACTGGTTTTCTCTGTTGAGGACTAATCCAGTCGGTAGAACTCTTGCTACCAGTTGAATCCACTATTGGCAAAACTGCAAGTTTTCTTACGAAGTCCTTGCAACTTCTACAACGCGAGCTTTGATACGAAGAACTCATCCAACTTCAATTGTGAAGAGTTGAATCTTCTATCAAGCCTCTGATTACAATCACTCTGAAACTTCTAGACCGCACCGCACTGGCAAATCGACTAGAGGATTATAACTGGCTTGGGATATGAAATTTGAAGCTCGAGAAAAACTCTTTGGAAGACTGAAAGCTTTTTAGAAGAGAAAAGATTGAAAGTGAATGAGTGAGTTAAAATGATCGAAATCCTTCTCTTTTTATAGGAGTTCCAAAGACAGAATTCTGGCAGAATTCGGGCAGAACTCGATAAGCAAATCTAGGTAAAATCCGCAACTGCAGGAGGACTAAGTTCTAAGGAATTCAAAAACAAAACTGCCACTAACCGAACTCTGGCCGAACTCTGGCCGAGTTCTGTCAGGGTTAGGTTATGGTTTTAAAATAAGTTTTTGGGAATTTTGAAAACCTTTTTGAAGCTTTTGTAAATACGAATATTTTACAAAACTAAGGATATTTTAAAAGCAGTTTGAAATCTTTTTAGAATAGCCTATTTGCCAGTATGACTCGGTGTACAAAGTATTCCTAGACTCAAATAAAATAAAAAATACTGCTCAAAGAAATACAGACTCGAACAGGCAAACAGCGCTTCGGTCTTGAACTGTGTAGATAGCTGTTCTTGATCATGTCCAAGAGTCTGAGATATCCTGACTAGTTCTATATATCGAGGCAGAGTTTGATCAATTATTAAAATCAGTTTGACCATATGACCAATGGGCCAATATTTGGTATATGGATACGAGGCTGTCTTACCATTAGAAATCCATATCCCTTCCCTAAGGATTTTCATTGCCAATGAACTCACAACCGAAAAAAATGATCGTCTGAGACTTCAGTAGCTTGAAGCGCTTGACGAGAAACGACTCCTAGCTCAACAACATATTGAGTTATACCAAGCTCGTCTATCAAAAGCCTTCAACCGTAAAGTCAAAGTCCGAACATTTCAGAAAGGAGAACTAGTTCTAACTGTCAAATGTCTTATGACTATGACGCACATAAGCAAAGGCAAATTCGAAGCGAAGTGGGAAGGCCCTATTGTAGGCAAAGTTTTCTCCAATGGAGCTTATCAATTGACTGGTATAGATGGTCGAGTCGCCATGATGACCATTAATGGCAAATTTCTCAAGAAATATCATGTTTGAAGACAAAGAGATATCAACATAGATAATCAGAATGTAAATAAAATTTCTTTTACGGCATAACTTAGACAGAAGGAAATACATAAAATTAACGAGGACCAGAGCCCTCTTTATTGAAAACATATTTCGCAAGAAGCTCGAAGACATTATTGTCCAATGACACTAGTAGCCCAAGCAGCCTTCCTCAGAGCTTTTTCATCGGCAGTACTTCCAGCCTCCACCAGTTTGGCAAGAATGTCATATTTTGATTCAGGAATAGTCGAGCTTTCTTCCACTTATGGCTGAACGAGTGGCGAAGGCTCGTTGGAATGAGTGTCGATGGCGGCTTCGATCTTTGGGATGGCCTCAGCCTCCTTGGGTGCATCCTGAGAAGACATTTGTGATGAAAGATAGGTGTGGATAACATTCTCAAAAGTTTTGCACTATTTATAGACAGAAAGGCCAAACATTCGGTCTCAGAATCGAAACAACCTTTCCTCGAAAATGCATGTTTCTTCATTCATCCCTTTTATCTCCTGAATAGGTCTCCGTTTATTGTCTGTCACAGGAACCGAAACGACCTTTCTTTGAAAAGATATGCTTTTTCATTCATCAATCTTTTTATCGCTATTCATTCCGCGGATAAGTCTACATTTTTTATTATCTTTTATTTACTTCTTCGTAAATAAAGCCACAGATAATAAATACTCAAAATCCCATGGAGTCCATTCAAATCATAAATTCTGTCGTTTGAAACCCAGCTATTTTAAAAGGTACCTTATCTTTATGACAAATCCATATTATCGCAGATATCCTTTTTTAGACATGATATCCTGTCTTTGAGTCCCAGCTGACTTGAAGATCATCAATAGAAAAATAAATTCACGTCTACATTACCTCTGGATTCTATTTTCTAATCATCACATCAAATCAAGTCATAAAGGAGAAAAAAATCATTCTTTATTCCTTCTTTAAAAATATAGATACATCTTAATCGAAATCTATTACATCTCTTATTTTTATTCTAAATATAACAAATGGAGGTCTATTACATCTTTGGATCTTCTTGTTGGTGCCAGTTCCTTGTTGACTCAACCTGAAGCAGTGAGCAAGGCAACGAAATCAACTCTGGTCTTTTCTCTTAAAAAGACGAGAGAGAAAAACGACAGAGTACAGCAGCTCGAAGACAAGTTGTTGATAATACAACTGGTGGAAAAATGACGACCCTTACGAGAAGTAGGAATGAGATCACCCATGTGATACGATTCCTAGTTCTGTGTCTCCACCATCCAACTCTAATGTATAAAGCCCCTTCCTACCATTTCGAGGAAGCCCTTTTAAACATGAAGAGTTTTGAGCCCTCTGATGTGTGTGTTAAGGTGGTTCATCTTTACAGTATCCTACATCACCGATACTAGTTCTGAAGCATCTTGCCAACCGATTCTCTGCAAGAAGTGAACAAGAAGTTAGTGAATTTACAAAGAACAATGATCAAATTTGTACAAAAATCACAGGTTGAACCAAAACTTCCATGTTGCACAACGGATGTTTTACGCCACGCACAGCATCTGTATTGCGCCACGTGCAACACTTGTGTTACACTGTATTTTATAGTGCAACATCTGTATTGTGCCATATAGCACAGTATCTGTGTTTTGCCTTATTTTACATATCGCAACATCTCTGTTGCGTTGCATCATGCAAGGTGACCGCAACCAAACCCTAAAAAGGGTGGCACAAGTCATAAAGTACACCAAACTCTAAAAAAAGAGGGCGCACGATGAAAAGATTGATCCAAAAAACTTAAAAAAGGATTTGGTTGATATGATCGATGCATGGATCAATGATCGAAATGCTCACCTTCCATAGCTGAGTTGACAGTTTCTCGTCGTGACGAAGGCAGAACGTACTGACACGCATGTCGCTGCTCTCGCATAGTGAAGTACGAGATGAAGGCTCAGCGAAGTCCTCTCCTCTCTTAATATTGAATCTTCCGGGCACCATTAGGGTTTGTCGAAGAAGCTTCTGAGTCAGGAAGAATAAGAGACAGAGTGGTCAAAGGAGATCAGGAAGAAGAAAAAGAGGTAGGGTTTCAAGAAAGTCACGTTGGTGAAGAATGAAAGGACTCGAAGGGAACGACTATTTATAGCCCAAATAGTTACACAATCTATGCTGAAGAATCGGGCTCGAGTTGACTAGCGCAACTTAGACACAGTCATTTTTAATTCAATGTATTTCTAAACTTTGAAGTCTCGAAAACTTTAAAGGGGGTCTTGTAGAGGCTAAAAATTAAGTTATGTTACTCATCCTATCAATAGGTTGCACCATATCAGGTTGTGCCCACATCAAGTTGTGCCTACATCAGGTTGCACTACATCAGGTTGCGCCAACCTCAGGTTGTGCGAGAGCCACATGGTGCATTTCCTCGAAAAGCTGTAACGATATATCATTGCCTGACAATTGACAGCATGTATATCAAGTAAAATCCGTTCGAATCCTACACAACACGGTGCTCGAGAAGATTTGGTCAGCCAGTAGTTTGTGCAACGTGTCAGGTTGCACAAGGTTGAACCGAGGCACAAGTTGCTAGGTTGTGTTCCCGTGCAACCTGATGAAGCTCGTGCAATGCGATCGTCTAGAGCAGGGTGACATGGTGCGCAAGTCACTAACTTCGTAGAACGTGTCCACTACATTGCTTACGACCATACACATTTCACTCAAATGATGCCACATGTCCACAGCAGTTGGTGCAACCGCTCGTGCAAGAAGCTATATTGTGCTCCGCACAACATGATGAAGCTCGCGCTAGGTGAACGAACAGTATCCAGAGCAGGGTAATGTGGCGCACAAACTACTAACTTCGCAGAATGTGCCCACTACACTGTCCACGACCATGCGCATCTCAATCAAACGATACCACGCGTCTACAGCAGTTGGTGTAACCGCTCGCACAAGTGAATATGAGGCACGTAACCTGAAGTGCGTACAACCCAGAATAACTGCTAAACAGTTATTTCAAGAACTCTATAAATAAAGTTTCAAATCAGTCTCAAAGCATCACGAATGATCATAATCTCTTGCTAAAGTGTTGTTACATTCTCCAGAGGCTCGTGTCTTCGATCATATCATCCAAGGGATAAAGTAATCGTCTTCTGATCAGATTCCTATAGTTGTACTTTTTCAGAAATTAATTGTACTCTTTTGTACTCTTTCTCAGTTTGTAGAAATTCAAGCTTTTGTTTTTGCAAACCGTTTATAATGAAAGAAGCTTGTTGAACCTGAACTAAATAATTATAGAGAGGAACATATTAAATGATCACAAGGGTAGTGGATCGAGTACTGTAGCCGTAGTAGCTACATGCTTTAGCTTGACCTATTGGATAATTTTTAATTTCGAGGACGAAATTCTTATAAGGTGGGTAGGATGTGAGCCTCCTGAATTTTAGGGTTTATTTTAAATTTTTCTAAATGAATTATTTTCAATAAATATTTTTATTCAATTGTTTTTTATCATTAAATGTTCTTTTTCGTGACTTTGATTTTTGGAGCGTCAGGAATATCAGTCTCTAGAAACTTCCTTCATGAGTTTTGTAATAGGCAGAATTATCTTCATTTTGAAATATAATATCCCACTCAAACTTGTTCCCTTGTATTCTTTTTGTATCGCACAACTTTCGGATCAATTTAGACCATTTGACCACTCCCACTTTTATTTATGATTATCATTTGCGCATTGCCATAATTTTTAATTTAGGAGCACAAGACTAGTTGTTTTCTTAAAACCAACTTCATATGCATGATCTAGTCAAGACACCCTATATCCATGATCTTCGTGTCCTACTCAGATACACCATCTTGTGCTTCGTTTTTATCGCACAACTTTCCTGACACAAGACCCAATCTTGATTCATCCCACGGAGTCACATTTATTTTCGACTTGAATTTGGGACACCATTTTGACCCAAACCTGTCGACCCAAAATATGGACACGACCTACATTAAGCCTACTACACATATGACTTCCCATTCAATTTATCCTCCTATATGCTACTTATTTACCCGTGATCAGAAATGATCTAAATAATTGTCATGGTCGTACCAAGCCTAAACCTAGCCCAATCTAACCCAAGCAACTTAACTTAAGGGCATGTGACCCCTCCCCCAAATAGTAATATTGATATATTTTTATTATATATCCTAGCAGTATTGGGATCAAGGACTTTCCATATATAAATATATATGTAATTTTTAATGGGCTAAATCATTAATTAGATTTCCCTCATAATCATCCATTTAAATACCTACTTAATTATTGACCTTATTATTATTATTAAAATAAGAGTGACAGAACTAGATAACAATACAAGCATATAAGATTTGTCAATATGGATTAATATCACTGGCTTGACCCAATACCTAATATTAATAAATTAATTTACTTTCCCTAAAAGACTCAACTCATACATTTAACCTAATCCCCACACTCAATCCTAGCCATTGGTTTATCCTTGATCAATCCACTATACATTCCTATATGACACCCACTCACTCTCACACCCTTGGCCGGCCCTAATCCCTAAACCTCTTGCTCTTATTTTTGAAAACATTCCAAATATCTCTCTTTCTCTCTCTATTTTCTTACACTCACAACCACTCTTCATAAACATCTTTCTCTCTCTCCTTCATACAAACACCCCAGCCCCACACCAGCAGCACTTGGCCAGTCTCCCATCTTTTTCACATTTTCTTTTCTTTTTCTCCTCCTTCATTGCAAGAGCTCCCTCACCATCTCCATTCAGCCGACACCATCACCCCATCTCCATCACAGCCATCATCATTTTCTTCCTCATAATCTCCTTCTCCTTTTTTCGAGTTGATCCAGCTGCTGTTACTGTCGCAAGCAAGGCACGGTCAGGCGTAGCCACGCCACGCACGCACGAGCAGGCGCGCACGAGGGATCGCAGCGCAGCAATCACAGGCATGCAACGAGTAGCATGCACAATACCACCACCTTGCAGACGTTGATGACCTCCCTGGCCAGCCGTCGCCAGGCGCGCAAGCAGCAAATCAGCAGTGCATAGGCTCACAGAGAAGCAGTGGCTGCAACGAAGCAGCGCGACGACGGCTGCGCACCACCGCCGTGACACCCCCTCGACCGGACGATCGAACGACCCCCCTTAGGTGGTCATCAACAACCCCGACCCGTACAATAGTCGATTCATGCATTTTGGACGAGATCCCGTCAACAAGCGCGTGAAATGATAAGTCAGAAGTGCGCTTCGTCGCAGCAAATTTGTACATTTTTTTGGGCAATCCAACCGTTGGATCGACGAAGTCTTTGCTCCGTTGCAATCTTGGTGTATACCCCCTCACTCCCGTCAAGTTTTAGACGTTAATTCGATCGTTTGATATATCAAAATCGACCGCCAAATTGACCATTTAAATTATGTTATTTTTGGACAGTTTCGTGGAGCCAACTTCGTGGACTCGTATCTCCGTCGTCGCAGCTCCGTTTGATGTGCCACACATTCCTGTGCACAGTATATAACCATCTTCTTGTCCCTCAAGTTTTGTTTCATTATGAGCTTGTTTGATTGGTTGAATTTGACGCCAAATTTGGTCGTCCAAATTCGTAATTTCCAACCTATAAAATTCAAAATTTTAACCCGGTACTCCGGATTCCAATTTTGATACCACCAATAGATTCTTGGTGTCGTTCTGGCACGAATTATACAAAGTTTGATATATTTGGAGGATGTGGGCCCTGGCATGTATTTTGGTGCAAAGCGGGTCCCATGGTCCGAGTCAATGACCCATTTTGAGATCGGCCTATCGAAATCCGATTTCGGATATACCGTTGAGTTCGTATCGTCATTCTGGATTCGTTGACATATAATTTGTTAGGTTTAGTGAACTTTTATCCTGACATGATTTTGGTGCAAAGTGGGTCCAAGGATAAACATCATTTGACCTAAAATTACCTTTTTGTCCATGTGTCCGAATTGGACTTATGGGTAGGCTATTAGCTAATTTGACAATTCTAGACACGTTGGTGGCATTTGTTTCATCATTCGACAACGTCTGTAGATATTTTTTTATGTATCACTATTAGTTATAATTAATTCTTTTATGTTCCTATTTCAGAATTAGTACAACGAAACTTAGATCAGTCGATTTCAGTGATCTCACATCGTTGAAATTGACAAGATGACCATATGGATCGCTATGATAAAAGTTTCAACCTTACGGTTGATCATCTTATTTCGATTTGCGTGTCGTAGGTTTCGATGTACGAATAACGAGGTGCAACTTGATATTTTAATAATCTACAACTTGCAAATTCATATATATATAATATATATATATATATATATAAATATATATAATATATATAATATAATATATATATATATATATAATATATATAAGCTAATAATAATGAATATATTATATAAATAATAAATAAATAAATATATATATATATATATATATATATTATATATATAATATATATATATATGTTTTGTAAAACTCTAAAATATATATATATATATATATATATATATAATATATATATATATTATATATGTTTTGTTAAACTCTAAATGATTTTAGGTTTCTAGTATTACCTAATAATATTTTGTAAATAAAATAATAGTTTCTAAATATTATGAATTATTTGTAGATAGATATGTATTTGTAATTATTCCTTTTCCTTAAATCGTAAGTCGTGACTATTATAGTCGTTTCCTATTCATCATCTCAATTATCTTGCCAAGTCCTGATTTTGGACTGTTATATATCAACCTAGGCTATTTGGACTATTGTGGACTCAGTGGAACCACCTGTACCGTTGTTTGAGACCATCTTATGTAGCTTAGCATCATACATATTCCGTGTCGACACATTCGTGTCGTGCACGTCGACTTTTAACTAATTGAGGCGAGTATACTATGATAGTTTTCATTGCTTTGATATACTATATTCGATTCAGTTGTAGTATTTTACTTGATTCTCGACACGAGGATACCCGGACTAGTATACGATGGATTCCATCATGAGATGTTAATCCTGGTATACTGGTATATGTCTTGTTCTTGACTATTGTCCTTGTACTTGTATAGACACTGATTCCTAAGGAGATTTGCTACATTCTTAGAGAATTCCGTGTCATAACGTACTATGGTTGGATCCATTATACTAATCGGAGATAGGAAGTTATTAGAGGTTATGTAATCAATACCCCTCCTATCACTTCCTGTGAATAGCTCCACCCTCACTGCACGTAGGGTATAGCCTGGCCTGATACTACTGGAATAATAGCTTTCCATTTTGGCTGACCTGATCTCCAGGTTTACATGTGCTTGTTCTTGTGCACAGCCAGTCAAATGGAACAACCGGATATTGACCCAAGCCGATGACATAATGCTCTAATATCTCAAGGCACCATTTATATTTTATATTGTACATCAGATGTTCCTGTACTGCTTTACATTCCAATATTTCACGCCATGACATGATATTTAGTTCACTTATACTGTTTTACTTTCTGCCTTAATATTTTATCTTGTATTCCATTATAACTGTCTCTTATAGTACTTGTCAATTCATTTGGAACTGTTGTTAGTTTATGTACTCATTTCCATCCTGACTGGATATGTTGACAAATTTTAGGAATTGTTATACCCCATATTATTGGGCTACAAGATGATGCTAGCTTAGGCGGATCTCGATATTCTTTCACCGTGATTTGTCTCCTGGGAGTTCTAGGCCTGGTAGTTTGATTTAGTTTTTGTTATTGGTTTGTCTCCGATACATTCTTGTCGTAGCTGATCATTTGTAGATTCTAGTTGTTCTAGTGATACTGTTATATCTTCTTATGCATATCTTCTTTGATTTTGTGATTGGAGTACATATTGTTGTATAGATCATCTAGATGTTGTAGATATTTATTGGGTACTTGACAACGTTCTACTGTCGATACTGCGATGTAGGCTGGGCGTGGCCCATATACTCGTGCCCGAATATTCGGGTGCAGGTCGGGACACGATCACCCGCCATCATCAAAAGGTCACCGGTTTATTTTGGCTATAACCGACTATTTTTCCAAGTAGGCGGAAGCGATACCACTCGTCAACGTAAAAACCTCAGATGTGGTTAACTTTCTTAAGCATCGCGTCATCTATCTGTTCAGGTTGCCTCGAAGGATCATCCATGACAATGGCCCACAATTTGTTAGTGCCTTCCATCGGTTCTGCGACCAGAATCAGATTCAGAGTAAACCTAAACCGTGTACAACCTAGCAGCAAATGGGTTGGCCGAGGCTTTCAATAAAATGATTATCAAACTTCTTAAGAAAGTCGTGTCTTCTAATAAGCATGACTGTAACGAGAAGCTCGATGAATGCTTCTTGACTTATCGAACCACAGTCCACTCACTTATTATACGCCATTCTCCCTGGTATATGGAAGTGAAGCTATACTCCCTCTGGAACGTCAAATCTCGTCTCTACGAGTGGCTTTTAATAGTCACATGACTATCGAAGATAACCACCGTTTACGACTACAAGAATTAGAAGCACTGGATGAGAAACGCCTCCAAGCTCAACAGCGTATTGAGCAATACCAAGCATAAATCTCGAGAGATTTCAACAAAAAAGTCAAAGAAAGATTATTCTGGGTCGTTGACCTCGTCTTATCAGTCAGAACGCCAATTATTATGATCCACAAGACAGTCGAAAAGTTCCAAACTAAATGGGAAGGATCGTTCGTTGTGGAAACTATATATTCTAACGGTTCATACCGGCTAGCAAAATCTAACGGAGACTTGCTCATGATGACTATCAATGGCAAGTTCCTTAATAAATATTATGTTTGAACAAAGATGGGAGTGAAAGTATCCCTAATTATAACCTTCACTTCTATATTTGTCCTTATCATATATGTATTTGAATGTCTACCACGTCCACATTACCTCTGAGTATACATTCTTATCTCTCGACCCTTTTCATAACACGTCCATATTACCTCTGTTGATAAAATTGTCATCATAACTTGTCACCCGCATCCAAATCTTAGGTGCGTTAGCATTGGTGAGTCCACAAAAAGGATTCTTTAAAAAACAAATAGGTCCATATTACCTCTGAGTTGTTCTTATGTTTCTTACTATTTTTTAACCTCTGAGTAAGTTATATGTTTTTAGAAGTCTGATGTTTTTCATGTCTATTACCTCTGAACAAACATTCTTACCCCTCGGTTAAGCATCATGGTGCTTAACGTCAGTATATAAAAATGCATTTACGGATATTGAAATCCACAAAATTCCCCTATAATGCCCACATTCACAAAAGCTCACAAAACTGGCAAAAGGAGATTAGATTTTTCATTGATATTCATGATTACATATGATGGAAATCTATTACATGATTAGATTTTTTATTGATATTCATGATTACATATGATGAAAATCTATCTTCGAAAGATTCTGGCCCACTTCTCCCCTCGGTAGAGGGCAGCAGTGATGTGACAAATCTTCCCCTACAGAGGGCAGTGGTGTGACAAATCTCCTATGTCGGGCCTCTATTAACTTTTTAAGACAACCAAGAAGGCCATCTCGAACATGAAGGATGGTCGCCTCGGCCATGCGAATGAGCTGCTGGGAGACATGGGTTCAAATTGGACAATCAATCATAACCCTGTAGGCCCATTATATCGGTGGACAACACGTCTCGTCTCGGGAGTGAAGACAACTAACATGTTGTGTGAGTAGGGATTACTTTGCTTGATCTCATAACGAAATATTGCATCAGTAAGGTCATCTCTTTGAATTAACTGACTTATGATATCCTTCTATGATCCATCTGAGTCGGCACGAGTTGAACCAAAACATGCACAAAGACAAGCAAGAAGATCAGTCTTAGAGAAGTTACATCCTGCGTGTGCGAGCCTTTGCACTCAGCACGTTAAACGAACACATCAGCATGTCCTATGGATAGTGTGCATATGCACTGGCTCACAACAGAAGCCTGTGCGCACAACACATGGACAAAAGCATCAGCGTGTCAGCGCATACGCGCACTAGCATACGATAGAGGCCTTTGCGCGCAGCATATTAAGGGACGCCTCTGCATGTCCTTCGGATTACGTTCGCCCACCTCATTAAAAAAGAATAAAGTAGGATGACACATGATGCTTGATACACGCGGCCAACCGTGCACAAGCATCTATGTGCTCATAAGATCCGGTCATTGGTAATGGATCACCTACCTCCAACTATTGGTGGATCATGTCGATGATGAGCGGCGTGTCGACGAAAGTTTTGGGCGGCTTTGCCTTAAGTTCGCTCTCTACTCTAGTAAAGGGAGGAGTCTTGGGAGCCATGACGTCGATCACAGAACTTGGGGGGGATAAGAATGAGCAAAATTTCTCCCTAAAAGCCTCTATTTATAGGCTCAGAACATGCCTATGCCCCCACTTAATGCAATGAACTTTGCATTAACGAGGATGAATCTAATGCTTCGACTCTTGTATCGATTTTTGAGGATTCTTCTTAAAACATCTATTTATAGGACTCAAATGATGCATATTTCGATAAAATCAAACCGAAAAATCACCTACTTCAGATTGAACCAAATTAACTACTCTCATCCCAAAGAAGATTTGACAGGCTGGCCAAAGCGGGGGCCATGCCAAAAAATACTCATATGATTACGTCATATGTGCACCATGCTTCTGTTCAAAGTACTGACTTTGTTCAGTGTCACACCCGCACCCGCTCTTCGGGATGTGAGTGAATGCACAAGTCAGAATATACCGCAGTGTCAGTAGTAGAACGTTGTCTATAAACTCATAAGTCACAGAAGTCTAGAACAACCAAGGCAATCTATATCTCATCTACAGAAGTAAAAGATACAACTAACTGAGTAATAATAATAAATACTGAACTGAATAATAAAGAATAATATAAAAATGAAGTTTCGAGTATCAAGAATTCAAGTCACATTCGGTGGAGACAAATCCACTACCAGTAGACAAAAATAAAATATAGAGACAGGAAAATAAAGTACTAAGTCCAAACTATGCTAAGCATTAATGACGCTATCAGCTGTAATGGTACCATGGTGCGGTTCATACACTTGTTTATCTGTACCTGGATCAACCTCGACTAAACCTGGAGAGATCACCAGGTCCTCAAGGGACTAGCAAGATACATAAAACAAGCCTATCTAACAATTTATCATGCATATGAAATAAGTAGGAAAGAAAATAGAAAATAACAAGTAACTAGGAACATGAATATGAGAACAACTAAGCATAAATGAACTGCTAGAAAGGAAACAGGTGAACACATGGCAAGAAATCAAACAGATGATCAAACCCTTGCCCCTAGCATGGACTCGTATATAGGAACAATGGCGCCTCTAGAGGGGTGAATAGAGTACAGCGGAGAATATTTAACAATTAAAAATTTAACTCTAAGTAGGTGGAGCAATATATATATAAAATAATTGCAAGTAAGTCAGTAAAATCAGGGCGAGAAAATAATACGCAAAGACAGCAGATTTATACTGGTTTTCCTCTGTGAGGACTAGTCCAGTCTCGAGTACTCAACCCGATGTTTGAATCCACTATTTGAAATAGAGATTACACCACGTGTTTTTCTCCAAAGAATATGCCAACTTCACCACCGTCGTGTTTTTATCCGAAGCCCACGAACAAACTTCAACACCTTTCTGAAGAAAGCTTTTATACGCCAAGCTTGTACAACTCCAAACTCCTACTCGAAAACCACCGGCACTTAGAAGAATAGAGTTGACTTGGTAATTTGAAGATTAAAGCTTTGGGAATGGAATAGAAAGCTTAGGAATAGATAGAGAAGATGAAGATTGAATCTGTGTTTAGAAATGAAAATTTCTTCTCTATTTATAGGTTTTTCTAAGACAAAGTTCGGGCAGAACTTGGTACACTAACGTTCAAAAATTTAATAGTTGGAGATCCACAAGAATAGGTAAAGCTTCTGACCAGGAGTAAATTTTGTTGATTGAGTTCGGGCAGAACTCTGGCCAAGTCCGGTTAGCCTAATTCCAAGGCAGTTTTTGGTTTTTGGATCTTGTTTGGTTTAGGATCAAATCATGAATTGGTTTGGTTTGGTTCAGGAATGAATCAAGATGGGTTTGGTTTATGATAGACTTCTAATTGCCAGTGATCCCGATTCACAAATAATCTAGACTCAATAAAATAGAAAAATATAATATCACTACACCAAAATAGGTGATTGCCAACAGTTATTACTGTGACAAATAATTTTTGTCACGGTAATAACCGTGACGAATTAGCCGTGACTAATTTTTGTAACACTTTTTGTCACGGTTATTACCGTTACGATATTAAATTTTGTAACGCTTTTTGTCACAGTTATTATCGTGACTAATTTTATCTTCGTAACAGTTATTACCATTACAAAAATGTGCTACTACGCCACTTATTTTCACTTTTGTAACGGTTATAACCGTTACCAATATCCTTTCTTTGGAAAAAAATATATTCAATATATTTTCCATTAACCTATATTCAATAGGCTTCAAAGCAATATATAATCGAAGATGAACTCTTATCAATATGCACATAAATTCAAATTCATATTGTAATAGTTGAATACAACATATAACATTACATGATCTAAGCCTCAATGTCAACACAAAGGAGAACCATTCTCTTCTCAATTCAAATTTATATTGCAACAGTTGAATACAATATATAACATTACAAGATCTAAAGCCTCAATATCAACACAAAAGAAAACTATTCTCTTCTCAACAGAAACGTAAAAGAAAGAAACATTCCTCTAACATAGATATACTAACTACTCTCTAGTTCTTATGATGAGGATGCTAACATGATGTCTCCGCAGAGAAGTAGTAGACCATTTAGAAGATATGCCTATGTCCCAACAATTGAGATGGATTAGAGATATGTCAGCCCCCTTGACAATCCAAGTGCTATTTTGATTCTAAAAGGCCCATCCATCTTCTTTTCAGTAATTCCTACATTTTCAAGAAGTCAAAGATGAAGTAGTAATATAGAAAAATGGTTCGGTTATATACTAAAATTATTGTGTAGGATTAGCCAACCATTTAGAAGATTATGTAGAGTCTTGCTTTCAGCTCCACTGTCACTATATTATGCAAGCCCTCCTTGGTTGCAAATGCTAGCAGCCCACACTTCATCACCTCGATGGCTGTCAATCCAAAAATTATGTACAATATAGGCTGCACCAAATGAATGGTCATACAATCTCAACATAGAAAATATAAAGATGATTGAAGTAAACCTATGCTAGAGTTACTAGATTCAATAACCAAACTAACTCACACCTACCTACCTCATATACTATGGCATGCAGAAAATCGTCATGACAAAGATTCATTGAATGGTGTAACACTGTTATGTATGTAAAAAGATATTGAAGAGAATTCTTCCCATGGACAAGCTATCCACAACAGAAGCAAGTGAACCAACCAATTGACTGGAAGTTTCGTGAAAAAGGCTCATTTATATCATATTTGTGTCATTCATGGACTAAAATTTACTAATTTGGGAGACATCAATCAGTACGTTTTATCCTTAAATGGTGCATTCTTAAAGCTAATTAGTACCAACTTTTAAGGAACAAACATGCACAAAATAGAAGGCATATCAGGCACTATGCTATGATATCCAGAAATAATTTCTATCTTTGTGACATCGGGTTATAGTGAAGTAGTAGCAAAAATGATTCTAAAAGCAATAAATTATTGCAGGTGAAAAGCTTATTTTAGAAGAGTTACAAAAGTCCATACATGAGAAACGCCAATTAGGTTCATATATATGACAATGAAAGCTTGGAAAATTGACACTTTGATTTCTGAGGGAATACTAGACATCTTTATTATTAAGTGATAGGGCGACAACCAGTTGCATGAGATTTTAATTTTAATTCTATAACAACATAATGTTCTCGTAAGTGATAGAGCGACAACCAGTTGCATGGAGCAACTTATTGTGCTTCACTTAATTATAATAAAACAACCCTAAATGGAATGTGAATTACCTGTAACAATACATATGCTCCTTGTGAAAGTACCTTATCCACTTCTACATTACTGACCTGCAATGTAATAAATACAACATAAGTGAGAAGTACAAATCAACAATACATATTCTCCTTGTGAAAGGAGAATTTGAATCAAGCCCCACAAATAATACTTCCTCCAGTTACCCACCTTCTACATTTAAGTAGTCGATTTAGAAATGAACAAAACTTTGCTAATTAGGCTTATTTCAAGGAAACAATAACACTAATCAACATACATATACATCAATAAGGAATAGTGACGACGATGATTCTAACACTGACAACCTCACACGAGCCATTGCTTACATTAAGACATGTTTGTATGCATACAAGCTTGATACGCTACACATACTTGGTAGCAGCCACCAATCACCAACCATATAGAAAAGACACTAATTCCTGCACTTTGCCTGTTGAAAGTAAGCCAGTACCAAGCACCCATAGGAGAGGCGCTAAAATTACAGTAGACTAGATTGCTGCTTTATTAAAATGCAGGATGCAACAATCTCAAGTTACAGCAACAGGCTAACAACTCGATGCAATTGGAGCAACCTAACGCAGACGACTGCTAGAATAGCTGAACCACAACATACAGGAGCTTTCAACCATCGTCCAGGGGGATCAGATATCACTCTGACAACCAGTTGCATGGAGCAACTTATTGTACTTCACTTAATTATAATAAAACAACCCTAAATGGAATGTGAATTACCTGCTATGTAACAATACATATGCTCCTTGTGAAAGTACCTTATCCACTTCTACATTACTGGCCTGCAATGTAATAAATACAACATAAGTGAGAAGTACAAATCAACAATACATATTCTCCTTGTGAAAGGAGAATTTGAAGCAAGCCCCACAAATAATACCCTCCAGTTACCCACCTTCTACATTTAAGTAGTCGATTTAGAAATGAACAAAACTTTGCTAATTAGGCTTATTTCAAGGAAACAATAACACTAATCAACATACATATACATCAATAAGGAATAGTGACGACGATGATTCTAACACTGACAACCTCACACGAGCCATTGCTTACATTAAGACATGTTTGTATGCATACAAGCTTGATACGCTACACATACTTGGTAGCAGCCACCAATCACCAACCATATAGAAAAGACACTAATTCCTGCACTTTGCCTGTTGAAAGTAAGCCAGTACCAAGCACCCATAGGAGAGGCGCTGAAATTACAGTAGACTAGATTGCTGCTTTATTAAAATATAGGATGCAACAATCTCAAGTTACAGCAACATGCTAACAACTCGATGCAATTGGAGCAACCTAACACAGACGACTGCTAGAATAGCTGAACCACAACATACAGCTTTCAACCATCGTCCAGGGGGATTAGATATCACTCCGACAACCAGTTGCATGGAGCAACTTATTGTACTTCACTTAATTATAATAAATAACCCTAAATGGAATGTGAATTACCTGCTATGTAACAATACATATGCTCCTTGTGAAAGTACCTTATCCACTTCTACATTACTGACTTGCAATGTAATAAATACAACATAAGTGAGAAGTACAAATCAACAATACATATTCTCCTTGTGAAAGGAGAATTTGAAGCAAGCCCCACAAATAATACTCCCTCCAGTTACCTACCTTCTACATTTAAGTAGTCGATTTAGAAATAAACAAAACTTTGCTAATTAGGCTTATTTCAAGGAAACAATAACACTAATCAACATACATATATGTCAATAAGGAATAGTGACGACGATGATTCTAACACTGACAACCTCACACGAGCCATTGCTTACATTAAGACATGTTTGTATGCATACAAGCTTGATACGCTACACATACTTGGTAGCAGCCACAAATCACCATACCATATAGAAAAGACACTAATTCCTGCACTTTGCCTGTTGAAAGTAAGCCAGTACCAAGCACCCATAGGAGAGGCGCTGTGTGAAACCCGTAATTTTAGTTCATTTTAATTAGTTAATTATTTTAATTCTGAAAATTTTAGTCAAAACCCAAAAAAAATCAATTTTTGTTGTTTTTCTAAATTATTAAAATTTTGTGTTTGTTAAATTAATATTTTATCGATTATTATCAATAGAAAATTATTTTAAAATAATGAATTTGGATTTTTGTTTGTCTGGCCAGACACGAACCCAAATTTTGAACTCAAAAATATTTTTAAAATTAATTTTTAGAAGTTAATAAATTTTAACTTTTCTTAAGAAAGAGGATACTTAAATTTATTGTTTCATTAGCCATGGTTTAGAGCCCATCATTTGTAGCCAAATCCAAACCCAATAGCCCATTTTCTAACACAAACCCATCAAGTTTATATTTTTTCACCATTACAGCCCATTTCTCTCTCTTAAACTTATTAAATTGGAAACTTAAGTTTGAAGAGAAAACCATTCTCTTCATTTGGAACCGATGGCCATCGGTTTGGCCGCTCCCCCAACCGCCGGCTCATCCCCTTCCTCTTCTGTAACCTCCGACGACCCTTCAAGATCCGGTAACCCCTCTTCTCCTCTCCTATTTAACCCTCTCCCATCCTTCCATTCACCATCACCAACAAACTCCCAAATCCCCAAACCCGTGCCCTAGTTTCTGGAACTCGAGACGGAGATCTATCCCCGTCGAGCCGATCCCGCGCGGCCCTCCTCCCGGCCGACCTGAGTACGGCGCATCACTCACCGCCACTCCCTGCGAGCCAGACGCCGACCTAGCCGGCCGCCCCTCCGACAGCCCGCGTCCGGCCTCCCGCGCCTCTGTTCGACTCCGCTCGCGAGTCTTCAGGACGATCCCGACTTGGACCACTCTCTGCGTGGTTTTTCCAAAGTGCTGTTTCTGTCGGATCCGGTCCTAGGCGTGCCCGTACACTCTGTCAGTGTTCGAGTCCGAGGCATCACTTCGGATTCCTTCGTTTTTTTCGGTAACTTCTGTTAGTTCCGTAGTTCTTTTGGTCTATGATGAAATCTGGTCGGAATTTTCTTTTGAAAATTCGGTTTTTTGGCTATGTTTCTGTTTCGGACAATTGTCCTCTGATTTGGGTTCTGTGATTTTTACGTGAACTCTTTGGAAAGAGTTCTGTGGAAAATTTGGTTTTTCGAAAATATTTCGGATGCTGTGGTTAGCCAATGTTATTTGGATTATGATTCTGTTTTCTTAGTATTTTGTTATGTGGGAATTCCTTAATTCATGTTGGCTCGGGAAATTCCTTAGTATCGGTGGACTTGGGAATTTTGTTGGTTGAGATCATTTTTCAGAAAATCGGCGCATTTCCAGTTTTGGGTTATCCCGAAAATAGAGGGAATGCTGCCGAAATTTCTATAAAAATTTGATTATAAAATTTTAAAATGAATTTCGGAAAAGAATATTATTTGTTTTGGATTCATTTGGGCGACGACCTTATCGGTATATGGGCCCCAGTGAAATGCAAACGCACCGGTTTGTCCGACGTTGAGCAGAGTAGCTGTAAATGAAGATTGGACCAGTTCTGAGACTCATTCTTTTTATTCTTAAATTAAAATTATTAGTTATTATTATGTAGGTAATTTACAAAGACTAACAAAATTTTCTCTTATTTTAATTCTTGGGAATGTAAGGGCATAAGCCCATTTATCTATTTTTGTAATTTGTAATAAGTAGGAATTAGCTGTGGATTTGCTGGGATTGTGAACGTGTAGAATTAATTAACATTATTATTAATTATTAGTTAGAAATTCATGATTTTCTCACTTAAAGAAAAGAAAAATATATTTAAATGTATAATTATAAAATACTAACTTTTTCCCAATAAATTGATAAAAACAAGTTTTCCGGAATAAAACATAAATTTGGATTTCCTAAATTGTAACGCACTAGAAAAGCGTGTTTTGATTGTATTGATTAATACAAGATTAAAATTTACTAGGAAACAAAATCTAGAGATTGTAACTAGATTCTAGAGTTGTGGTTCTGAGACATAATTTCCGGAATGTAGGATTTCAAGGAAGAGGGTGACTGTTCAAATTCCGAAGGACCAATCTCGTCCAACTTAGGAAATTTAAGGCAAGTACATTTATGTGGATTTACGATTATTTTAACAATCATTTCATTGCAATTTTAAACCACTGTTATACACGAACTCTTTCGAGAGTACTGACCGTACTGTTGGGGACTGGGGGAGTAGAGTAGTGGATATGACCAAATCCAAAATTAGGATAACTGACTGTGTTAGCTTTCCCCTCTTCACACGGGGACAAGCCATACCGTATCGCTAGGATACTACTGTAACCCAATCCGGTCATATTCATTACCTATTCATATCACTGTACTGTATTTCAAAACTGTTTCATCTTTAAAAACTGTTTAAAAGTGCATGATATTAATTGTCATTTTAATTGTTAAAGTTTGCATAAATTGTACTTTGCTCCTTTCCTGACTGGATAACCGTAGGTACTACTGATGACCTGGAGATGCTGATCAATAACTATTATGACCCTGATTTGTACCCGGCGGTACTTCCACCTGAGGAGGATGTTGTGGTCTCCATAGATGCTATTTTCGTTGAGAGTTTAGTTGTTTCTTTGTTGTTTCAAGTTATGAATCTTGTAACAGAACAAATTTTAATTATCGTTTAAATAAATGTTGTGGTAAATTTAATTTCAAATGTTGTTGATCACCTGCATATGGATTACAGCTTACTGCCGCCGTCTCATCAACGGTGCAGGCTGGGCATGATCCGATTCGACCCAAGTATTTGGGGACCGGGTCGTGACATGTTTTTAGTGGTGGCCCATGCAGGTCTACAATAACAACAACTTAGGAAAACCTATCTAGAAACAACTAGAACACTAGAACATCAATTTGTCACGACATAGGACCGAAATATTTTATTATTAAATATTTTTGATATAGACTGGTAGGCTACCTTGCTTATGTATTGCAACCTATACTTTCCAGAATATGACCAAGGGAACGACCACCCCTGCTGGTGATGCGGTGCCATCTCCCGATCGCACCCATCTTCCCCAGTACGACAGAACCCCCATCCTTGCAGTTGACCGATCGGCCCCATGAACCACCAGCACCTGGCGCCACTTCTGGAACTGCAGATCAAGCGGCGGACCCTACCTATTCTCGGGCTGAGGTGCAGGTCACTGCAGCAGTAGCTGCTCAAGCTGTGGCCTCAGTGCCCGATAACTCCTCTGACCTCGCAAGCCTGCTGCGAGATGTACTTGAAGGTCAGAAGGCCCAAGCCGAGGCCCAGCAGAAACTGATAGATATTATGAGGGATGTTATGAATAATGTCAATGACGTAGCCTTAGCTATCTTAAACCGAGTTAGTACGGAACCTCACCCTAGAAGGTATACTCCTGAATCTAGAAGATATTTGGGTCCCATCAAGTACCCTATTTTTCGGCAGTCTTGTCGTAAGAGGCTATTGGCTTGTGACTACTGCAAGAGGTCTGGTCATCAGGCCGTTAGTTGCCGCAATAGATTGGGACAATGTTTGGCATGTGGATCACTGAACATCGGGTAAAGAACTGCCTCTTATCTGTCCATTATACCAGAGCACCTATCCCAACACCTGCTACGCTGCAACCTAGGGACTCTCTTCCTATCGAGCAAGCCTTGCCTCCTACACTCACTGCAGGAAGGCATGATACAGACTCGAGGATCATAGAAGAAGATGAGGCGATTGGAGACTGCATACAAGAGCCAGAGCCATGAGGACTAGTACCTAGAACTGCCATTACCTATTGTTATAAGAAGTTGTAACTGAATGTCCTTAGAATAATCATGAGAGTCTTGTTGTAATTCTCCTTTATGAATAAAATTCTTGTTTACACACTTATGGTAGAAATCTTTCCCAAAGTCTCTCTCCTACGATACAATTGCTGAAATTGTAAATAAGGAGGAATGAAAGGCGATATTTATCAGGGATATGTTGGTGATTAAGAATTGGAAGGGTAGAATTTGGATTACCCAAACATTAGTTGGTACCTATAAAATTAGAATTGATGATGGCATAAGGAGTGATTTAGACCCTGACCAGTTTAGGCCGACTGTATGATAGTATATGTTACTACATATGTTTTTCCTAGATTTTGTACCTTTTAGTATCCCGTGATTTTAGGGATGATCTCCTTCCCATATCTTTAACAAACTTTTAGCATCCCTTAGGATCTATACTTTTGCTAATTAGGGACCATTACTAGAACTCCTTAATCTCGTCAGCAGACCTTTTAACTTCTCCACTAGTGATCAATCTTTTCTATCTTTAACGGGAATCCAGACTCATTCTCTATCTAGAGTTCTAAACTTTAATAACTCTTGTCTACCGGAGAAACTTTTATGATTTGTGTACCCAAACTTGATCTAAATTCTAAATTGACTTCCTTGGAGCGAATCCTGAACCAAATCCTTCTGGAATCATAAACCTCAAGAATTGGTTCAGCCTAGTTAGTTCATGATTCCCCTAGAGAAGATATTTTCAAAATAACCTCAAATTTTGATTGTTATCTCTAGGTTATTCCAAATATTTTTGTTGATTTTCCCCACTCAACTTGAAACCCTACACTCTCTATGCAACTTCTTGATCAATCCAAAGCTTAGGCAGTATTTTAACTCAATGCTTGAGTACCGTGAAGTACGAACGGTCAGAGAATTGATTCCATCTTATTAGAAAAATCTTCTTTTAAAATTGTTGAGTCATTTCCTGTTGGCTCTACTAAATCATTTTAACCAGATTTCCCGAAATCCATAAAGACATACTTCTTTTACGTCAACCCTACTCCCTATCACATTCTTAAAACTTTCCTTGGATAAGAAATTATTTCTTCAAATAATTTTGGTAAACGTCTGTATCCTTTAAGTGATTTATCGGGAATGTTCTCATTAACTTCTTCAACTCAACCCAAAACTCTGATTTTTCTACCTTATCCTGCGTCCAACTCAATTGGCCATACTCAAGCTTGATCTATTTCCTCAAAAAAAAAATCAAATCTCTTAATTCTCAAAGAGTTACTGGAACACATTTATCCTGATAAATTTCTTGAAACCAGTAGAACATACATCAATACCTTTTTCCTATCATGAATAGAACTTTAGAACTCGTTTGAATTTCAGGAAAACTTCTTTGAAATTTTCATGGACACAGCTGAGAAAATATCCAATAACCTAATACAATTTCGCACATGTGCTTGTAGATTTGCCTGAATTATGAAAACTGCGAGTTTACTGCAGCCAGTTGCGCACTGGCGAGGCAAAAGACTCTAAAGTTGAAGTGATTTCGGGTGTTCATAGATTTCGGATATTATCGTGACTATGTTCTAAATACACCATTGTTCATCTTGTTGCTTAGTCATGGAATGGATAAAGTTAAAAGAGTACTCGGTCACCTAAAATTATTCAAGTTATTGGGTCAAAAAAATTCACTGCAGTCAGGTGCACTCTGGCGAGGCATGATTTGAGACAAAGTGACTTCAACATATTTGGTTCCCGAATACTATTCAGACTACATTCATATCATGGTTACCTTTTGCACTATCAAATCATTCTGACTTTCGCCTGATTAGAGGATTTACATTTCTAGCGGTTGTCTTCATTTCCAGAAATCTTTTGTCACAACCAGAGATAACAGATTTCCTATAAAATTCTACTTGGTCGTCCTAAAAATTTATTAGGATCAAATCAAGCTCGACTACCTCGACCTCTTTTCTGTTCAACCTTGGTACGCTGCATACATATATTCCTATACCTTATGTATTTATTCATTCATTATTATTATCATCTAGTTACAATTTAATTTGGAAGCTATAGGTAGTTATCTTGTAGGTCTTTTCCCGCATATCCTATCTTTGACCGTTGAGCGGTGAAACGACATACTTTCCATCCTCGTTGATCATCACTCGGCCCTCATTGAAATATTTCACTCGATTACATTTATTATCATTTTAATCATCTTTAGTATCCTACTATCGTACAACTTTTCAATTCTTCCTGAGTCACAAATCTTTGTACCCTATTTCAATTTGATGGGACATTTAGATTTCTCATCTTAGAAGATTCCATCATCTTCTGCCTTTTTAAATAAAATGTCGACCTCCACTCTTTTCTTGTTTTCTCTCGTAACCTCTTTTAGTTCTCGCCTATTCTATGATCCTGGAGGTACCTAGGTTCTTTCTCGTGCCTAAAATGATTTGAATACTCCAAACTTTCCGTCCCATTTCAGATCATATTTTGATAATTCCGATCGTGCCTGCTAGTTTAAAGTTATTTTGTTTAAGGCTAAGTGTTGATTGTACCCCGGCCCTGATCCTTGAAATTTCGAGGACGAAATTTTCTAAGGAGGGAAGGTTGTGAAACCCGTAATTTTAGTTCATTATTTTAATTAGTTAATTATTTTAATTCTGAAAATTTTAGTCAAAACCCGAAAAAAATCAATTTTTGTTGTTTTTCTAAATTATTAAAATTTGTGTTTGTTAAATTAATATTTTATCCGATTATTATCAATAGAAAATTATTTTAAAATAATGAACTTGGATTTTTGTTTGTCTGGCCAGACACGAACCCAAATTTTGAACTCAAAAATATTTTTAAAATTAATTTAGAAGTTAATAAATTTTAACTTTTCTTAAGAAAGAGGATACTTAAATTTATTGTTTCATTAGCCATGGTTTAGAGCCCATCATTTGTAGCCAAATCCAAACCCAATAGCCCATTTTCTAACAAAACCCATCAAGTTTATATTTTTCACCATTACAGCCCATTTCTCTCTTAAACTCATTAATTGGAAACTTAAGTTTGAAGAGAAAACCATTCTCTTCATTTGGAACCGATGGCCATCGGTTTGGCCGCTCCCCCAACCGTCGGCTCATCCTTCCTCTTCTGTAACCTCCGTCGACCCTTCAAGATCCGGTAACCCTCTTCTCCTCTCCTATTTAACCCTCTCCCATCCTTCCATTCACCATCACCAACAAACTCCCAAATCCCCAAACCCGTGCCCTAGTTTCTGGAACTCGAGACGGAGATCCATCCCCGTCGAGCCGATCCCGCGCGGCCCTCCTCCCGGCCGACCTGAGTACGGCACATCACTCGCCGCCACTCCCTGCGAGCCAGACGCCGACCTAGCCGGCCGCCCCTCCGACAGCCCGCGTCCGGCCTCCCGCGCCCCTGTTCGACTCCGCTCGCGAGTCTTCAGGACGATCACGATTGGACCACTCTCTGCGTGGTTTTTCCAAAGTATGTTTCTGTCAGATCGGTCCTAGGCGTGCCCGTGCACTCTGTCAGTGTTCCGAGTCCGAGGCATCACTTCGGATTCCTTCGTTTTTTCGGTAACTTCTGTTAGTTCCGTAGTTCTTTTGGTCTATGATGAAATCTGGTCCGGGAATTTTCTTTTGAAAATTGGTTTTTTCGGCTATGTTTCTGGTTTCGGACAATTGTCCTCTGATTTTGGGTTCTGTGATTTTTACGTGAACTCTTTGGAAAGAGTTCTGTGGAAAAATTTGGTTTTCGAAAATATTTCGGATGCTGTGGTTAGCCAATGTTATTTGGATTATGATTCTGTTGGTTTTCTTAGTATTTTGTTATGTGGGAATTCCTTAATTCATGTTGGCTCGGGAAATTCCTTAGTATCGGTGGACTTGGGAATTTTGTTGGTTGAGATCATTTTTCAGGAAAATTGGCGCATTTCCCAGTTTTGGGTTATCCCGAAAATAGAGGGAATGCTGCCGAAATTTCTATAAAAATTTGATTATAAAATTTTAAAATGAATTTCGAAAAAGAATATTATTTTTTGGATTCATTTGGGCGACCTTATCGGTATATGGGCCCCAGTGAAATGCAAACGCACCGGTTTGTCCGGACGTTGAGGCAGAGTAGCTGTAAATGAAGATTGGACCAGTTCTGAGACTCATTCTATTTTTATTCTTAAATTAAAATTATTAGTTATTATTATGTAGGTAATTTACAAAGACTAACAAAATTTTCTCTTATTTTAATTCTTGGGAATGTAAGGGCATAAGCCCATTTATCTATTTTTGTAATTTGTAATAAGTAGGAATTAGCTGTGGATTTGCTGGGATTGTGAACGTGTAGAATTAATTAACATTATTAATTATTAGTTAGAAATTCATGATTTTCTCACTTAAAGAAAAGAAAAATATATTTAAATGTATAATTATAAAATACTAACTTTTTCCCAATAAATTGATAAAAACAAGTTTTCCGGAATAAAACATAAATTTGGATTTCCTAAATTGTAACGCACTAGAAAAGCGTGTTTTGATTGTGTTGATTAATACAAGATTAAAATTTACTAGGAAACAAAATCTAGAGATTGTAACTAGATTATAGAGTTGTGGTTCTGAGACATAATTTCCGGAATGTGGATTTCAAGGAAGAGGGTGACTGTTCAAATTCCGAAGGACCAATCTCGTCCAACTTAGGAAATTTAAGGCAAGTACATTTATGTGGATTTACGATTATTTTAACAATCATTTATTGTAATTTTAAACCACTGTTATACACGAACTCTTTCGAGAGTACTGACCGTACTGTTGGGGATTGGGGGAGTAGAGTAGTGGATATGACCAAATCCAAAATTAGGATAACTGACTGTGTTAGCTTTCCCCTCTTCACACGGGGACAAGCCATACCGTATCGCTAGGATACTATTGTAACCCAATCGGTCATATTCATTACCTATTCATATCACTGTACTGTATTTCAAAACTGTTTCATCTTTAAAAAATTTAAAAGTGCATGATATTAATTGTCATTTTAATTGTTAAAGTTTGCATAAATTGTACTTTGCTCCTTTCCTGACTGGATAACCGTAGGTACTACTGATGACCTGGAGATGCTGATCAATAACTATTATGACCCTGATTTGTACCCGCGGTATCCACCTGAGGAGGATGTTGTGGCGTCTCCATAGATGCTATTTTCGTTGAGAGTTTAGTTGTTTCTTTGTTGTTTCAAGTTATGAATCTTGTAACAGAACAAATTTTAATTATCGTTTAAATAAATGTTATGGCAAATTTAATTTCAAATGTTGTTGATCACCTGCATATGGATTACAGCTTACTGCCGCCGTCTCATCAACGGTGCAGGCTGGGCATGATCCGATTCGACCCAAGTATTTGGGGACGGGTCGTGATCGGAAAAGAATATTATTTGTTTTGGATTCATTTGGGCGACGACCTTATCGGTATATGGGCCCAGTGAAATGCAAACGCACCGATTTGTCCGGACGTTGAGGCAGAAGCTGTAAATGAAGATTGGACCAGTTCTGAGACTCATTCTATTTTTATTCTTAAATTAAAATTATTAGTTATTATTATGTAGGTAATTTACAAAGACTAACAAAATTTTCTCTTATTTTAATTCTTGGAATGTAAGGGCATAACCCCATTTATCTATTTTTGTAATTTATAATAAGTAGGAATTAGCTGTGGATTTGCTGGGATTGTGAACGTGTAGAATTAATTAACATTATTATTAATTATTAGTTAGAAATTCATGATTTTCTCACTTAAAGAAAAGAAAAATATATTTAAATGTATAATTATAAAATACTAACTTTTTCCCAATAAATTGATAAAAACAAGTTTTCCGGAATAAAACATAAATTTGGATTTCCTAAATTGTAACGTACTAGAAAAGCGTGTTTTGATTGTGTTGATTAATACAAGATTAAAATTTACTAGGAAACAAAATCTAGAGATTGTAACTAGATTCTAGAGTTGTGGTTCTGAGACATAATTTCCGGAATGTAGGATTTCAAGGAAGAGGGTGACTGTTCAAATTCGAAGGACCAATCTCGTCCAACTTAGGAAATTTAAGGCAAGTACATTTATGTGGATTTACGATTATTTTAACAATCATTTCATTGCAATTTTAAACCACTGTTATACACGAACTCTTTCGAGAGTACTGACCGTACTGTTGGGGACTGGGGGAGTAGAGTAGTGGATATGACCAAATCCAAAATTAGGATAACTGACTGTGTTAGCTTTTCCTCTTCACACGGGAACAAGCCATACCTTATCGCTAGGATACTACTGTAACCCAATCCGGTCATATTCATTACCTATTCATATCACTGTACTGTATTTCAAAACTGTTTCATCTTTAGAAACTGTTTAAAAGTGCATGATATTAATTGTCATTTTAATTGTTAAAGTTTGCATAAATTGTACTTTGCTCCTTTCTGACTGGATAACCGTAGGTACTACTGATGACCTGGAGATGCTGATCAATAACTATTATGACCCTGATTTATACCCGGCAGTACTTCCACCTGAGGAGGATGTTGTGGCGTCTCCATAGATGCTATTTTCGTTGAGAGTTTAGTTGTTTCTTTGTTGTTTCAAGTTATGAATCTTGTAACAGAACAAATTTTAATTATCGTTTAAATAAATGTTGTGGCAAATTTAATTTCAAATGTTGTTGATCACCTGCATATGGATTACAGCTTACTGTCGCCGTCTCATCAACGGTGCAGGCTGGGCATGATCCGATTCGACCCAAGTATTTGGGGACCGGGTCGTGACACGCTGAAATTACAGTAGACTAGATTGCTGCTTTATTAAAATGCAGGATGCAACAATCTCAAGTTACAGCAACAGGCTAACAACTCGATGCAATTGGAGCAACCTAACGCAGACGACTGCTAGAATAGCTTAACCACAACATACAGGAGCTTTCAACCATCGTCCAGGGGGATCAGATATCACTCCGACAACCAGTTGCATGGAGCACTTATTGTACTTCACTTAATTATAAAAAACAACCCTAAATGGAATGTGAATTACCTGCTATGTAACAATACATATGCTCCTTGTGAAAGTACCTTATCCACTTATACATTACTGACCTGCAATGTAATAAATACAACATAAATGAGAAGTACAAATCAACAATTTCATGTTTGACCTGCAAACTAATTTTGCACATAATTACCTTACAGCCATCGATCTTGTACCAGTGACATTCAAAATCCATGAAAGAACTGTCAAACCACTAAGAAAGGGATGACTAAGAAAGAGTGTATATGAGATGACTAAGAATTTCTAAGAAAGGGATATAACATTCCTTTGATAACTAAGAACACAAAGAAATTCTACGATAAATACAATAGTGAAAGTTTTGGTGTCACAAACAAGCAACACACATCTTAATTAATAAGAATATCAGGATTTATTTTCAGAAAATATCAAACAAAATCAATTACGAACAATCAACCTTCTCCGTAAGCTAACAATTTTCATAAAAAAATTATGAAAATTAAGAAAAATGAAGAGAATATAAAAAAAATCTTTTGACCATCAATAGCTTTACTGTAATGAATCACAAGCTAATAAGACATAATCCTCAGTTGCCGAATAAATTAAATGAAGGGAATATCAACAAAATCTTCAACTTGCTACTTTGTGCCTGTTGGTTGTCTAGCTACTATAAGGCTCCAAGAAGTGCACTATAATACCTATGGAAAAAACTTATTTTTGTTAACAACTATTTGATATCACATGATTAAGTTGAAGTCTGCTACAATTTTCTTAGTAACACAAAAAAAATCCAACAATTCACATACTTTGCTAACAACTATTTGATATCACATGATTAATCTATATTTTAGGAAGGATAATTTGCGTAAACACCATCTAGACTGTAAGGGGTGTGCAATGAAGCCATACGGAAGATTCTTCTTCCATACATGCCTTCTCGAACTTTGAAGATTTGTTTTTAAACTCTTCCTCACTGGTGCTTAATAGGATTGGACGATGATTGGATATAACATTAGCGAGACCAAAAGATAGTGATAAAGGAAATTTAGCATTTCAATCCGTAGAAAATAAGAATCTATGAAGCTTAATCAATACAGTTGTCTCTTATTGGACCAAGTGAAGTCTCTTCTCGTCATAGGCACATCAACTAAATTATAACCTCTAATATAGTTATTGAAGTCATCAATTACAGACTCCATTTTTTTTCATGATGAAATATGATTAATTTGAAGTCTGCTCCAATAAGCCAAGCCCCCTGAAAATTATGTCTTGCAATAATAAGATCTTTCCATAGGATCGTTTCGTTGATGTTTGTCACATGGTCCATAAATTGATAAAATAAGTTGTAACAGTAAGATGAAGTTTCAGTCAGAGTGTGCATGACATCTTAAGATAGAGTTCATATCTTTGATTTGTATCTACTGTTATTTCAGCTTTAGATTTATAAGATGCCTACAAATATAAACAAAAGTTTGCACGTATGGTTCCAGTTCCCCAACCTTTTCATACGGAGACCCTCCTCCTCATATACACACACCTAAGTCCACCTAACCGGGAGGAAGCTCTTCTCATTTTCAGTATTTTTTTGAAAGCATCCAGCCTATGCAACACTATAAATTCCACATAAAAAACAGATCATATAAACTAACAAAATTATTTTTGCCATTGAGCAACAATAATATTTCACAAGAGCCAAATAAAACGAATATAAAAAAATGCAATTGTTTGGGACACAATATTTCTTTGTCTTTGTCTTGCACTTGACATCCAGCTGGTGCAACCGGAGAGTGATATGGTCAGCTAGTATCCTTTGATATAAAATTCCATTACTCAATCATGATTCACATGCCACCAAAGCCTTAGATGGATAATGTGACCAAAAGACAGTTAGCTAACAACATCCACATCAATTGCTCTCACAAGCAGCTACTGTTCTGAAAGAAATACGGCCTAGAAGTTATTCTAAACTCATATTTCTAGGTCCACTCTATCTATTAGAATGCCTTTTCCCAATACTAGTTATGTTATCACATAGCTTTGTTTAGAAGACTTACTATTTGAGCTACAAAGCCTAGGTACATTTAAGAAGGATTAGCCGTACTATTTGGTTGGTTTATGTAGTATAATTAGTACTAGTAATTTGTTTATTATATATAAAGGTTTTTATTCCAATATCAGTTATAGTGCTCTCCATGTGTTGTTTATATATCAAGATTCCATTCATTTTTTAGTACTGTTATCCATATCCAACACAATGAGTGAGAAAGAGTTATTTTTATTTGAGATATCTTGTTTCTATGTTGACTATAACCAGCAGAAAACAAATTAAAATTTTTTGGTTTATCACAATGTTTTGGGATTAGAGAAGATTACAAGGCGAGAGAAAAAATGGTCTTAGATGGCCATAACGTGTAATGCATAAAAAAATTGTCTTCTGAAGAGCAAAAAACTTCCTTGATCAATTTGAACCCTAGCTAGAAACATAGATCGGTCCTAATTTAGGAAACAAAACATCATAAAAAAATTCACCCAAAAAAGAATCAATAAAAGAAAACTAACCAAAACTTCAATACCATTTTGAACAACCAACGATCACGCGAATAGGATTGAGCACTTCATGCTGATATTTTTTTTCCGAATCGACAATTTTTTTAGGGGAAATCGAAGAAAATCTAGAGATCAGAATGAGCTCACCATAAAATAGAGTAGATCAGTGGCACGAGCGCGAATCGGTCGTCATTGATTTGAAGAATTGCAGATCAGAAACAATTGGAGAAAATAAGTTGTATTCAAATATTTAGAGAGAGGAATTGAGGATTAAGGATTTTAATCAGTGGACCTTGGGATGAGGGGGATTTGGGGAGGTGGGGTATTGTTAGGGGTCGAAGAGAGACCTTAACACGGGAGAAGACGGCTAACGGGAGCATCAACGAGATCTGAGAGATCATCTGAAGCTCGAGAGAGGGGATAAGGAGAGGGAACGATGAAAATGAGTTGAAATGAGTCTAATATCTCAGATAAATTGAGGGCTACTGCCTACTACTTATAGAGGGTCCAACCCCTCTTCATATTACATCTAACCGATGTGGGACTAAAGTCCCTTATTTACTCTCAACACTCCCCCTCAAGATGGGCGATAGATTAATCATCCCCATCTTGTTACATAGCTTTGACAGACTCAATGAACTAAGACCCTTAGTCAGACAGTCTGCCACTTATTCTTCTGAGCGAACATAGTCAATCTTCAGTATCCCTTGTTCCAGCTTTTCTTTGATGAAGAATCGATCAATCTCGATGTGCTTCATTCTGTCGTGCTGAACCGGATTGTTCGCTATACTTATCGCAGCTTGACTATCGCTCAGAAGGTCAATGGTGTCCCCTTGTCTAGCTTCAACTCTGTCAGCAGCGCCTTTACCCATAGCATTTCTGATACTCCTAGAGCCATTGCTCTGTATTTGCTTCAGCTGTCGACCGTGCTACCACTGACTGTTTCTTGCTTCTCCATGAAACTAGGTTTCCTCCTACAAAAACACAGTACCCTGTGGTAGACCTTCTGTCGTCTATGCAGCTTGTCCAGTCTGTATCACAGTATCCTCAATATCTGTGCATCCATTCTTCTTGAACCACAGTCCTTTTTCCGGCATCCCTTTCAGATATCTTAGGATCTAAAATACTGCATCCATGACCCGTTCTTGGATCATGCATATAGCGGCTTACAACACTTACTGCAAATGAGATATCAGGGCGAGTATGCCCTAGATAAATCAGTCTGCCTACTAGCCTTTGATATCTTTCGTGATCAACAGGCTCTCCTGCTTCTGCTCATCTTGTACTTTTGGTCAATTGGAGTGACTGCTGCTCGGCATCCCAGCATTCCTGTCTCCTTAGCAGATCTAGTACATATTTTCTTTGTGAGAGAACAATTCCTTGTTCACCATCACACACCTTGATACCTAAAAAGTATCTCATCTGTCCTAAGTCCTTTACCTCAAACTCCTTAGCGATTTCGACTTCAGCTTAGTGATCTCATCAGCATCATCACCTGTGATCACTATATCATCTACATATACAGCAAGTATAGTAATGTGGCCCCTTGCATGCTGAAAAAGACAGTATGATCTGCATTTGTCTGATGGTACCCCATGCCAGTAACAGCCCTTCTGAATCTGTCAAACCAGGCTCGGGGAGATTGCTTCAGCCGTACAGTGACTTCTTCAGTTTGCACACTTTTTATGTAACGTTCTTCACCTGAATCTGACACAGAGTAGCACCCCGGAGGAGTCTCCATGTATACTTCTCTTGTAGGTCTCCATGAAGAAATACGTTCTTTACGTCTAACTGATGTAGCTTCCACCTATAGTTTGCTGCAATGGAGACCAGCGTTCTTACGGTACTCATCTTCGCTACTGGGGCAAAAGTCTCATCATAGTCGATGCCATACGTCTGGGTATAGCCTTTTGCAACCAGTCTCGCCTTGTACCGCTCAACTTTTCCTTCTGGTGTCTCCTTCACTGTGTACACCATTTGCATCCCACAGCTTTCTTCCCTTCAGGTAATGGCACCAGCTCCCATGTCTTATTTTTCTCTAGTGCCCCCAGTTCTTCCATCATTGCAGCTTTCCATCTTGGGTCCTTCTTTGCTTCCTGCCAATTCTTAGGTAAGAAGTGGAGTCTAATGAAGTGAGGAAGGCTTGATAAGTCGGAGAGATATTAGAATAAGACAAGTAGTTGGCGATATCATGTTCATAATCTTGATAACGAATAGGAGCCTTTCCGCATTAATGCGAGAAGACCTCCTTAAGGGAGCAATAGGTGAGGGGAAAGCATACCATCCGAGTCGGAGAGACCCGCTTCCGAATCCGAATGATCCGGTACGGAAGTAACATCTTCAGGAGTTGGGGCAGGAGTAGACGAAGGACTTGGCACATTGGCACAGGGCACGGCACAGTACTGGACCTCTGCTATCTTCTTCTGTAAACTTGGAGCTCCTTTTCTTGTCTGCTTCTCCCCCTGCGTAATGTACGTATTTCTCTTCGTCCTCCGTCAGTATCATCGATGCTTTCTCCCCTTTCTTCCAGTTTGTCACGACAGGACAAGGTACCGATCGACAACTACGTTTGGGCGTACTACCTTCCCCTCACGTCTAACACCCTCTGTGGGAGGCGTGTTCCCAAATGCAGAACCTTCGTCGAACCATAAAAAGGTTCCAGCTCTCTGAATGTAACGTCCATGCATACAAACAGCTTCCGTTCAACCGGGCTCCAGCATACGTAACCCTTCTGTGTCCGGTGTACCCAACAAAGACACACTTAACTGCTCGAGGATCCAGCTTACCAACACTAGGCCGTTATCATGGACGAAGCATACGAACCAAATACTTTCGGAGGAACGGTGTACGCAGTTGTCCCCGTGAGCATCTCCAAAGGCGTCTTCCAGTCCAGTAATTGAGAGGGCATCCTGTTGATGAGATAAGAGGCTGTCAAGACAGCCTGACCCCACAAAAATTTAGGGACATTCATAGCCAGCATCATTGTCGAGCCACCTCCAGCAGGTGCCTATTCGTTCGGCAACACCATTTTGAGCCGGTGTATAAGCACAAGAGGTTTGATGCAGTATACCATGAGAGGATAAATATGCAACAACCTCTTATGGGTATATTCCGTCCCATTATCGACCGGAAACACTTAACACGAGCATTATACTGTGTCCTCACCCGTTGATGGAAGCTTAAAATGCCTCGAAAACATTACTTTTATTCTTCAGCAGGTAGACCCACGTTACGCGGGTAGAGCAATCAATAAAAGTAACAAACCATCTATAACCGTTAACACCATTGGTAGGACAAGGGCCCCACACATCGGAATGAATCATATCAAAAGCAGCAGAACGTCGATGCCCAGAACTCACATAGGAGCTTCTGGTATGTTTTCCCAACTCACAAGCATCACAAACTAACAATCTTTATTTGCTTTTTGATATAAGGACGGATACAATCGACTAATAACGGGAAAAGAAGAATGTCCTACACGTCGATGTTGGAGGAGTAGTTCGGCTTCGACACTTCGACTTCGGATTTCCGGTTGGGCGTCTGCAACCAAAGATGCCAGTGCTCTATCCAGACCGTTCCTGTCCAAGTACCATAGACCCTTATGCCATGTGCCAGTGCCTAGTCGTCTCCCCGTTCCTTCTCCTAAAAAGTTACCTTAGGAATATCAAAGGAAACAATACAGTTTAGATCAAGGATAATGGCGCTAATGGAAATAAGATTGACAGGAAAGGAAGGAGCATGTAAGACATTAGATAGAGTGATGGAAGGAGTGCAATCAACAGTGCCTTTACCCGTAACCGGCCTGTAGGTACCATCAGCAGTCTGAATGCTTTCTGGCGGCGTTAGAGTAGAGTATTCCCGAAACTCTCCTCGGGACCCCATGACATGGCAAGATGCCCAGAGTCCATAATCCAAGCTGGCTGAGAGACAGATGCAAGAGCACGCGGAGGTATACCGGCACGGGTTTGAGAGAAGTAAGTACAGTAATCTCCTGTAGCAGACGGCGCCCCAGGAATGACTTGTCTTTCACCAGAACCAAGCTTTGAGCCGCGCATCTTCTCGAGAACTTCCCTCTCAAATGGAGTGATGTCCGCCAGCTGATTGTACCCACCTTCATCCGCCAGATGCGCCTTATTGCCTCCAGAGTAAGTGCTCCTTCCACCACCGAAGCTGCCTCGACCACCTCGTCATCACCGCGACCATGACCCCGACCATTCGAGGGAGTCCGTGTCGTTTTGGGCAAAAACGGATGTAATGCCCTGTGTCACCACAGTTGTGGCAAACGCTCCCGTAGAAGGAGGCTGTGTGAAAGTGGCAAGCAGATGTGTCAACTCCGGCCTGCTCCCCCTGGAGAGACCCTTGGTAGGCATCAGCTTCAACGGGCTTCTTCTTGTGCCATGGCAGCTATGGCGTCTTCTAATGTCGGCAGCGTCGGTTGTACGAGAAGGATATTCTGCCGTTGCTCAAACGCTGGTTGAGCCCCTTCAAAAACTTCATCATCCGTTGCCGCGAGATATAATCCAGAAATTTCTGGAAATATTTTGCAAAAGTCGGTTCAACCTGAGCATCCTCCTTGCCAAGAGGATCATAATGGTCAAGATCAGACCAGTACTTCTTCAACAAGGCAGCGTACTCAGAGATAGTACGATCGTCTTGAATACCCTATCGAGCTCATCCTGCAGTTGGAAGACTCGCATGGGGTTACCCGAACCGGAGTACATGTCTTTCAAATTTTCCAGATATCAGCAGCTCTCTCCATTGCTTCAACGTTACCCGATACTTGGTCGGTCAAAGAGGCTGTCAACCAACCAGCCACGACATTGTTGACAATGTCCCAACAAACTCCTTCGAGGAGTGATCGACAGGGGCCTTGGTGGTGCCATCTACATAACCAACCAAGCCACGTCCTTCAGCGTCCGCATCGCCTGCCGCGACCATTTCAAGTAGTTGGTCGTGCCTTCCAACTTCGTCTCCAGCTTGTCCAACTTCCCATTTTGTACGGTGATGGATCCACATCAGTATGGGTCACACGTGGGGTCGCCTCCGGTAATCTCTTGGTCAGGAGATCCTCGACCAGGGCCTTCATTTCTTCTGCTGTCAACTTCTCATAGATGGAGTCCATGACTTCTGCAACTGCAATCAGTGAGGTGTTGTTGTTTTCGGAGTCTTCTTCTTTCGAGTCGTCTTCGTCTAAGTCAGCTACCGGGGGGAAAACAACAAAACGAGATCCCTACTGATATGTCATAGTTTATACGACCAACTAGAACGCGTCATGATAACGCGTTCGGACGGCTCAAGGATAACCAACGTAGTTGTGCCTCCTTGCATGAGACAAACCAGAGGTATACCAGCCAGAAACGATTGTAAAACAATTTTGAGATACGAAGATCTAAAGAAATTTCGTATTCGTAGCAGAGCTTCTAAAAAGAAGGTACTGATTCTCGAAGGCAACAACAGAGATCTTCTAAAGAGAAGGAAATTTTTTTTTTTAATTTTTTTTTGTTTTTTTTGTTTGTTTCTTGTTTTCTGGAAAAGAGGAAAACCCTAAAAAGGACAGTAAAGAAGGGGGGGTCGACGCTTGGAAGGGGGGCGACGCTGGAAGTACGGGGGCGGATGCCGGAGCGGTGCTGGAAGGGGGGTCGAGCTGGAAGGGGGGGCGGCGCGCTGGAGGGCTGGAGGGCGGGGGGGGGGCGGAGGGCGGGGGCGGGGGCGGAGGCGGGGGGGGGGGTGGCGGATACTGGAGGGCGGGAGGCGGAGGATGGAGGGCGGGGCGGGGGCAGCGTGGTGGTAGTAGAGAGGCAGCGGAGGGAGGGCAGAGAAAGCGGCTAGGGTTTGGAGGGGGGACGACGCTGGTGGTGGAGAGGCAGCGGAGGGAGGGCAGAGGAAGCGGCTAGGGTTTGGCGGCTAGGGTTTAGAGGAGGGGATTGAGAACTCGGCTCTGATACCAAGTTGAAATGAGTCTAATATCTCAGATAATTTTATTGAGGGCTACTGCCTACTACTTATAGAGGGTCCAACCCCTCTTCATATTACATCTAACCGATGTGGGACTAAAGTCCCTTATTTACTCTCAAAAAAAAACCTACGGGATCTGGGACTTTTTCATCTGTAACACTTTGATCAACATTGACCTTTTTAATTTTTTTATTGAACTTTGTAACGGTTGTTATTGTTACAAGAATTATAAAGTTAATAAAAACAAATTTTGAAGTTTAGTAATATTTTTTAACTATTGTAACGGTATTTCTGTTACAAGAGTGTCACAGTAATAACCATTACTAATTATAAAAAAGGTGTTACAAATTGATTATTTTGGTGTAGTGATATAAATAATAAAATCTCAGAGATGACGCAATCTGTATTCTTCGTTTCTTTTCATATCGAGATCGAAGTTTTAAGACACTTATCGAAATCAGTTTGACTATGGCTAAATGTGCCAACAATCTTCCCTATTTTGATAATGTGACAAAACTACGATTGATAATTAAGGAAATGTTCAGCTTGAAGTGGAAGTAAACTTGATGAGTACGAAATGTACGGTAGTAGCTTTTTATCCGTCAAAAAAAATGGTACAGTACTCAATGCTCAATGCTCCCCGTAGTGTACGGTCAAGTCTGATTACCCCCGTAATAAAACATTCTGCTGAATCTGTATCTGTAGAATCTAAACCAAAATTCCTTCAAACCAAATTAGTAATACAGTAAATAATCATCAGAAATCGTAAGTTGTATCCAAGATGAATCAAATCTAAATTTTAACAATCTTTAATCAATCTTACTCCCCCATTTTGTTATAATAGCAAAATGGTATAGCAATATTAAACCACAAAGCATAATAGAAGACATGCATGGAATAATGAAAATACTAGCATAAATTGAAAAAAGTTTTGCATACATCACACAGAAAAAAAAAACTAAAAAAGTCATAATTGATAATGCTTGAAAGAAGCATTTATCACTAATACATGTCAACTAAAATAAAGTCAAAACATAACAAAGTCACTGAACTATCACGAGGAATAACAAATCCTCAACTATCATCCTCATCATCATCATCAACTGCAATACCAGCAGCACTAGAAGGACCGATCTCAGCAGATCGGTTGGGATCATATTGAGCAGCCGCAGGGTCAAAGTAACGTTGTACCTCACGGTCATCAATGAGATAGCCAAGCCGGGTCGGATCACAAACCATAAGAATGGGGCCTCTAGGGTTATGAGCAAGGCTATACAATAAATCATGAACCGTGTTCAAGATGGCTTGGAGCTGAAGGGTAGTACGAAAATCTATAGTACGAAACTGATCCAGAGAGTCTGAAGGGACTCAAGAGTAACACCGTCAGAAGGATGAGTAGCCTGAGAATCAGTGGAAGTGGGAATGACTATAGGAGGTAGAACCTGTGCAGGCTGAGCTAGGTGACGATACTCACGAAGATAGGCAGGAGTAGTATCCTCAGTACAGTCCTCAAGACTGACCTCAAAATACTGAATGATGATAGGGAGGTACATCGCGTATAGAAGGCATCGCGAGGAAGTCTTGCGACAACGTTCCATATCGGAGATGATAGTCTTGGAAAGACAAAAGAAAACATGAAAGTGAATATAGTGTTGGCCGCATAGTGCCAGTCCGCATAGATGCATAGTGCCTGGCCGTATAGTGCCTGGCCGCATAGCTGCATAGTGCCTGGCCGTATAGTGCCTGGCCGCATAGCTGCATAGTACTGCATAGTGCCTATTTTGGCTGTTTTATGTCCTATTTGGCTGATTTATGGCTAGAATTTCTTCCAACTTCTAACATGAAAGTTATAGATCTTTGTCTTGGCTTCAAGAATCTTGTTTCACTTTAACTGGAGTTTATATGCGATAACTTCAATCATAGTTTTGATCTTTTTGACATATTTTCTGTACTTAACGCTTTGAGGTTTCCTTCGACTGTAATAAATTTTTATAATGATTAGATAATTTTGTACAGTTAGAGAATAATTGTACCCTCTTATATTCTTAACACTAGCACAGATTCAATTATTACTTTTGTCAAGTAGTACATTTATTTATTTCTTCTCTCATGCCATGATACATCTTTTATCTAATTATTTCTACATGTGATCCTTATTGTCATGTTTGCTTAATATTCTAGATAGTGGCCTGTCGTGGTACACTCATGCACGTCTCGTCTCTGCTTATACCAGATAGTGACCCATTGTGGTGCACTCTGGTACATGTATTCCTTTGTTTACATGATGGTGACCCGTCGTGGTGCACTCTTGAACATGTCTTTACATGCTAACATGATAGTGGCCTGTCGTGGCACACTCTTAACAAGCAACCTTAACATGATAACTCTTGATAGTGGTCCATTGTGGCGCACTCTTAACATGACAAGTAAACCTAACATGACATGTATGATCAAGATGCTGTTGTGACGGCTATTCTCCTTGCTAATACAACTCATTTGGACACCGTGGTTGAATGTATTGTGTATGAGTTAACAAGCTACATGTCTCGTCTGCATCATGTCTAGGACATGAATTTTGGTTACCACGATCAGGGATTCATACTGAATCTAACTAGGTTAATGACTAGATTGATCAAGTAGTTAATATAGAGAGATTTTTCAGTTACAGACGATCCCGTTATCGGGGTGCCTCAAGTGGACTTGTAGCCTGCCGACGAGTATGGCGCATTTCCAGCACACTGTCAAGTGTTGCACCAATCAAGCTACCTGATAACTCTCTTATGGTACATTTATCTCCTGGGCGATATATCCACTATTATATGTAAATGGGATACATTTGTCTCCTGGGCGATGTATCCACTATTATAGTAAATGGGATACATTTGTCCTTGGGCGATGTACCCACTATTATATGTACATGGGATACATTATGTCACATGTTAATTACTTCTGCTCCAAGTGGCTTACTTATTATCTTTTCTATTTCTCGGGATGAGTGCATTGGTAGTGCACGAGTCTCGATCTGTATTTACTTATTGCTTTCTCTAACCATTGCTATGTTAGCTATTGCTGGTTTTAGTTCATAGTTTGGCTTCTTTTGACTTGCTATTTGGGGGTCTGACCCTACTGGTTTTGTTTGGCCATATCTGATAGAGGAGCCCAAAGGATCTTTCGTACCATCTACTTGACGATGACTATCCGGAGCACCAGAGTACCTGAGTGGATTTCTTTTTTATTCTCGACTTGATATGTACATTATTCTTTTGCGGCGTTTAGCCTCGAGCACGTGTTTAGCTCGTGTTTTGGTTCTTGATATTTAGCCTACGGGCCAAAATATGATGTGTGTATTCTAAACTATAGCTAGAGCTTATCATGTATGACTATTACTCTTGTTAGTTCTCTATCTTGGTACGACTAGCTTCATGATCATCCATGTATAAATGGTTTGGGATGCTTTACTATTGTATGTCTGATGATCATACTTCTTGTTCTTCGTATAACTGCCTGTGATTGAGATATCTAGGATTGCTTGACCTAGGATTGACTGTTGGCTTGTAGAAATAACTCTCATGTCTTGACAGCTTTACGTGATTTTACGGTACTAGTGTACTTTGGTATCACATAGCTGGCCTTGTCCGTTCCCACGTGCCAGTATTCTGGTTCTGGGGCATGACACCCATAGAGGTAATAACGAATTCGAGAAATTTGCTACTAGAGACTCCAATGAATGACTTGGTGGGATTCATCTTGAGTTGATGCTAGCGCATTAGATCGAAGATAGTTCTTAAGTCTTAGATGCGATCTTCCTTTAGACGACTTTTGACAGCAATATCGTCGACATATCATTCAACTGTCTTCCGTAAATGTTCACAAAAGATGGTACTCATGGCCCACTGATAGGTTGCACCAGCGTTCTTGAGACCAAACGACATGGTTGTGTAGCAGTACCCTAGAGGAGTATGGAAAGATGTATGTTTTTCATCTTCGGGGTTCATCCTAATCTGATTGTATCCAGAAAACGCGTCCATAAAAGACATCTGCTCAAACCCACAAGTGTTGTCGATCATGACATCAGTGATCGAAAGAGGAACTCATCCTTGGGACAAGCTTCATAAGGTCTCTAAAGTCGATGCAGACTCGAACCTTTCCTATTTGTTTCATAACTGGGACGATATTAGCCACCCAGTCGGGATGTTGTTCTTCTCTAACAAATCCGCAAGCGAGAGCTTCTTGATTTCAGCTTCTATAGCGTCCGTCATGTCAGGTCAGAATCGACGTTGTTGTTGTTTAACTGGTCTCGCATTTGGCAGGATATTGAGCTTGTGGGTAGCGATATGAGGATCTTATCCCGACATATCCTCATAGCTCCGGATAAATACGTCAATGTATTCTCGAATGAACTGGATCAGTTCTTATGTATTCGCTTCAGGGAAACTTTTGATGATGATTGGCCTTGGAGAAGCTTCGTCTTCGACATCGACCTGAACCAACTGATCTGCGATAGGTGGTTCGCGTTGCTTAAAGCGAAGTTCCCAGTAAGTATCCATCCTTTGTGCCCAAGGATCAGAGTCAGGGACTTCAGCAAAGTTGTCGCCGTCTTCTGAGAACTCGACGTTCACCATAATGGAAGATAAAGTCACTCGATTGTAAGCCCACTTCCCGAGTTTTTGAAATTTTTATTTATTTATTTTTAGTTGCAGTTTTAAATATATTTTTCTAGTTAGAAAATAGTATTTATTATCTATATTTTGAAGAGATTTGTCAAATTTATTTTTAGAAGGGATTTTTAAAAATAGACTTTTAGAATTAGTTGATCATTTATTATTGCGATCATGTTTCAAATATTATTTGATATTATTAAAATATTATTGTAAAATATTATGGTTACATAGTATTAAATTTAGTTTGGCTAAATGTGTTCGATATTATTAACAATATGGATTATTATTTCTAATCACTATAGATTAATATTGATTAAATCTAGGACTTATTAAATTTGATAATTATTTGAGTTATTGTTATCATTCATTTTATGATTTAGAAAATATTGTTTGAATTATAATGATAATATTAATTATTATTAAAGTTATTTGATTATCAAATATTATATTTAAATTTGATTTAGTCTGATTAATAAAATGTATTTGTCTGATAATTATAGGAAAATATTACCAATTATTTGATAATTTTGATAATATACTTGCAGAGTTAATTGGTTTATCACTATCAATTATTTTAAGGAATTGATTTTATAAAATCTATTTCAATTATAATTAGATATTATTTTAAATCGTTCTAGTAATTAATTGATTTAGATTTTAACGATTTAAATTCTTGATAAACATTAAGTACTACCTTGATTTACTATCATTATCAAGTAACATATTTAGACTAGATTTACTATGTTGTAAATAATTATTTGGAGTTTAAATTAGGGAAGAGATATAATATATGGAATTTCGATCTCATCGGATAGGGTAGCCTCCATATAGTTAAGGATGTTTTCCTTCTTTTCCCGACTCAACCCCGTTTCTTTCTCCTGAAAATTTGAATTCTATCCCGTCCCAGCCTTCGACTCCACCTTCACATAATACCACCACCCATTCCCCCTTCACCGTCAACACCACACATCCATAGCCATCAAACACCACCGTCGATCTTGACTTCCTACGAAGATGCCGTTTTTCCCGGCAAAATGCCCGCGGCCAACATCATCGACCTCCGTCATCCCATTATGCTCAGCCAAACCCACTGACCACCGCCATCAACGCCGACCCTGTCCCGACAAGCCCCGCTCTCTGCACATCGACTCCACACGACACCATCGTACCAATCAGTCACTGACACCAGACCATCGCCACCAGCACAACTCAGACCACCGCCACCGTTAGCATTAGAACAGAAAACACCATCACCATAACCTTGGACGAACACCCAACACCCCACCGCAGCCACCGTCACGGCAGCCGACAACCGACCTCCTCGCCCAAACACCAAACCATCCACACTATAGCCACGACCATCATCACACCCGTACCCAAAACCAACGTCAACTGCGTCATGTGCGCCTACTCGCCACTTCAACACCGTTGTCGCATCCCCATTGGAGCCAAAGCAGTTGTCTAGACTCCTCCGTCGAGTTTCGGCCAGACGTGCTCACGTCCCGACCACTTCTTGCGTCGACCCATCCTTGCCGAGTGGTCAGACTCCATGCCCCAAAACACGCTTGGTACAACCCTTCCCTGGTTGACTGGTGCAATCGTGCATCTTTGGGTTGACGAGTTCGCCACAGCCTCATCGGCGTACTCGCCACGATGGAGCATTCATAATGCAACTCTCAGCCATACTGCCACTTCGCGGTTGCAGACACCACCACTCCGCCCTGTCAGTTACTCCTTGGTCGGGGTCTGCGTGCGAGCTAGCACCCTCAGCCATAACCGGCGTCCCGTCCTCCGTACGAGCCCGGGCTGTGAGCCCCTCCCAGGGTCAGATCCACCGGAATCCGCCCGTGCCCTCTCCTCCGTCCAGCGACCGCTCGGCACTCTAGGGCCTGTCCTGCGTACGCCGGGACCGACGGGATTGCTCGCAGGATCGACCACCGGTCTCAGCGTTCTCTGTCTCCATCCGCCTCCGCAGAGAAGCCCAGCTCCGCCAGCGCGCGGTGCAACAGTGAGCAACCCTCTCCTCTCTTCCTCTTTCTTTCGTTCTCTGTAAATTTTTCTGGGAGAATTTCCTCTCCTGGAGAGAAGGAGATTGGGGGAGTTTAGGTCAGTTGGTAAGTTGGGTCGGATTGGGTTTTGTGTAAAAGGAAAAAGAAGAAGAAAGGAAGATAATATATTTTGGGCTTAGAGTTGCTCGGCTAGGAGCCTGCTGTTTCATTCTTGGTTGATTATTAATTTAGATTATAGTTAGTCTGGTAGTTAGTAAACTAGTAGTTAGTAAGTTAATTATGCTTTTTTGATCCCTATAACAGTATGTGGGTATGGACATAAATACATCTGGAAATTGTTGAGAAACCCAATTTCGGGGTGGGCTTTTATGAAATGCCCACCCGCTGGATGAGTTTTATGAAATACCCAGAATTAAGTATTTTCACGTTAAATATTCCAAGATTCCCTTTTAGATGCCACCCGCTGGAAACTGCTATTTTTATAATACCGAAACTACCCCTCCGCGCGAATTGGTCATCTATATGTTTGAATTCAAAAAACTCAGATCTGGATTGCGATTTTCGTCTTCTTCTTCACGGAAAATCTGAATTCCATTGCTCTCATCTTCAGCAGAGATCGCAAAGATCGTTCGTAGTTCGGTGTGCTTTTCTTCAGTCGAACTCAGATCATCGCTCGACATCATCATCAATCATCATCTTCATCGTGGAGACATTTGAAGTTTTTCGACGATTAGGTCAATTGTGGAGAGAAGATCTTTCTTCTTCTTTTCCATAAGGATTATCATCGTTTTGAAAGAAGAACGAAACTCTTTATTTCTGACAAAATTTTTCTAAAAAAAAATATTCGCCGTGTTAAAACCACGGAGAATGACCATTCTCCGTGCTAAAATGACGGAGAATGACTATTCTCCGTTTTAAAAACCACGGAGAATGGCATTCTCCGTGTTAAAAACCATGGAGAATGACAATTTTCTATGGGTTTTAACACGGAGAATGCCATTCTCCGTGGTAAAGTGACGGAGAATGGCCATTCTCCGTCATTTTAGTACGGAGAATAGCTATTCTCCGTGATTTTAACACGGAGAATGGTCATTCTCCGTCTTTTTTAATACGGAGAATGACCATTCTCCTCCATGTTAACACGAGATTGGTCATTCTCCGTGTTAATATCACGGAGAATGACCATTCTCCGTGTTGAAAAAGACGGAGAATGACCATTCTCCGTTGTAAAAAATGACGGAGAATGTCCATTCTCCTGCGTTTTAACACTGGAATGACCATTCTCCGTGCTAAATTATACGGAGAATGGTCATTCTCCGTTTTATTTAACACGGAGAATGGCATTCTCCGTGTTTCTAACACGGAGAATGGTCATTCTTGACCATTCTCCGTGCTAAATTACACGGAGAATGGCATTCTCCGTGCTAAATTACACGGAGAATGGCATTCTCCGTATAAATTAAGACGGAGAATGGCCATTCTCCGTCTAAATTATGACGGAGAATGGTCATTCTCCGTGTAATTTAGCACGGAGAATGACCATTCTCCGTGTAAATTAAGACGGAGTATGTAATTCTCCGTGTTACTAACACGGAGAATGGTCATTCTCCGTGTAAATTAAGACGGAGAATGTCATTCTCCGTGTTACTAACACGGAGAATGACCACCCTCATGCGAAATTAATATTTTTTGTGTTCTAACACGGAGAATGGCCATTCTCCTGCATTTTATGGTTAGCTGAAACTTTGGAGGGCCATAACTTTTGACTGGGAGGTCGAAACGAGGTCCCGTTTGTCGCAAAATGAGCGTATCGTCGAGGAGACTGAAAGTAACCGTTTCTCCGTTAGATGGCCTTTCAAAATTTTAGAATCGTAAAAAATGGTGTTTGGACCTCCGTTTTAGCACTTTTGCCGTTTGTCTCGGTCTTTCCGAAATTTTTCGACGAGTTTTTGAAGATTTTTGAGGAGAAAACCTAGATTCGAAAGTGAGCAGCGTATGGAAGAAGATGAAGTATCGAAACATTTTTTAAGAGCAGTTTCGTAGGTGTTTTCAATAAATTAAAAGGAAGGGCAAAAGGGTCATTTGGAACCCGCTTTGGATAAGTTTCTCTAATTTTGGGCACGCGATGAAAGTTTTTTTAGCGGTAGATTTTACATAAAACTTTTTTAGTTTTGGGCATTCCATAAATTCTACTATTAATAGTCTTAATCCTTGTACATATTATTTTCAAGAAATTGTAAGCGTAACAAATATATAGTACTCGGGCTTATATATTTTGATTAGGCTGACCCTGTTAGTATATTTGGGTTTCTGGTTTTAACAAAAATATTTTAGGCTTATAATATATATATATATATATATATATATATATATATATATATATAATATATATATATATATATATATATATATATAGTGAGGTCTCGTTGGGGACGAGAGGCGGCCCCCTTGCTCGCCCCCCCCTCTCTTCCTCCTCGTATGGCCGGCCGTTTGGCCGCTCGGCCTGCCGGTGTCACCCCCAGTTTTCAGAAACAGGGGTATTTTTGTCATTTTATATTTTTGAATATTTTTAAAATTTATTTTATTATTTATGATATTATTTTGGGGTTGAAATTTATTTTATTATTTATGATATTGTTTTGGGTTATTTGAGTCGGGTTCGAATTTCAACTCAATCCGACTTGAAACGGGGACCCGGGGGTAGTTTGACTCTAGTGGGACCACACGCTAGTTAGGCATGGCCCACATGATATTAATTTTAGTCCACATGATAGAAATATTTTAGTTAGAGGTTAGACTAATTATTATGGATAAGGTTAGTGTGATTAGAGACTTTAGAATGACTAATTTAGCCCCAACCAATTAGCCCTTTCCTAATACTCATAGAATAGGTTAGTGGGGGCATTTTGGACCTTACCATAATAGGACAAATAGTCCCATATGGCCAGCCACTTTGGGAGAGGATAGGCTCAAGTTCATTTCATTATTCTCATCCACACTCTCTCTCTTGTTCTTCCCCAAATTCCTAGAGAGCAATCCCTAGCAATTTCTCCCAAAATCCTTCCATTTCGCCACTAAATCTTCTTCTTTCCTTCTCCATTCTAGCCAAGGAGGAAGCTACCCAAGTTTGGGAGGATTCAGAGCTCGTTCGTGTCCTTTTGGAATCTCTACGTGTCGGTGTCGCTCCGGGAAGACTTTTCTTCGATTCGATCTACCGGGAGGTATAAATCCCTTTTCCTTTTCATTTCCTCATGCATATAGTGAAGAACAGTTTGGCAACTCTAGAGGGGGGTGAATAGAGTATATATAGAAAAATGACCAATTAAAAATAACTCTTTCACCAATAATAAATAATCAGAGTAAAGTGCGGAAAATAAAAGGAGATTAAAAGAGCATACGCAAACACAACAATTTTAACCTGGTTTCCCTCGTGGAGGACTAGTCCAGGCCTGAGAACTTAGCTCAGGATTAAATCCACTATTTGTGAAATAGTAGTTTACAACCCGTGCCTTTTCTTCAGAAGAGCACGTCAACTTCTAACAGATGATCGCAGTGGCGATTTGCTTGGAATTGTCCAAGCGACTTCTTTGACTCTTGCATAAGAATCCTAACTGAGAGATGCTGAGCACTCGACACTTAGGAGGCTTGTGGCTAGTAGATGGGAAGGGTATGGCTTACTTGAGCTTATAAGAGAGAAGAGAAAAGAAGATTGGATGGATTGGAATGAGAGAATTCATGCCCTATTTATAGTGTTTTTATAGGCAGAATTCGGCCAGAATTCGGGTAGGAAAATTCAAAAATTTGGCCGTTGGACAACTAGCAACCAGCTAACCCTAAAATTAGGGTTCCTGATTTCTAGGGGACAGAGTTCGGCCCGAACTCTGTGTGGAGGCAGAGTTCGGCCCGAACTCTGTCTCCAGAGCACAGAGTGGTTCTAAGGGGATTTTTGGGCAGTGTTTGGTTCAGTGGAGCTTGGGATTTTGGGTAGGCTGTAGACTAAGTGTCAAGAGCTCAGCAAGACTCAGAGTACACAAGTCTAGACTCAATGAAAATATAAAATACAGACTCGAAAACACACTGAGAGCCGGAGACTGAGCTGTCGTCTGTCTTGAACTGTTATGCAGACGTCGTGTATCGTATTGAATTAATACAGATATTATTTAGTCAATGTAGTCAATATTTGGTTGACTGTGACTTTGTGTCAACAATCTCCCCCATATTGATAATTGACAAAATAATATATGTATATTCAATATTCATACCTGGACACAGTTGATTATAGCAACATAGCTCCCCCATACTTGATGCCGAGCTAGAATGTAATAGCTCTCCCGTAATCAGTGAATGGTGCTGAGCTAGAAGCAATAGCTCCCCCGTAAATAGTGCATGGAACCTGTATAATATCTCCCAAAAAGCACAAACAAGCACAGAAATACGAAAAGATAGGATCTGATACCAAACAAGTATATCCAGCCATATATATCCAGGCAGAATATACATAGTTCTCCCCCTTTTGGCAGTTAGCAATATAGACTGCAGATGAATGAATAATAAAAGAAAACTGCAGTAGACAATTAATAGTAATACAACCACACCAAGCAGAGAAGAAACAGTATAGAAATAATCAAAGAAGTACTAGCATAAAGTGTCATAACCAAATGTCAAACACACAACCAGAGTTTAAAAGCATCCAAGTACATAAAACTGAAACTAACTAACTAAAAATGAAAATGCATCAACTAATGTCATCATCAGCAGCAGCAGTAGCAGATAGTAGCCAATCTCCATCATGGAGCACGAGATGGTCCAGGAGTGTCAGAACGTCTGGGATCCACAAAAGCAGCACCCGGATCCAGGTAACGCATGACCCACGGATCATCAATGCGATAGCCCTCACGATCGGGATCCCGCTGCATGGGAATGGGCATAGTAGGATGATGGGACATGGAGTACCGAATATCATGCAGCGAGTTGCTGAGTGCACTTATCTGCAGGGTAGTGCGGTAGTCCATCTGAGCCCACCGATCGTCCTCTAAGTCGAAACGATCCCGGAGCATGGTCTGGATGGAGTCAAGAGTGGCAGGTGGAGGAGGTGCATCCTGACCGAGTGGAGGGGCGTCTGGCTCCTCATCATCAGAATGCTCAGAAGCCTCAGGAGAGGCGACGACTGCTTGAGTACGTCGTGCCTTGGACAGGAAAGCAGGAGCAGGCAAGAACGGACAGTCATGAATAGGAATGATGAATGCACGAAAAACCATAGGAAGGTATAAAGGATAAACCAAAGCTCTTGGTTTCTTCCTATAATTTATCATCCAGTCCATCATTGTCCTAGGAAGATTGAAGGGGATACGAAAATGAAGGTGATATAAAGCAGAGATCTCAAAGTAGGTAACTTCATCAGTTGAACCAGCTTTTGGTAAGATAGTATTGAACACGATGCGATGAAGTTCATAAAAGTAGGGGGTGAGATGCTTGGCCTTTAGCTTGCGAGGACTTATGTTAGGAGCACATAAATCCTCCTTGAATCCTTCAAGGGAAGTATCGCCAATAAATTGAAGTTGACGTGCTTCCATAAGCTTGTCCCACACATCAAGATCCGGGAGAGCAAGAAAGTCTCCCAACTCAGAATCATTGAAGGCAATGTTAATGCCAGCAACCCGGGAATAGATGTGGGTTGCATCGTGAGTCAGATTACAGTAGAACATTTGGATTGCGCTACGGTAAATGACAAAGTTGAAAGCAACTAGTTCATCCAAACAAAGATCACGAAATAAAGATTCATATTGAGAAAATATAGAAAAATTAATAGGATGTCCTGCGAATACCTGACGATTCCGATAGTCACTAAACCAGTTGTTTGAGGCATCTAGTGAGACAAATAATCGGTTGTCATAGGTAGAAGGATTTCGAGGACGAGGTGGGTTGAACAATGGATGAGGTGGTTGAAGTTGTTCAATGATCTGTTTATTCGTTGGAGGAGAATCCGAAGAGGAAACACTCTCAGTTCGAATCCTCTTTCCACGATTGAACAAGCGAGGAGCCATAAAAAAACTTGATAGTGTGAAGTATAGAAGACAAGAATGATACCTCAAATAATCAATAAACAGTGGAAGAGAATGATGAAAACCCCTTTCCTTGATTTTGCGGAGTAATGGAGCACTCTAGATCAAAAACTAGGGTTAGGGTTTGAAGGAAAGAGTTTGGAGAGGTGAGGAAGGAGGCAATAGTGAAGGAGAGAGAAGAAAACCTAAATATAAGAGAGGGTTTTCTTTGGTCGGAAGAAATTCTGACCGTATGATCTAAAATGATCCAACGGCAGAGGCTGATCCCGACTCTGGAACAATTGGACCGAACTCGGCCCGAACTCTGTTGGGGGCAGAGTTCGGCCCGAGTTCTGGATTAGTGGTCCAGAACAGAAAACAGGCTAAAAGATAGAAAAATTGGTTAAGTGTTGAGGAAAAGTGATGGTTGAGGATAAAGTTTGATGAAATCAATGAAGTACATAGAGAGGTACTCAAAAGTCAGAATGAACTTTAGAATGTAATAATTAGACAGTATTAAGTCGAAACAAGCCATATAATAAACAAGGAAATATATTGTAATTCAATATTTCAAATTTGCCATGGGTTAGCTGCAGGGGTCGGATCCCAGCTAGCGGTAGTCCTGAGGACTAGTGCACCGTGTCGCTTAGGCTTTTACGCCTTGTTGTCAGAAGGACCCTTTCGGCTTGTACCCATACCAAATTTGTCGTAAAAGAATCAAAATATACTCGATATTTACGCAGGCGAGTCTCAACTTATAACTGCTTCATCCAAAATTCCGAGTTCACGATATAGGAAATTGAAGCGCTCTTCGGATAATGGCTTAGTAAAGAAATCTGCTAGCTGATGATCAGTGTCGATAAACTCTAAGTTAATCGTGCCATTTTGCTGATGATCACACAAAAAGTGGTGTCTGATCTCAATGTGTTTAGTGCGTGAGTGACAGACAGGGTTCTTAGTCAAATTAATGGCACTAGTATTGTCACAGAATATAGGAATATGCATAAAAGATAACTTATAGTCTTTAAGGGTTTGCTTCATCCACAGAATTTGTGCACAACAACGCCCAGCTGCTATGTATTCAGCTTCTGTTGTGGATAGTGCGACAGAGTTCTGCTTCTTGCTAAACCAGGAGACTAAAGCTTTTCCTAATAAATGACACGTGCCGCTCGTACTTTTACGGTCGACCTTGCATCCAGCGAAGTCAGCATCGGAATAACCAATAAGATCAAATGATGTTGACTTGGGATACCATAGGCCCACTGTAACCGTACCCTTAAGGTATCGAAAGATACGCTTAACCGCGGTCATGTGTGATTCCTTAGGATTAGCTTGATATCTAGCACATAGGCAAACACTGAACATGATATCGGGACGACTAGCAGTTAAATAGAGTAAGCTGCCTATCATACCTCGATACTTACGTTGATCAACGGGTTTGCCGCTCTCATCTGGTTCGAGTTTGGTTGAAGTAGCCATTGGCGTGCTGATTGGTTTGACGTTGTCAAGATCGAACTTCTTCAGCATGTCCTTGGTATACTTCGATTGGCAGATGAAAGTTCCATTAGCCATTTGTTTCACTTGCAGACCAAGAAAGTAGTTGAGCTCTCCCATCATGCTCATCTCAAATTCTGTCTGCGTACACTTGGCAAATTCTTGACAGAGGATTTCATCAGTAGAACAAAAAATGATATCATCAACATAAATTTGAATCAACAGAATAGTGTCTTTAAAATATTTTATAAACAGTGTAGTGTCAATTTTCCCTTTTGAAAAATCTTTCTCAAGTAAGAAGCTACTTAGCCTTTCATACCAAGCTCTGGGGGCTTGTTTGAGGCCATAAAGCGCTTTCTTTAGCTTGAACACGTGGTCGGGAAATTTGTGATTTTCAAAGCCAGGAGGTTGTTTCACATAAACTTCCTCCTTAATAAAACCATTCAAGAAAGCACTTTTCACATCCATTTGAAATAATTTAAAGTTTTGAAAATTAGCAAAAGCACAAAGCATCCGAATGGATTCTAGTCTAGCAACAGGAGCATACGTCTCATCGTAGTCGATACCTTCCTCTTGGTTGTATCCTTGAGCTACTAGACGAGCTTTGCTACGTGTGACTGAACCATCTTCATTTACTTTGTTTCTAAAAACCCATTTAGTACCAATTATCGAGTGATTAACCGGTCTAGGAACGAGTTCCCATACTTGGCTTCTCTCGAATTGGTTGAGTTCTTCTTGCATAGCAGAAATCCAAAATTCATCATTAAAAGCTTCAGAAATGTTTTTAGGCTCTACTTGTGAAATGAAGGCAGTGCTAGCAACGGAGTCTCTTAGTGATGATCTAGTAGTTACTCCACGTGAAACTTCTCCTATAACTAAATTTTCTGGATGAGAAGGTTTGAAAGAGAATTTCTTAGGCAAACCCTCCAGAGAATTAGTTTCGGTTGAAGTATTCATTGGAGTAGAAGTTGATGGCTCAACGTCATCATCAAGAGTACTTACTGCACTGTTGTCTTCATCAAAAGTCACATTTGTTGACTCTTCCACAATAAGTGAGCGTTTATTAAAAACTCTATATCCCTTACTCTTGGCGGCATAACCAAGAAAGATACCATCGTCAGCTTTGGCATCAAATTTGCCTAAGTTGTCTTTGGTGTTAAGGATAAAACATCTACAACCAAAAACTTTAAAATAAGAAACATTGGGGGTTCTCCCAAACCAAAGCTCATAGGGTGTTTTCTTCGTAATGGGACGAATTAGCACCCTATTCAAAATGTGGCATGCTGTACTGACAGCTTCTGCCCAAAAGTATTTCGGAAGTAAAAATTTATTCAACATGACTCTGGCCATATTGCCGAGAGTTCTATTCTTCCGCTCCACAACACCATTTTGTTGAGGAGTTCTAGGACAAGAAAATTCATGATCAAAACCATTTGCATTACAAAAAATTTCAAAATCATAATTTACGAATTTGCCTCCATGATCACTTCGGATTCGAGTAATCATGTAGCCTTTTTCGTTTTGAACTTTCTTCACAAAAACTTTGAAAACAGAAATAGCATCGCTCTTATTAGCGAGAAAGAAAACCCAAGTAAATCTTGAAAAATCATCAACAATAACAAATGCATAAAGTTTGCCACCAAGGCTAGCTATTCTACTAGGACCAAATAAATCCATATAAAGTAATTGCAAGGGTCTAGTAGTACTTACAGAGTTGATGGAATGAAACGAGGATTTAGTTGCCTTGTTTAGTTCACATTCGGCACATACCGTGTCCTTTTTGAATGTGATGTCAGGCAATCCTCTCACTAGCTTCTTGGTAGAAAGCCTGGATATAGCATCCATGTTGGCATGACCAAGACGCTGGTGCCAAAGTAGTCGTTCGTCTTTGTGGGCATATAGACATCTACCTGCATTGTTAGTATTTATAGAAAGATAAAAAATATATATGTTCTCTCTTTTCCCTTCAAAAGCAATATCTCCTGTTGACCTATCATAGATGTAGCAACTATTTTGTCCAAAGTTAATATCATATCCATGATCAGCAAGATGACTAATGCTGAGCAGGTTATGCTTTAACTCGGTCACTAGGCAGACATCCTTTATTACAGGAGAAGGAGGATGACCAATGATACCATTACCTATTATGTGCCCTTTGAGATTGTTACCGAAGGATACATATCCTTCTCTCTTTATCGATAGTGATGCAAAAAGATTTGCGTCTCCCGTCATATGTCTCGAGCATCCACTATCGAGAATCCACTTACTTTCAGTTGAAGAGGGAAGGTCCACCTACATCAAGAGTAGATGTGACCTTTGGTACCCGAGTTCTTGAGGGTCCTGAAAAGTTAGTCTTTGGAAACCAAGTATATATCTTTTTATCTACAAGTCTTCTAAATTTGCATTGTGGTGAGATGTGTCCATGTAATCCACAGTAAGTACAGATAGCATTCTTATTTATACTAGGAGCATGAGAATAATATCTATAAGCAATAGGATGAGGATGGTCATGATGTGAAGAGTTGGCATGGTGATGATGATTATGCACAGAATGAGTGGCATGGTGATGGTGTCTATGAGGCATATCATGATGGTATTGTCTATGATGTGTGACATGCTGATATTGTCTATATGACATGGCATGATGATTTTGTCTATATGGCATGACATGATGATTTTGTCTATATGGCATGGCATGATGATTTTGTCTATATGGCATGGATGATGATTTCTATGTGTGGAGTGATGTTGATTGTGTCTTTGTGCATGATGATTGTGTACTGATTGAGAATTGTTCTTACGTGCACGTGGTTTGTGAAAGTTTGTGTATATAAATGCATGGTTATGTACTGCATCAGAGTGACGTGGTTGACTAGCATGAGTGGTGTTGTGCCCATGTGATTGGGTTTGAGGTTGAACAACCTGTTTACCCAATTTGGTTTCTAATCTTTTAGAAACAGCTTGCAGTTCATCAACCTTAATATTTAAGCTATATATCTTAGTCATGGAAATCTTGTGTCTACTCTTTTCTTCAGCAAGCAACGTGTTGAGTGTAGTGATTTCTTGAGTTTGTTGCTCAATACGTGCTTCAGCATCATGTAAGCTTAATTTAAGCTTGGATACTTCATCAGGGTCATTAGTGGGTGTCGTATTTCTAATATTATCAAGAAGTAAGGAAATTCTTTGTATCTCATCTTCAAGACTTTTGATTTTGTCCTTGGCATGTTTGTATTTACCGATGACCTTTCTGTGATCATCGAGTAAATCAGTGAAAGCATCGCCAAGTTCATCAAAAGAGAAGTCATCTAGAGTTTCGTTAGATACCTTGTTGGAAGTTGCCATTAGGCACACATTTGCTGTATCTTGAGGAGAGCCTTTTTCTTCCTCGGAGTCACTCGCTTCACTTTCATGCCAAATTCCTGTGTTGGCATATTTCTTTGATGAGTTCTTTTTGTATGGCTTCTCATAGCGGTTGCTCTTCTTCAAGAATGGGCAGTCTTTTCGGACATGTCCAGTCTTCTTGCAACCGTAACAGGTTGGCTCTTCTTCATCATCTTCTTGTGAATCCTTCTTCCTTCGATTGAAGTGAAGGAATTTTCTGAAGTTGCGAACCATGAGAGCTTGGTCTTCATCATCCGAGTTATCGTCTTCGGTCTCATCGTGATCAGCCCTTCGTCGATGAGCTTTGAGTGCGATCTCCCTGGTCTTCGGAGCAGGCTCTTCGAAGTCCTTGAGGTCAAGCTCGTGAGTCATGAGCTTACCCATCAAGGTCTCCATTGACATTGATGTGAGATCGTTTCCTTCTATGATGGCCGTCACCTTAGGGTTCTAAATCTTTGGCAACCCTCTGAGTAACTTACGAATCTTCTCGTGGTTTGAGTACTGCTTACCAAGCGAGGATAGAGGATTGATGATGTCGAGGAATCTTGTAAACATTTGAGTGATCGTCTCATTTGGCTTCATCTTGAAGGCTTCGTATTCTTGAGTGAGACGACTTATTTTAGATTCATTGACTTGTGTGGTTCCCTCATGCGTCACTTCTAGAAGTCTCCATACTTCATGAGCAGTGGTGCATGTGGAGACCCTGTTGAATTCATTCCCATCTATAGCACAGAATAAAGCATTAATAGCCCTAGCATCTAGACTTGCCTATTTTTTCTCCTCGACAGAATATTTGTCGTGTGGTTTCTCAATGAGGTCACCATCGACAACTATCCTGACGGGCTTCTTGTAACCGTCAGTGACGACAGTCCACAGGTCAAAGTCTAGAGACTTAAGATAGAAGCTCATCCTTGTTTTCCAATATGTATAGTTAGTTCCATCAAATAGGGGAGGCCTATGAGTGGACTGACCTTCACCATGATTGGAAATCAAGGATTGTGTGGTTGCCATGGATCAGCTCTTAGGATGTTAGTCCTTAAAAAGAGAACAGAGCTCTGATACCAATTGAAGAACAGTTTGGCAACTCTAGAGGGGGGTGAATAGAGTATATATAGAAAAATGACCAATTAAAAATAACTCTTTCACCAATAATAAATAATCAGAGTAAAGTGCGGAAAATAAAAGGAGATTAAAAGAGCATACGCAAACACAGCAATTTTAACCTGGTTTCCCTCGTGGAGGACTAGTCCAGGCCTGAGAACTCTAGCTCAGGATTAAATCCACTATTTGTGAAATAGTAGTTTACAACCCGTACCTTTTCTTCAGAAGAGCACGTCAACTTCTAACAGATGATCGCAGTAGCGATTTGCTTGGAATTGTCCAAGCGACTTCTTTGACTCTTGCACAAGAATCCTAACTGAGAGATGCTGAGCACTCGACACTTAGGAGGCTTGTGGCTAGTAGATGGGAAGGGTATGGCTTACTTGAGCTTATAAAAGAGAAGAGAAAAGAAGATTGGATGGATTGGAATGAGAGAATTCATGCCATATTTATAGTGTTTTTATAGGCAGAATTCGGCCAGAATTCAGGTAGGAAAATTCAAAAATTTGGCCGTTAGACAACTAGCAACCAGCTAACCCTAAAATTAGGGTTCCTGATTTCTAGGGGACAGAGTTCGGCCCGAACTCTGTGTGGAGGCAGAGTTCGGCCTGAACTCTGTCTCCAGAGCACAGAGTGGTTCTAAGGGAATTTTTGGGCAGTGTTTGGTTCAGTGGAGCTTGGGATTTTGGGTAGGCTGTAGACTAAGTGTCAAGAGCTCAGCAAGACTCAGAGTACACAAGTCTAGACTCAATGAAAATATAAAATACAGACTCGAAAACACACTGAGAGCCGGAGACTGAGCTGTCGTCTGTCTTGAACTGTTATGCAGACGTCGTGTGTCGTATTGAATTAATACAGATATTATTTAGTCAATGTAGTCAATATTTGGTTGACTGTGACTTTGTGTCAACATATAGGTCTATTTTGAACCCATAGGAATGACTCCCATGGTTGTATCTCCATTTGTGTCCATTTCGTGTCCATTTGGTGGTCATAGGAGTGTCCTTTGTGTTGTGGTTGTGTCCATGTGGAAAAACCCCAAATTTGTACACACTATGTGTTGTTGTTATGTATGAATGAATTATTACATGTTTAATCTCATATTTTTGTATTGGAGATGTGTTCTATAGTGTCTCACATATATATATTAGTGTAGAGAGTGAGTTCTTGATATATTATGTTATATACTTGTGTTCTTTTGTCTCAAACTACCCAAATCCGTCATGATTTTTATCCACGTTTTTAATTTCAGCTATAACTTAGAAATGTCATAACTTCTAGCTCAAAGCTCGGTTTAATCTCCCATTTTCTATAAAGAAGCGTATTGAAGTTAGCTTTCCAAAAACATATATTAATAGGTCTAATTCCTTCTGTAACTTTCTGGAGAATTATTTGAGTGTCAGCTGTACGAAAGACAAACGCATTCTCGGTGTTTTTGCAATTTTGGGAGTTTTCGAAAACGAAAATGCGATCCGTTTGACGTTTCGGAAAGCTAACACATAGATCTATAACATACTTTAATCCTAGATTTTAATTCATGCTGAGATGGTACAGTATTGATTATTAGTAGGAGTTACTATTTGGCATATGCATTTTGTGCACCCTTGTGTGTAATATAATATTCTATTTGATTTTAACCCATGTTAATGTATATACATTATGTAATTAAATAGAGAATGCAAGCATGAGTAAATGTTTAAATAAATAATGTATGAGATGTAAGTATCCTATCTAATGTAAGTATGTATAAGTATGGCTTGTAATGAATATGTAGGTTCCATAGTATGTAATGTATGGTGCATATAGTAGTACAAGAGAATAAATGAATGATGAATGAATGCAAGCATGAATGTAATGTAATAATAGATGTAATATATGCAAAATACAAGTTAATGAGATGTAATGTTCTATGTTAACACAAATCCTATATTACCTCATGTACCCCTTACACTATGTAGACACTATCACACTTGACACTTTGTTCACTTATACTTTGACACTCTTTGATATGTATACACTATGTATGCCCATTTAACCCTCACTTGCCCCTTTGCCATGTTCACATACACACACATAGCCTCTTAAATAAGTATTTATGAATACAGTTAACTTAGCTACGTATGTATATTATATATATGTTAGCATATTGTGTTGTAATATATAAGTTTATATAACCATTTGAAATGCCATGATTATAGACCTAATATTGAATACCAATATATGCATATGTATATATGTGTAGACATATATAGTTTAAAGTAATAGATTATCTAGTGTATATCCAATGTGAATTCTTGCCTATTTGAGTATTGAATAATTGCATGCTATATAGAATTGGGTGTATGTTGGCTTGTATAGCCTTGTATTGATGTGTGCTTGCTATAATAGTCTTGGTTAGGCCTAGTAAGACTTGCTGGGTTAGGACATGACCTAGTTTGACTAGTGCAGTTGACCAGAGTTGACCAAGGGTTGACTTTGGCCTAGTTTGACCTAGATTCATGTATAATACATTGTAGTGCTTTATATTACCCTTCTGGACATGTTGTGACTTGTGTTGTTCCAATTAGGAGCCAGACATCTTGTAACCTGTGTTGCTTTAAATAGGACTCTGTGGCTTCAGTCGGACCCCCTATACTTATCAGCTGTTCAGGTTATCAGGCGAGTACATTCTCTGATCGTTTCATACTTGTCACAAATTATATTCTCGCTCTAGATTACTTTTACTTGATGCTGTCATGTTATCATCACGGATTGGTACTATACGGATCTCTTCTTGGGATTTTACCCCATTAGCGGGCGCATCGAATACTTTATGACATGTGTTTCATGTACATCATGTATTCCTTGCTTCTGCGTTATTCATGTACACTCATGTTCTCTCATGTTCTTACATGTACGTTCATGTACTCTCATGTTCTTTCATGTACGCTCATGTTTCCTCATGTGTTTCTTGTATAACCAAAACATCATGTCCGTAACGTAACTTGAATAGATCCTTGTGTATTGATTGTGGGTAGGGGTGAGTATAAATGGTCATGTGATTTACCCAGTATCACGCCCTAGAACCAGAATACTGGAGAGCGGGGGCAGACATAGCCAGCTACGTATAACGGAATGGGATCCACACTGCTATACGGTCACGGCTGTCTAGATATGTGAGGGTTTCACTACAATCCATCAGTCTCTTAAGGTCATAAAATAGCCTATTTTCTCAATCTCAACCAACTAATAATAATCACAAGATATCAGATCACCAAATATACAATTGTAAGGCATCCCAAACATTATATATCCAGATGATCATGAAGCTAGTCGTACAAAATGTAAGGACTAGCAAGAGTTTAAGTCATACATGATCAACCTCGAGTTGCCAATCATGCTTACAGCCCGTAGGCAGACAGTAAATAAAGTTGCAAACGAGCTAACACTTGCTCGGCGGCTAAACGTCTCAAAAGAATAATTTTACAATAGAGTGGAAGAGCAAAAATAAACCCACTCGTTGCCCTGGTTACGCCTGGTGACCACCATCGGACTGAAATGCAGGGAGATCCTTTGGTGCTGCTCCGGTATCTGGCCATACAAAACCAGCTGGGTCAGACCCCAGAAAGAGCAAGTGCCACAAAGGAGGCTTCACTTAAGAACTAAAGCCAGCAAATTAGCACAATAATATAATTACATAATAAGAGACAGTAATTTAAGAAAAAGCATGATAGGTAATTATAAAAGACAATCTTGCATAGAATCACTAAAAGACATGACATATGGAAAAGCATGCCAGGATGATATACGATGAGATAACCATAGAACTATTCAGATAGCTAGGTTACAACCCGTAAACCAAACAAGGACCGGGGTTGTAACCCTTCGTCTGAACAGAACTTGGTTTCTCTCACCATTTATCGGCAAGATAAATATAAGAAATCAGGTCAAGTAGCAATCCGGAGTGACAATCATTATAGTGATAATCTGGAGTGACAATCATTATAGTGACAATCTGGAGTGACAATCATTATAGTGACAATCTGGAGTGACAATCATTATAGTGACAATCTGGAGTGACAATCATTATAGTGACAATCTGGAGTGATAATAATTCAATCATTCTGGTACAATCTTGCAATTAATCAATTCTAGACAATACCATACTGGACTAGACTCCATCCAATCAATCACGGCCAATCATTGCCTACGGCTTTCTACATTAACTAACTAGGGTTATCACAATCCTAGTTACTAGCGAGATACAATGAGATGCTCCAAGTAGTCACAGGCCCTGCAGCTATCCAGGTTATCCAGGCAATCATTATAGTGACAATTTCGAGAGTACAATACACTAGAGAGACAATAGAGTTCAATCATTAAAGTGACAATCAAGAGTGCCCCACATAACAGTGGGCTGGAAATGTGCCCTACTCGTCGGCAGGCTACAAGTCCAAACATTTGCGGCCGGGATAACGGGATCGCCTGTAACTGGAGAACATCTCTTCATGTCTAGTGAATTATACTAGTCATTAACCTTAGTCCAATTCAGTAGGTACTCCTGACCGTGGTACTCAGGAGTCCCCTCCTAGGCATGATGCAAGACAGGACTGGATTATTTATACAAGCACAATCGCCCACGGTGTCATGATTAATTAAACAGGTCATGTCATGTTAGGTAGCCGTCGCAACAACTATTCGAGATAATCATGTCAGGTGTACTTTGTCAGGAGTGCACCACGACGGGCCACTATCAGGTCAGGTCAGGCTATTATGTCAGGAGTGCACCACTACGGGTCACTATCACGTCATGCTCAATTATCAATTCCAAACATATCAAGTAAATTCGTGATTATCAAGTTCAGGACAAAAGGCGTAAGGATATAAAATGGACGTTAAATATCTAATAAAATATCAATATACAGGGCTATAGAAGATCAAGGGTAATCAGGCTACGCTCAAGCCAGGCTACGCTCAGGCTAGCGTACGCTCAGGTCTGCGTACCAAAGGATCCATACACTTCCAATGGGAAGCGTACGCAAGGGTCAGCGTACACAAGGGCACGCTCAAGCTACAGGTCAGCGTACGCTCAAGACTGCGTACGCTCAAGCTAGCGTACGAAAGGGGCCAGCGTACGCCTTAATCGCTTAAGCTAGCGTACCAAGGCACGCGTACGCTCAAGCTAGCGTACGCTCAAGACACGCTGCCAACAGGCAGCGTATCAAGGCTAGCGTACGCTCGCTAAAGAACAGCGTACACAAGTCAGCGTACGCTCGCTAAAGAGCAGCGTACACAAGTCAGCGTACGCTCGCTAAAAAGCAGCGTACACAAGTCAGCGTACGCTCGCTAAAGAGCAGCGTACACAAGTCAGCGTACGCTCGCTAAAGAGCAGCGTACAGCTCAGTAGCGTAAGCTAAAAAGCTAGCTCACTGTTCACTGTCTTCTCCAAATGGCAAGAACAGCAAGAACTCTAAAGTTGAATCTAAGCTTCAATTGTCCAAATCTTGGTCAAAACAAGTCCGAATCCAACTTTCCAAAGGTCAAAATTGGGTAGAATGAAATTCTCTAAAACATGGAACCATCAAAACTTGAAAACAAGGAAGTTTAATAGATCAAAACACCAAAAATCTAAAATAGCAAAACTCTAGATCTACAAGTTAAAGCATCAAAATGAAAAATGACAAGTTCTAATGTGTCTCAGAAACATGAGGAGAAGCTAATGGAACAATAAAAATGAGCTCTCTTGTGGAAGCAAGATGCACTTGCCTAGACCTCTCTCTCCCTCTCTTTGGTAGGTAAGGAAGTAAATGAGGAAGAAGAAGATGATTATGAAGAGAGAGAAAGAAGGATAGGTAATAAATATGAGTGGTGGTGGTAGGTAGGGGGTTCACCCCTTGGTTCATGATGAACCAAGACCAATCCCAATCGAACCAAGCCGAACCAACCCAGGAATAAACCAAGCCCAAATAAACCAATGAATCTTTAAAAGTAATTAAACTATCAATGACAATAAAACCAAGCCAATGCAAAATAAACCAAGACAACTAACCATGAATAAATAAAATATGGGTCCAAAATACGTATACGTATACTAAATACGTATCACGAATTTGGGAAATTATACCCATCATGTACACTTTGTTACTTTTCATGTTCATCATGTACAACCTAAGCCAATTACATGCCATCTCGTACTCTAAATCACTAGTCACTCACAGTTCTTACTTATCATGTATATATTTCTAGTTATCAAATATCTCTCCTATTTTCATGTACATCTTCTTACAGCGTTTCATGTATCTTATTCTATTGCCTGCTTTATATTTTCTGACATGATATGAACTGTATGAGATATATTATGCTCACTCCTATCCTGACTGGACCTGTTGATAAATTTTATAGATGGCCTGGGATTGCCTGCTAGCCTAGAGGAGACACAGTAGAGGTTGTTTAGATATTTATTTCATTTTGTCTGGAGCTGTATTTACTTTATGGATTACTGTATTTGAGTTTTGAGATGTATTTCTGGGTTTATGTATCTTAGACACTTAGACTTCTATCTCCTGTATCTCTTTTGGATTTCATGTTTTATCTATCTTTATCATGCTCTACCTTAGATGTGATTGGGACTGTATCTGCTATGTCACCCCCATTCGGGGAGTATAAACTGTTTATTCTTATACTGCTAGATGCATGAGACCTAGGACAGCGTTCTACCGCCGACACTGCAACGTAGGCTAGGCGTTGTTACGTTCTCGTGCCCTTAGTCTAGGGTGCGGGTCGTGACACGTTTTTAGTGGTGGCCCATGCAGGTCGAGTTTATGTAGTGGTATTCGAACTAGAGTACCACTACAGCCTGCAGTAGGAATAAGATATATTTTGAAGGTACTCAATCACGGTTATGATTCCTTGAGAGATTCCTGGGACGACCCTTGAGAATCTTATTTTAAATTCGATTTGAAATCTTTTTTTTCCTGATTTGATTTACCTTTACTTCCTGTTATTGAACTTGATTTTGATGGATTATTGTTGAATTTTGAATCTTGATGTTAGTGGTTGAATTTGAGTCTGTATTTTTATGATTTTTGATGGATTATTATTGAATTTTGAATCTTGTTGTTAGTTGTTGAATTTGAGTTTGTATTTATATGTATATGTATATTTTTTTGGAATTAAGGTATAACCTGATAACATACTTGATAAGGACAGTGAGAAAGGTAAAAGTCTACTTTATTATGGAATTTAGAATTTATTGCAGTCATATTTGCTAGCATGACAAGGACGTAGAGCCTGATATAGCTATACTTATCTTAGTTATGAAATCTAGATTTTCTTGCAGCCATACCGGGTGGTGTGGTAAGAATTCTAGATAACATGATTATAGGGTGTATGCCTTATTATGGACTCTATCGTTTATTGCAACTATGCTTATTGGCGTGGCAGAATTTTGACAACATAATTTCAAGAAGACGCATATGATTATCAGATTGTACCTTAAATATTTTTGAACATGTTTTCTCTACTTTTGTTTCAGTCCTTCAAAAAAAAAAAGAAAGAGAGAATTGTTATTTGTTTCTTTTGTTTTGTTTCTCATTTATTTAACTTAGGAGTAGCTTTAGCTGTTTTTATAAACTTTGGGTAACTTCTTACTATGAAATTCTTCTTAATATAATGAATCGATGATTTTGCTAGACTTTATCTTGGATTTGAAAATTTAGCTCTGGGTTTCAAAATGGGTTTTTCTTTTAAACAGATAAGCAAAAACAGATTTTATCGTTATTTCTTTCTTGCTATTATTCTTGTATTAAATAATAATAATAATACTGTCTTGATTACGTCAATCACCTGCTTGCAACCTTGGTAGGAATCTAATTGTTGGTCTTAACGTAGAATTAAAATTTTATATTGGGACATGAGAATATATATGAATATATATAGTGGACACTTTCCTGACACTTATGCATGCTACACTTGATTTCCACCTATCTGAATACATATTAATATGTCGTTAATGTTTAAATTTTCAAAACCCCAATATTTTCGATTTTCTGCTTTTCCTAGCTTAACTCGTAATTTAAATATAAAATTTCATGATAATAGTTTTATTTATATCACTGCACATGTATGTTATACGTAGGGTTTCAATTCAAAATTTTTTTTTGTTGAGTTTTGTGTTTAAATTTGTCAAATCTGAGACTGTGTGCATATTAACCCTTAATACGGGATTTTAAATGTTAGTTCAAATTGATTATTTTAAATATAATATTTAGAGCTGTGTACATTGTTGTTGTAGGGATATAAATTTAGGTTCCATATTCTTACATGTTAGGTTGTAATAAACATTGAGTTGGTTTTGATGTGCAAATTCTCCAAAATCCTGAAAACTGAATACATGTTAACATTTTTACATTAATTTCCATGTTTAGTTCAATTTCAGATTTAACATGTAATATTGAACTGTATGCGTAGATAAATGTATTGGTAGTATATTAGGGTTTCATTTCTATCATGTTAGGATGTATTGAGAGCATTGAGATTAGTTGTGATGTTTCAAACTCCTAAATTTTGAAATTTGCATTATGTTAATATTGCACTGGTTTAAATGTTAGCTTATTTTCAGATTTTGTATGTAAATGCTGAACTAAAACTGGGTTTAACCTTTCAATACTAAGCTATAACCCTGTACAAGGACACACACACACCCTAACTTAGTATACCCTGTCATGTAACCTAACTCTTCCTCTCTATGTCATGATTATATATCTATATAGATATATATAGAGCTTAGGCATACATGTTATAATGTATATACATACATAACTAAATCTCTACCTCTTTATATATACATATATACATGGTTAGCCATGCATGTTATGAGCAAATGAGTTGTGTATTGTAGATTGTTTAACCAATATGCCATGATTAGTGTAACTTGATAGTTATTGTTTGAAACCCCAAATCCTCCTATGCACTTTTATGTATATTTCACATACACACACGCCTATTATCTAACCATATGAACATGTCCACATACACCCATACACACACGAACTACATAACTTGTACATAATGCTAGCTTTTCCCTCTCTAACGCTATATATATAAATATATTGTGATTGGATTTCCATGCAATTGGCTTTCATTATTTAACTTTTGATTTTGATTTTCTTGAATAGTACCCCTTATTAGATAAATGGTAGTTAACTTTATTTTATTTTGGTAAGTACCAGTTTTCATATAGGATGGTAGATTGTCTTACAGTCTTGATGATTGTTATTTCTGTATCTTTTCTAGTTTAGCACCCTAGATTGCTTGTGTGTTTTGATACCATATGACCGTTTTGGTTTAGCATGACTAGTATACCTAGATAAAACTTTCACTACCACCGTATGCCATGACCCTGTATGTCATCTTTTTAAATCGTATGATTGTTTAAGTTCTGAGACTTTGATTGTGGGGGGTTTGACCTAGAAGGAGTATGAACATTTTAATTTTGAGGATGAAATTTTTCTAAGGTGGGTAGACTTGTAACACCCAGTTCTCTAAAATGAGGGTAATTTTGAAATTTTGTAATTTTAATCATTTATTGATTTGACATTTAAATCATGATATGATTTTTGGTAATTTTTAAATCATTTTAAAACTATTTAAAATTATGACTTGTGATTTTGATGTTTTGCTAGTGAAACCCTAGAGACTGTTTGACCTAGAGCCTAACCATGTGATTAGGATATTTTAATGTCATTTCTGGCCTAAGGATATTTTGCATTTGACCTCTTTAAATTATTTTGATATTTATTGCGTTGGTGATTGTTGATTTTGACCTTTGATAGGTGTGATTTTGTGATGGTTTTGTGTCCGTATCGGACACGTATCAGTTTTTATTTACAAATGTTTGATGTGCCTCAAAGAGGTTTTTTTTTTGCTGATTTTTTTTTGAAAAGTATTTGAATGAGATTGTTTTCTGCATGTGTTTCCTGTGATTGCTTTGTTTTAATTTCGAGGACGAAATTTTTTTAAGGTGGATAGATTTGTCACCCCCAGTTTTCAGAAACAGGGGTATTTTTGTCATTTTACATTTTTGAATATTTTAAAAATTTATTTTATTATTTATGATATTATTTTGGGGTTGAAATTTATTTTATTATTTATGATATTGTTTTGGGGTTATTTGAGTCGGGTTCGAATTTTAACTCAATCCGACTTGAAACGGGGACCCGGGGGTAGTTTGACTCTAGTGGGACCCACACACTAGTTAGGCATTGCCCACATGATATTAATTTTAGTCCACATGATAGAAATATTTTAGTTAGAGGTTAGACTAATTATTATGGATAAGGTTAGTGTGATTAGAGACTTTAGAATGACTAATTTAGCCCCAACCAATTAGCCCTTTCCTAATACTCATAGAATAGGTTAGTGGGGGCATTTTGGACCTTACCATAATAGGACAAATAGCCCCATATGGCTAGCCACTTTGGGAGAGGATAGGCTCAAGTTCATTTCATTATTCTCATCCACTCTCTCTCTCTTGTTCTTCCCCAAATTCCTAGAGAGCAATCCCTAGCAATTTCTCTACCAAATCCTTCCATTTCACCACCAAATCTTCTTCTTTCCTTCTCCATTCTAGCCAAGGAGGAAGCTACCCAAGTTTGGGAGGATTCGGAGCTCGTTCGTGTCCTTTTGGAATCTCTACGTGTCGGTGTCGCTCCGGGAAGGCTTTTCTTCGATTCGATCTACCGGGAGGTATAAATCCCTTCTCCTTTTCATTTTCTCATGCATATAGGTCTATTTTGAACCCATAAGAATGACCCCCATGGTTGTATCTCCATTTGTGTCCATTTCGTGTCCATTTGGAGGTCATAGGAGTGTCTTTTGTGTTGTGGTTGTGTCCATGTGGGAAAACCCCAAATTTGGACACACTATGTGTTGTTGTTATGTATGAATGAATTATCACATGTTTAATCTCATATTTTTGTATTGGAGATGTGTTCTATAGTGTCTCATATATATATATAAGTGTAGAGAGTGAGTTCTTGATATATTATGTTATATACTTGTGTTCTTTTGTCTCAAACTACCCAAATCCGTCATGATTTTTATCCACGTTTTTAATTTCAGCCCTAACTTAGAAATATCATAACTTCTAGCTCAAAGCTCGGTTTAATCTCCCGTTTTTTTTAAAAGAAGCGTATTGAAGTTAGCTTTCCAAAAACATATATTAATAGGTCTAATTCCTTCTGTAACTTTCTGGAGAATTATTTGAGTGTCAGCTGTACGAAAGACAAACGCATTCTCGGTGTTTTCGCGATTCGGGGAGTTTTCGGAAACGAAAATGCGATCCGTTTGAAGTTTCGAAAAGCTAACACATAGATCTATAACATACTTTAATTCTAGATTTTAATTCATGCTGAGATGGTACAGTATTGATTATTAGTAGGAGTTACTATTTGGCATATGCATTTTGTGCACCCTTGTGTGTAATATAATGTTCTATTTGATTTTAGCCCATGTTAATGTATATACATTATGTAATTAAATAGAGAATGCAAGCATGAGTAAATGTTTAAATAAATGATGTATGAGGTGTAAGTATCCTATCTAATGTAAGCATGTATAAGTATGGCTTGTAATGAATATGTAGGTTCCATAGTATGTAATGTATGGTGCATATAGTAGTGCAAGAGAATAAATGAATGATGAATGAATGCAAGCATGAATCTAATATAATAATAGATGTAATATATGCAATATAAAAGTTAATGAGATGTAATGTTCTATGTTAACACGAATCCTATATTACCTCATGTACCCCTTACACTATGTAGACACTATCACACTTGACACTTTGTTCACTTACACTTTGACACTCTTTGATATGTATACACTATGTATGCCCATTTAACCCTCACTTGCCCCTTTGCCATGTTCACATACACACACATAGCCTCTTAAATAAGTATTTATGAATACAGTTAACTTAGCTATGTATGTATATTATATATATGTTAGCATATTGTGTTGTAATATATAAGTTTATATAACCATTTGAAATGCCATGATTATAGACCTAATGTTGAATACCAATATATGCATGTGTATATATGTGTAGACATATATAGTTTAAAGTAATAGATTACCTAGTGTATATCCAATGTGAATTCTTGCCTATTTGAGTATTGAATAATTGCATGCTATATAGAGTTGGGTGTATGTTGGCTTGTATAGCCTTGTATTGATGTGTGCTTGCTAGAATAGTCTTGGTTAGGCCTAGTAAGACTTGCTGGGTTAGGACATGACCTAGTTTGACTAGTACAGTTGACCAGAGTTGACCAAGGGTTGACTTTGGCCTAGTTTGACCTAGATTCATGTATAATACATTGTAGTGCTTTATATTACCCTTCTGGACATGTTATGACTTGTGTTGTTCCAATTAGGAGCCAGACACCTTGTAACCTGTGTTGCTTTAAATAGGACTCTGTGGCTTCAGTCGGATCCCCTATACTTATCAGCTGTTTAGGTTATCAGGCGAGTATATTCTTTGATCGTTTCATACTTGTCACGAATTATATTCTCGCTCTAGATTACTTTTACTTGATGCTGTCACGTTATTATCACGGATTGGTACTATACGGATCTCTTCTTGGGATGTTACCCCCTTAGCGGGCGCATCGGATACTTTATGACATGTGTTTCATGTACATCATGTATTCCTTGCTTCTGCGTTATTCATGTACACTCATGTTCTCTCATGTTCTTACATGTACGTTCATGTACTCTCATGTTCTTTCATGTACGCTCATGTTTCCTCATGTGTTTCTTGTATAACCAAAACATCATGTCCGTAACGTAACTTGAATAGATCCTTGTGTATTGATTGTGGGTAGGGGTGAGTATAAATGGTTATGTAATTTACCCATCATGTACACTCTGTTACTTTTCATGTTTATCATGTACAACCTAAGCCAATTACATGCCATCTCGTACTCTAAATCACTAGTCACTCACAGTTTTTACTTATCATTTATATATTTCCAGTTATCAAATATCTCTCCTGTTTTCATGTACATCTTCTTACAGCGTTTCATGTATCTTATTCTATTGCCTGCTTTATATTTTCTGACATGATATGAACTGCATGAGATGTATTGTGCTCGCTCCTGTCCTGACTGGACCTATTGATAAATTTTACAGATGGCCGGGGATTGCCTGCTAGCCTAGAGGAGACACAGTAGAGGTTGTTTAGATAGTTATTTCATTTTGTCTGGAGCTGTATTTACTTTATGGATTACTGTATTTGAGTTTTGAGATGTATTTCTGGGTTTATGTATCTTAGACACTTAGACTTCTATCTCCTGTATCTCTTTTGGATTTCATGTTTTATCTATCTTTATCATGCTCTACCTTAGATGTGATTGGGACTGTATCTGCTATGTCACCCCAATTCGGGGAGTATAAACTGTTTATCCTTATACTGCTAGATGCATGAGACCTAGGACAGCATTCTACCGCCGACACTGCGGCATAGGCTGGACGTTGTTACGTTCTCGTGCCCTTACTCTAGGGTGCGGGTCGTGACAGCCGGAACTGGCCACGCCACCCTGCTTCTCCCCTCCGTCCCCCGGTGGCACCCCCTTCTACCGCCGGCCGGGCTTCTTGGTTTGGCCAGCCGTCGGCGCTTTCCTGTGCGGATTCCCCTCCTACCACCTCCCCCACCTCCCTCCTTGGCCTCGTCGCCGCCCTATGCGTCCGCGGCGCCATCAGCCTAGGCGCCGGAGGCCCAATCCTGCCCCTTCGGCAGCCCTTCCTGGTGCTCGCCCGGCCTTCCACATCCCTCCGCCGGGGTCGGGTTTCGATCCGCCTGGCCTGCCTCCGGCCGCGCCTGAGCACCCCCCGCACGCCCCCCCCCCCCGCGGTGGCGTCCCCCACCCCAGCGGTCGAGGTCTCCCACCCGCTCCCCCCGCGGTGGCCAAACTCGGCCTCGTCTTCCCTCTGCCCCCCGGTGTAACCCCTCTTCCCGAAAATCTTGAAAATATTCTATTCAGCTTTATTAATTAAAAAGGAGAAATTTTGGAATCTAGAAAGGGTTTAATTAAATAGTATTACGGTGGAATGTTTTAAGTTATGGTTGAGTTTGAGTACAAGAAGACGAGAAATCTTGGCGCGGATAGTGCAGTATAGTGCCTAGACTAGTGTTTTAGATATGATAGGGAAGGTCGAGCCATAGAAGTGTTCTAACTAAGAAAACCAGATCAAGTTGCGACTTGACCTCTATAAAATAATTTAATTTAGTTTTATTATATTATTTAAGTTTATTGAAGACCCGAGTGTACCAAACTGACTCGTATTTGACCCGAACCCAATACAAAGCCTATGAAGTCATGAAATGCGACCAAGACGTTCATGTAGACACATACCTATATATATATATGATTGTATGGTTAGTGAATTATTTTTAGGACTTTTATAGATATTATTGCTAATAAATTTTAAATTGTGTTTTATTATAATATTTTTAGTTACACAAATTATTGGATATATATATATATATATATATATATATATATATATATATATATATATATATATATATATTACAATCTGTAGAATATTGTATACTATTATTGGTACCTATCTCAGGATTGTGTATACCATTTTGTACTCTTTGGATTATATAGTATATAAATGTGTGTGCATATATATATATAGTTATATATATATATATATATATATATATATATATATATATATATATATATATAGTTTGTATATATAGCTAGTGAAAAGAAATGTAGATATATATAGTTATATATATATATTATTATGATTTGTTTGGATTTTATGGTATTATTATATATATAGAAATTTTGAGTGTATATACATATATATATATACATATATATAGAAACTATATGTATATATAGAAAAGAATTGATAAGTAAAAAGAAAAAAAAAAGAAATCACATTGATCCCTTGCGGGAACAGTGGACCTAGGAAGCTACTACAGGCCGATAGCCCAAGGGGCCACAAGACCATACCTAAGGCCAACCCAGCAGTGAATAACCATCCCAGCAGCAGACCAGGCCAAAGCCAGGCCAAGCCCAGCGTACCCAGTGTAATGCCCCGCTCCGCACGGTGCATTATGCTGAGTCGTTGACTCGAAGAGTTGCGTTGACCCGATTAAGTATCGATGCGAATCGATACGAGAGTTACGTTGTCCCGAGCAACGCATCGAACTAAGTCGATGCGAAGAGTTGCCTTGTCCCGAAAGAATGCATCGAGTGAATCGATGCGAAGCGCCGCGTTGCCCCGAAGGATGAGTGCGTTGAATCGGCTCGAAGATTCTAAGAAATCGAATCGACCAAGGCGCAAGTCCGAATCGATGCAAGTATTGATTTTAGTTGGTTTCGTGTGCAGGTTATACTTTGGCGCGAAAATGTTAGAGGTCGATCTTCGACAATATTTAGTAAGGGGTCCGCGGAACCAAATCGACGCCTTACGACGGGCTGAGACTTGGGCACGCTAAGGTAAATCGGACGTATGATTCAAAGAAGCACGAAGTGCTCGAATGGCTAAGTCAGGAGAGTGGCCATGCAACAAAGTTAGGGAATCGAGCCGCATCGGCTCGGCAAAATGACGAAGGCAAATCGATTCAAGGTGGGAGGATTGACTTCTTTTTACTCCTTCATTCGATAAGTCAATTGTATCATTGTATGCTAAGTTAACCTATCGACGCCACGGGCGTGATTCGATCGGAGATAAATCATAGTGTGTGTCGAACACTAAGTTAGTACAATTAAAATGAAATGTGCATCAAATGTACGAGTCGCTACGGAACATCGGATATCGCAAAGGCGAGCGCCTCGGTGCGCAAGCCGCAAGAACAATAGGATAACTGTTCTCGGCGAGTGCCTTAGTGCACGAACCATACCGTGCCTTTGCGCACGAGTTAGAACGGCTAGAACATTGAAAGACAATAGGCGAGCGCCCTAGTGCGCAAGCCACGGACATTGAATGCTAAGTCATAGAAAATCGGAATACGGTCGAAATGTGCCTACGTGCACGGGATAATAAAAGATGGCTTCGTTGCGAGAGAATGCAGTTGTGGCATAAATATGGCGGAACTGTCGGATATGACATAATGCCTCGAAAGGTGTTCGAGACCTTCGGGTCGTTCGGTTGACGAGCATTGAGTTGAGGCATGATGCCATTGAACATTGAAACGAAGTATGAAACGTAAGAACAATAGAAAGTTGACGGAAGAAATACGAGACGATAATGCGACATGGTGCCCTTCGAAATGTTCGCGGCCTATGGGCGTTCGATGAGAACATTCGGGCGTTGTGCCAATTGAAATAGAGATAAGATAAGATTCGTTGCATGGTCAAATGGACTTAAAGATATAAAAGCCCGTGCATGGGTATTCCCTCGAACGTGATCACCAGGGCGCTGGGACCGTTCAGCCTAGGAGGGATTTCGTTTTCGGTATTATTGGTGCACTTCGACTAGACGGGTAGCGCCTGTCTAGTGAATGTGATAAGCCACTTACACGAGTACTTCGGGGGTCTTCGGATCGTGTGTGGTTAGCAACCATAACTGAGTGACTGTCGTCTTACAATTTCGATTCGATAAATATAAGTCCATTCTAGCTTGACAAGCTAGTGACCTTCATATAGTTAAGGGCGACGGGTTTGGAAGTGCAAGGTATATGTATCCTGCATGGATAAATCCGAATAGAGGGCACTTATAACATGACAGGGAAAACTGATAGGCGTATTCACCTTGCGTCGGTTGCAAGGGCGGGTGCGTCGATATTGCTAAGTTGCGCCACGAATCAAACACGAGAATACTTGCTTGCCTATTCAATTCGATAACATGCTTGCTATGATAACATGCTTTACGCTTTCGAATATGCCATGAAATCGACCCTAAGGAGAACATAGCAAGATCATAAGCTAAGTTGCATGATTCAACATAAATATTAAAATGTCGGTTTGGAAAGATGATCTTTGCTACAGTACATGCGAGGACGAACGTACTGATCCTCCACCAGCTTCATGCAGGGTGCAGGGAATGGATTGCTCGCGGCGAAGCGTTGCTTGAACGCGTTGAGGCTTGGAATGCCAAAGCGTATTGAAGCGTGTGATCGCTTGACGCTCGGACTCGCGACAGGATTGATGCGGCCGAGATATAGAAGGCATGATGTATGGAACGGTGAAATCCTTTGTGGGCAAGAGAGAACTTGAGTGTTGTAGCCAATCTGGCAAATTCCGTTGGGCTATCGAAAGCCTTTGTAATCTGATTTCGAATATCAATAAAGAGAATTGTTTCGTATACTCTATTTCCTTTCGTTGTGAATGTTCAACTTAAAGATAACCATTTGAGAACTTGTCATCTTGCCTTGCACGAGCGCAACTCCAGGCTCGTGCGGCATCACGCCCCAGCGAGGACGATGATTCGGGTGATTTCGGGTCGGGGCGTGACAAATTGGTATCAGAGCTCTAGGCTCAATTTCCTCTGGACATTTGCTTCATTTCAATTCCAAAAATGTTGCCCACCACTAATCGAAATCACTCTTGACTCTACTCGATGCCGTACTGGATATTCCATACAATAAGTCTAATACCAACCATGTAATTTTGCCGCGTGTTGTTTGGAAATTACATGGTGTTCGTGGGAAAAGTCAGGAAATGTTTGTTGCTGTAAGTGCAACAAGTTACGAGATGTGAATTCAAAGATTTGTTGCCGCGGGATGCAACACGTCGTGAATTGTAATTCGAGATATTCGTTGTTTACAATGAACAATACGAGAAATGTTGGTTGTATCGATACAATGATAGTCGTGGAATGTTGCTGCAGCAATTGCCACACGTTGATTGTAATGATGCGTTGAAGAAAAAAATAAAAGTTGATATGGAATATGTCGGACAGATTCATATATCAATTTTTAATGTGCGTTTGCGATGAAAAGCGGTAAGTCAATATCGAATGTGTTGAAACGGATTTGAGCATTGACTTTGAATGTCGGAAAGGAAATGTTGCACGATGTACAATGCGTATCGAGAATAAATCGAGGCACGAGGTGCGGTAAATATCGAAAATAAATTATTGCACGATGTGCAATGCGTATTAAAAGTAAAATTATTGCACGTGGTGCAACGCGTATCAAAGTAATCGCTGCACGAAGTACAACGGATATCGAAAATGAAATTTTGTACAAGATGCAACAGAAGAAAACAAAAAGTTATAAATCGAGAAACGAAATCGGTTCGGTTGCGCACCGAGCTTGCATTGGCAAATGAATGCATTGGCCGAGTTGCGTCGGATTTTGATTAATCAAAGTTACGGTTGTGATCAAGCACGATCACTGCGGAAATCGTGAGTCGGAAGAGATCGTTGGTTCGTAAAGAGTACGTTGCGACGGAAGTAACTTAATTTCTGGGTGGTATATGGCATACCTCCGATGCAATGAATGGCTCGATTTCGAATGGTATATGTAATGCCATTTGTGCGATGAATTGCATCGACGTTTTGTGAGAATTGCGGAAGGTTTGTCCGCAACGGACGGGATAGCACCGAGACTCGATTGAGAATTTGTACGATGGTATATTGATGCAAGTGTCCTTCGATGATCGGTTAGAACGGTAAGGCGGGACTTGTAACATTGAATGATACGTCGATTGAAAATTTATGTGTCAGTCGAATGACGGGAACTAGTGAAACGATTATGCCTTGAGGCAACAATCGGATCGACGGGATAGGAAACTCAAAACGTTGAAATCGAACCGCACGACTTGCGATTCTGATTGAAATGTTGGGCGAGACGAATCGAATCGTACGGCTTGCGATCTCGATAGAAATGTTTGGCTAGGCGAATCGAATCGCACGACCTGCGATTTCGATAAAGAATGTTGGGCGATGCGAATTATAATCGAATCGTACGATGTGCGATTTCGGTCAGAAAGTTGGTTGACGCGAGTAATCGTGCTTAAGAAATAGTTGGTTACGTTACAGCGAAACTCATTTGAGTACGACTGAAAACACGCGAAACTTAGAGGGCGAGATCGTATGACTTGAGGGTTCGATGTTGGATAATCGGTAACTCAGTTACGCGATCGAAGTATAGCGGGATACGGCAAATCGGAGAACGAATCGATGTGTATGGAAAAGTTTGTTGCGAACTTGGATGTATGCGATGCGAGTTAAGTTGACGTTGAAACGGATTCAAAGTTGACCCTTACGTTATCGAAATGGATACGACGTATCGAGATCGATACGTAAGGAAACGTAAGCGATGTGAGAATGCAAAATAGAGTGTGCCTCCTGCTATGGAATTTTGTAAGTAACGATACGAGAATGAACGAACTTGGTTGAATCGTAAATTTCATGATTGATCAAGATGAGACTATAAGTCATCGACGACTGCTCGATGCGTATAGCATCTCGTGTGTCGACCGCGAAATAAGATAGACTCGAATTCGATACGAGTAGATGTTTCATAAATTGCGGAATCATCGACGATAATGTATGACTCTACTCGGAGGATAGTTGCGCATCAGTTGCGCCGATAGAAATGGTTATGTACGGATTGGATAGTCGCATAGAAATGGTTTTATCGGAACGTGATTTGGCTCCGAAATAAGATATAGCATGGTTCATAGTAAACTGTCCTTTGGTGATGATCCACAATTATCGAGCGTAGCTTCGGGGCAGCTGACCCTAGAAGACTTGACCGCCAAATCAAATTGAATGCTGCAGACCGTAAGATGACCCATGCGATATCGCATACGAGATTTCATCGATAACAAATACAATGTGGTGCATGTTGACGATAAGTCTAGGCGATCAAGAATTGTTGGAACAACTTTCGATTGAGAATGGTATAGTTAGATTTGAGTATTCGTCGGATGAATATTTGAATGGTTATGTTGGTCGACGAACAAAACTAGAAAATTCACCAACGAACTTGGTGATTCGAATAGGCGTTTGCGAGAATCGTGCTATGCACGAGAGGAAACGATAAAGAAATGACTTACAAGTTGTACCGTTAGATTCAGATTCACCTCGCAATTGAGCTTGCGTAAATCGAACCTATATTCGATGTTGCGAGACGGGTAAGTTGGGAATTTGGCTAGTAAATTCCTACTTGTTAGGAATCGAATGTAAGGCGTATCGTAAAGACCCTCGTGTCAAGGCGATCATTGTCTTGAGCACCGTCGCCTTGATGTAAACTATTGAGTCGGATAGATTATGGCCTTTGTGCAATGTCAATTTAAAATTGCGTCGGAAGGATTTGAGCACGGTGTCTAGGTAAGTCACCTAGCGGACGTAGTCCGAATGTTGATGCTTTTGCAAGTCAAACAAAAGAGAACCATGTCGAGATAGGATACGAAGTAAAACATCAGAAATCGTTGGATAGTGACGCCGAACGCACGACATTGCGGAGACTCGTTGTGATCGGATGCGCGACGGCTTTACGCGACGCGTAGAATTGATAGTCCCGATGAAACATACAAAGTAAGAAATGCAATTTTTGAATCGCATCATGTGCCTTGATTTTGTTGGACGATCACGCATATATCAATATGCATGTGCGCTAGAATTGCGAGAACAAGTAATAGAGCCAAGTCCGATTGAGAATACGAGAGGGTAAGTGATTGAGAATAAGAAGTTACATGTTAGCGTTGTTCCGATATCTTACAACTGAGCTTAGCTGAAATGCGTATATTGGTGGGACGCCTAAAATATGTGTATGATTCCAAACTAAGTTGTACGATCCAAACGATGGTGAGACGAGATCGTGGAACGATCTAATGAAACCCTTAGAAATTTAGTATTGGTTTCGGTTCGGGACGAACCTTGTTTAGAGTGGTATATTCTGTAATGCCCCGCTCCGTACGGTGCATTATGCTGAGTCGTTGACTCGAAGAGTTGCGTTGACCCGATTAAGTATCGATGCAAATTGATACGAGAGTTACGTTGTCCCGAGCAACGTATCGAACTAAGTCGATACGAAGAGTTGCCTTGTCCCGAAAGAATGCATCGAGTGAATCGATGCGAAGCGCCGCGTTGCCCCGAAGGATGAGTGCGTTGAATCGGCTCGAAGATTCTAAGAAATTGAATCGACCAAGGCGCAAGTCCGAATCGATGCAAGTATTAATTTTAGTTGGTTTCGTGTACAGGTTATACTTTGACGCAAAAATATTAGAGGTCGATCTTCGACAATATTTAGTAAGGGGTCCGCGGAACCAAATCGACGCCTTGCGACGGGATGAGACTTAGGCACGCTAAGGCAAATCGGACGTATGATTCAAAGTAGCACGAAGTGCTCGAATGGCTAAGTCAGGAGAGTGGCCGTGCAACAAAGTTATGGAATCGAGCCCCGTCGGCTCGGCAAAACGACGAAGGCAAATCGATTCAAGGTGGAAGGATTGACTTCTTTTTACTCCTTCATTCGATAAGTCAATTGTATCATTGTATGCTAAGTTAACCTATCGACGTCACGGGCGTGGTTCGATCGGAGATAAATCATAGTGTGTGTCGAACACTAAGTTAGTACAATTGAAATGAAACGTGCATCAAATACACGAGTCGCTACGGAACATCGGATATCGCAAAGGCGAGCGCCTCGGTGCGCAAGCCGCAAGAACAATGGGATAACTGTACTCGGCGAGTGCCTTAGTGCACGAACCATACCGTGCCTTTGCGCACGAGTTAGAACGGCTAGAACATTGAAAGACAATAGGCGAGCGCCCTAGCGCGCAAGCCACGGACATTGAATGCTAAGTCATAGAACATCGGAATACGGTCGAAATGTGCCTACGTGCACGGGATAATAAAAGATGGCTTCGTTGCGAGAGAATGCAGTTGTGGCATGAATGTGGCGGAACTGTCGGATATGACATAATGCCTCGAAAGGTGTACAGGACCTTCGGGTCGTTCGGTTGACGAGCATTGAGTTGAGGCATGATGCCATTGAACATTGAAACGAAGTATGAAACGTAAGAACAATAGAAAGTTGACGGAAGAAATGCGAGACGATAATGCGGCATAGTGCCCTTCGAAATGTTCGCGGCCTAAGGGCGTTCGATGAGAACATTCGGGCGTTGTGCCAATTGAAATAGAGATAAGAGAACTTGTTTGGTTGTATGAAATAAGATTCGTTGCATGGTCAAATGGACTTAAAGATATAAAAGCCCATGCTTGGGTATTCCCTCGAACGTGATCACCAGGGCGCTGGGACCGTTCGGCCTAGGAGGGATTTTGTTTTCGGTATTGTTGGTGCACTTCGACTAGACGGGTAGCGCCTGTCTAGTGAATGTGATAAGCCACTTACACGAGTACTTCGGGGGTCCTCGGATCGTGTGTGGTTAGCAACCATAACTGAGTGACTGTCGTCTTACAATTTCGATTCGATAAATATAAGTCCATTCTAGCTTGACAAGCTAGTGACCTTCATATAGTTAAGGGCGACGGGTTTGGAAGTGCAAGGTATATGTATCCTGCATGGATAGATCCGAATAGAGGGCACTTATAACATGACAGGGAAAACTGATAGGCGTATTCACCTTACGTCGGTTGCAAGGGCGGGTGCGTCGATATTGCTAAGTTGCGCCACGAATCAAACACGAGAATGCTTGCTTGCCTATTCAATTCGATAACATACTTGCTATGATAACATGCTTTACGCTTTCGAATATGCCATAAAATCGACCCTAAGGAGAACATAGCAAGATCATAAGCTAAGTTGCATGATTCAACATAAATATTAAAATGTCGGTTTGGAAAGATGATCTTTGCTTCAGTACATGCGAGGACGAACGTACTGATCCTCCACCAGCTTCATGCAGGGTGCAGGGAATGGATTGCTCGCAGCGAAGCGTTGCTTGAACGCGTTGAGGCTTGGAATGCCAAAGCGTATTGAAGCGTGTGATTGCTTGACGCTCGGACTCGCGACAGGATTGATACGGCCGAGATATAGAAGGCATGATGTATGGAACGGTGAAATCCTTTGTGGGCAAGAGAGAACTTGAGTGTTGTAGCCAATCTGGCAAATTTTGTTGGGCTATCGAAAGCCATTGTAATCTGATTTCGAATATCAATAAAGAGAATCGTTTTGTATACTCAGTTTTCCTTTCGTTGTGAATGTTCAACTTAAAGATAACCATTTGAGAACTTATCATCTTGCCTTGCACGAGCGCAACTCCAGGCTCGTGCGGCATCACGCCCCAGCGAGGACGATGATTCGGGTGATTCTGGTTCGGGGCGTGACACCCAGCCCCAAATCGAGAGCAAACGCTCGGATCTTGCCCAACCAGCGTACATATATATGCACGGGGTGATCGGAATAGATCAAAACCTAAGGTCGAAACCCTAAGCCGCGACCCTGGCCTCAGGCACACGCCTGCACCGTGCCGTCGCTGGCCGAAGAACTGCCGGAGGACGGCCGGCTAGCGACAGCTCGTGCGTGAAGGCGTGAAAATAGAGGATCAGCGACAGCAGCGGCTAGGCGTCGGGCCGAGTTCATAACGAGTTTCCAGCTGGATCGCTCGACCATTTGACGAACCACTTTATCTGGTATAAACCCAACATATACAGCTTTGATTGTCTTCAATTATTTTTTATTCATACGAACTATATTGTCCGTTAACTCGACACAAAGTCGAGCAAAAACCTATTTTACGAACGTCAAACAGGGCTGTCCAGACCCTGTTTGGGAAGGCGAATAATCGCTGCCTCATCAAGTAACTTAGGAAATCATCTGAATAAGTTTAAAGATGATATAATCAGGATTAAAACCCAACTATTAGATGGAATTTTCGTTCATTGTACAGTACGAAAACCCCAGGTGAAAATCGGAAAAATCTAGGAAAACAGTTTTCAAAATATTAAAAAATCTCTCGATACGACGTGCGTCCCGCCAATCTGGGCGACGTGGTCGCGAACCGAAAGTATCAAAAGCTGCGTATCGGCTTCGTGGACATGTGGGCTTTGACGGAATTCAAATTGGTCACGTGTGCACGACGAATTTGATGCGTATCCGTCGAAATTCACCGTATCGACCACTTTGCAGAAACTCCAATTACTTTGTGCACTCTCGTCAGATCGAGACAAAACTTGTGCCAGCAGGACCGTATCATTTTTCTGGTCCTGTATGCCAAGTTTGGTTCGATTCTGAGACAGTTGATAAAATTGCCGTTTTGTGGGCCCCACGGTCCAACTCAACGGGCAATTTTGTGCACGGCCTGCCGAAATTCAACTTTGGACATACGGTTGGGTTCGTATCGGAAAATTGGATCCGTAGACATATAGTTTGACGACTTTAGAGACCGTTAACTCTGGTACGCTTTTCGGTGCAAAGCGGGTCCAACGACGGACATCGTTTTGGCCCAAAATTACCGTTTTGCTCCTGTGTCCAGAATTGGACTTAAGGACAGGCAATCCTAGCTAATTTGACTATTCTAAGAACATTGGTAATATTTATTTCAGCTTTCGGGGACTGTTGTACGGGTTTTGACTATTGGGGCACATTGAGTAGTTCAGATTGTCGGTTTCATCAGCAGAGAACCACATGCGAGTACAGTTTATTGTCTGCATTTCGATATTGATTTTTACTATATTTCATTGGTTGGCCATTGGTTATGTGATTATTTTCTATTATAAACTATTGAGTCGGGAATGAGAAGTACCAAGGATGTGTGATCTGACCTTAGACCGTGTAGACCGTGTATATTATTGCATATATTCTTGTAGACTGTGTAGACATTGATTTATTTATTGCAAAGTAGACAGTGTAGATATTGATTTATTTATTGCAAAGTAGACAGTGTAGACCGTGATTATTATTTCATTTAAACTGTGTAGTTCTTGATTATTATTCTGTAGACAATGTTTCTTTATTGCAATATTAACTGTAGACCGTGTAACTGTAGACCGTGTAACTTTAGACCGTGTAACTTTAGACCGTGTAGACCATGTCGTATAATTGTCCCGAGACCGATCACATATCAAAGGTACTTCTAACAGTTGGGGAAAGTATTTCGCGTCTATTTATTGCTATTGGTTTTTCGTCTTTATTGTTTATTTTCAAAACTCATGATTGATGTCTAACCTTTGTTTTATAGTCATTTTCTTTATTTGAAATTGCATTCAGTGAATTGTGATCGTTCCATTCCTGACTGGAAACCAACATTTTCAGGTTAGCCGTAGATTCACTTAGCTTGGGGGGTGCCGGGTATACTTGCAGACGAAAAGCCTAGAGACTAGTTAGATAGATGAGTTGTAGTCATTCACATTTATACAAGTTTATATTTTCTGCAAAATATAAAACTTGTGAATATTGTAAGTTAAATTAATTATGTGAATGAGCATTATTTGTGATTTTGATCTTCATGGCCGTGACAACGTTCTATCGCCGACACTGTGGCGTAGGCTGGCTTGGACACGTCTCGTATCCGTTTAAAAAAAATGGGTACGGGTCATGACAAGTTTTTGTGGTGGCCCATACAGGTCAGTCTTCACAAATCATGCGAACTCGTGATAGTACTTAAGTTAGTTGTACTATTGCGAGCCTGCGACTAGGAAATGCTCATTCACGAGTTAGGATTAATTTAATTTAAGAGAATGACTAGGACTAGGAGTCCCTTATACAAATTTACCGACGGGTAGTCTAGGCCATGCAATTTAGGATGAAGGTTATTAATTTTGATAGCTTGTCAGATCCTCCTAGGTATACTATTATCTCTAGATAGGACGATATGATCCAATGTGGATAGACTATTCGCTTGGTGAGACAGGGCTTCATAGAGATAATGGTCTAACCTTGATAAATGGTGCAATTCCTTCTCCTTGCCCTTTGATATCATCCTCACATCTTAGTCAAATTACCTATTTAGTTCCTATTTTGCCCAAGAATTATTATTTTATATATTTCTGATTATGTTATCTATATACGGACCTTGAGTTGGTTTCGATTCCAAGTTTTCCCCAATGGTTTGAATACTTATGAAATAGATACTAGGATGTTTGTATTTCTTTGTCTTCAGTTATTCACCTCCATGTTCACCTTTATTTTAAAGGGTTGTGACTGATAATACTTACGCTTTATTTCATAGTCAACATGTTTGAATCTCTAGAAGCTCGTGAATTCTTACAGATATAGTTAAAGGAATGTTAGTTAACTCGTAATGGCAGGACAGCAGCACACTGTCGCCAATTATTTGAATTATGGAGACTATGAATTCACTGCAGCCAGCAGCGCACTGGCGAGACACAACCCCTAGAGGTAAATTAGTTTAAAAAAATATAGGTGATGGGATATTGCCAAAACTATGGCTAGTGGTCCTCTCTTGATCGTAGATACCCTTGAGCCAATATTGGATAGAGTTAAGAAGTGTTCGATTTTGTATCATGTTGAGTTACGAAACCAAGGGTTTATTACAGCCAGAGTATACGGACGAGGCATAATCCGCGGTGAAATGACTTCAAACATGATTACAAGCTTGGGATACCATAGAGGATAGGATAATGCCATGCATAAGATCCAAAGCTGATATTAGTGGAAGTTTTGTAAGTTGGTTAGCATGTCTCCCGACCTAGCATTCTGCAGTCCTGTGACTTATTGATGAGGAATTTGACTGACACTAATAGGTTTACCTAGAATATAGAATTCAGAAGTCCATAAACTATTAGTCGACCAAGGCCTTAAGGATAAGATGATAGTGGGATATCTATAAAAGCAAGAACACCAGGTGAAGTTTGATTCCCTCTAAACTCGAACTACTTGTGCCTCCTTTTAAAATTTTTGTATATTTGTATTTTGACTATCTTAACCAATACTGCTAATACAGCCTAGTTTTGCAAGCTCACTCTATTCTCGAGCTTGATTCAAGACATATATTTAGTGGGGACGCCTACTAACATATTGTCAAATCAGAATCGAGGTATTATGGTCTGATCAACCGTAGTGCACTTGGTTCGCTCTCCCTCTGATTAACCTACGTGGATTGAGAAGTAGATGTCTCTAGGATCTCATCCGCGACTGCATTGACAATTCCTCTTGAATTATATGTTCGCCCTTGAATTACGAAATTATATTCAGTAACATCTCCCTTGAATTCTTTATTGTTTTATCTTTCACCGATTTGGAAAGACGAAATCTCGTGATGGTAGAGAGATAAAGAGTATTCCCATGGCTATGATAATGGTAGGCACAAGTGTAGCTACCATTGGCCAGTCATGTGATTGAGTTACTCGTTCTCCCATCGACCCTCAAACTACTATTGAGACTTTCGAGCCATCTGAACTTGAGAATGATTAGGGTGTTACCCTTAGTCAAAATGCCAACCTAGAAGACTATCTATTCTCAATAAACCAAATGTCGTGAGCCTCTAATTATTTGCCTGAAGCTTGCTTTAACTAGCAATCCTAAATTTTCAACTCAGCCCTTCCTCGGCCAAAGCCTACGGTTTAGACATGAGTTGAATAAACAAGGTAAGGACAATCATTTACCGTGACTATGGTAGACACTCATCCCGAGATTAGTTTCCAACAAGTATTATCCTAGTTATGTAAATTTCATAATTAAGACCTAACTAGTATTGGAACACCACAGCTTAAATACCTGTCATCTTATGACCTACCAGTTATCTACAGCAATGCATGACCAATGCAGCCCATACCACTAGAACCCTTGTGACCATAGTCTAGCAGGCTTGACACATATAGAGATTCACGACTCAGTTGTTAGAAACCTTTTCATATGATGTGCCTTAGAGTTGGTTACTCCGTGGTAACTCTCGTATACTAGGGACGAGTCGATCATTCTATTTTATCGCCACATGTCGTTGTACACACTCGTTTCCTATTTATTGAGAAATGATCCTTGACTCGACTTAATCTACCGTATTCTGTACGTCGTGCCTTATTCCTTATTAACAAGAGTTGAGGTACAATATTCGAGCTTTGTAATCCTTCTAACCTCATCATTCCTAAACCATGTCCTAACTTCTAAGGTAGGTAGATTGTAAGCCTTCTTAGGATATACGAAGATTACCGATTGATTAGAATAATTCTTCCATTAGGATGATAGTTAGTGCCCCATGGACTCCCACTTTCCATTTAGATTATTTTGTGCCCTGGCCATGTCATTAATATTCGGAGCACGAGACCAGCTGTTATCTTCCAACAAATTGTATGTACAAGATCTAGACGAGTCCACCTTCATCTAGGTATATCAGGTCCCACTCAAACCTGTCCCCTTGTACTCTATTTTTATACTACGACTTTCAGGACAAAAGGACTAGCTATAACCCTTACCACAACACCGGTATACTTTCCGACTTCCACTAGGGCCTCAACCTTGACTCGAACCTTTCGACCCAATATATGGTTATGATCTACTCGAGTCCACTACGCACATGTTACTAGTATGCCACTCAATTGTGTCTTCTCGTGCTACTTAAACACAAAAGTCACAGAAGGCGCATTTTAGGGCTTTAGCAACCTAGCTAACCAACCCGACTGCTTACTAGCTCAACCACTTGGGTGGAAACTTCTTCCAGGTTACCCTAACCTAGTAGAAATAGTTTTATCATAAGGATCTTGTCCAGCCCATATAGATTCAAGTTCAAGGTTCATCCAACCGACGATTGATGTCCAATCAGGGAACCCATTAAGACCCAGTAAAACCATCCATACAAACCACCATTTTTGGAATATATATAAAACCAAATTATTTGAGGTATGTCCCTATACCTATTAGGTAGTCTCCACCTCTTAGAATGCAGGGTCATCCGTAATCATTATCCCATCTACCTAGAAGTCGCGATACGATGTTGTATTGCATTTATATTCCTTGCTTGTGTGTTTAAATAACCACGGAATAGATCGCAATCTTGATTTCTCAAATTCTGTTCTATCATGAAATCGTGCTTAGTTTTAATTTCGAGAATGGAATTTCCGTAGTGCATAGGTTGCAAGTCTCTCTAAGAAACGAAGAATTCTTCGATTTAGCAAGCGACTGGACTAGAGTAGCCCATCTAGCAGATAAGTCAATATTCATAAATATTCCTTCTATCTGTATCATTGGATACGCTCTACCGCTCTGAAACTCCATATTCACTCTCGATTATTTTTCCTTATCTTTCTGTCCTTCCTATTGTAGGGTGACGAATGGTCATGTTTATTAGAATTTACCAATATTTTTTAGCTATTTGTGTAAATTGTTGCTTGTTAGATTTTGGGTTATTTGATAGATAGGAGAGGATTATAGAGGCCAAGGGCAGTAGATATCTATTTTTAGCAAAAAAAATTTTTGCAAATAGTTGGAAGATTATAAGTTTTAGTGACATAGCTTTGAGGGAGTAGTATGTCCAAAGGTGGGTAGAAGTCCTTGGAGTTTCGTAATTACAGAATGGCTAGGAGGCGGATATAAACTGTTTTTGAGGAATTAAAATTCGAGGAAATTAAGGTAATTGTATATTGAATTGTAAGGAATAGTTATGAATTAGAATTTCGAGTACGAAATTATATTTAAGGTGGGTAGATTTGTAACCCCTCTTCCCGAAAATCTTGAAAATATTCTATTCAGCTTTATTAATTAAAAAGGAGAAATTTTGGAATCTAGAAAGGGTTTAATTAAATAGTATTACGGTGGAATGTTTTAAGTTATGGTTGAGTTTGAGTACAAGATGACGAGAAATCTTGGCACGGATAGTGCAGTAGAGTGCCTAGACTAGTATTTTAGATATGATAGGAAAGGTCGAGCCATAGAAGTGTTATAACTAAGAAAACCAGACCAAGTTGCGACTTGACCTCTATAAAATAATTTAATTTAGTTTTATTATATTATTTAAGTTTATTGAAGACCCGAGTGTACCAAACTGGCTCATATTTGACCCGAACCCAATACAAAGCCTATGAAGTCATGTAATGCGACCAAGACGTCCATGTAGACACATACCTATATATATATGATTGTATGGTTAGTGAATTATTTTTAGGAATTTTATAGATATTATTGCTAATAAATTTTAAATTGTGTTTTATTATAATATTTTTAGTAACACAAATTAAGCCTATGAAGTCATGTAATGCGACCAAGACGTCCATGTAGACACATACCTATATATATATGATTGTATGGTTAGTGAATTATTTTTAGGAATTTTATAGATATTATTGCTAATAAATTTTAAATTGTGTTTTATTATAATATTTTTAGTAACACAAATTATTATATATATATATATATAAATATATATATATATATATATATATATATATATATATATATATATATATATATATATATATATATATATAGGAAGGATAGGCATCCCCACACTTTTTGCATCCCCATGCATCCCCATGTTCACATCCGTTGGATGTTCTTTAAGTCATCTAATCTTAACCATTGGTAAATCAACGGTTAAGATTAGATGACTTAAAGTACCATCCAACGGTATAAATAGGGGGGATGCTTGGGGATGCAAAAAGTGTGGGGATCTTGATCCTTCCTCATATATATATATATATATATATATATATATATATATATATTACAATCTGTAGAATATTGTATACTATTATTGGTACCTATCTCAGGATTGTGTATACCATTTTGTACTCTTTGGATTATATAGTATATAAATGTGTGTGCATATATATATAGTTTTATATATAGATATATATATATATCTATATCTATTTTATATAGTTTGTATATATAGCTAGTGAAAAGAAATGTAGATATATATAGTTATATATATTATTATGATTTGTTTGGATTTTATGGTATTATTATATATATAGAAATTTTGAGTGTATATATACATATATATATATATATATATATATATATATATATATATATATATATATATATATATATATATATATATATATATATATATATATACACACACACATATATAGAAACTATATGTATATACAGAAAAGAATTGATAAGTAAAAAGAAAAAAAAGAAATCACACTGTTCCCTTGCGGGAACAGTGGACCTAGGAAGCTGCTACAGGCCGATAGCCCAAGGGGCCACAAGACCACACCTAAGGCCAACCCAGCAGTGAATAACCATTCTAGCAGCAGACCAGGCCAAGCCCAGCATCCCCAGCCCCAAACCGAGAGCAAACGCTCGGATCTTGCCCAACCAGCGTACATATATATGCACGGGGTGATCGGAAAAGAGCAAAACCTAAGGTCGAAACCCTAAGCCGCGACCCTGGCCTCAGGCGCGCGCCTGCACCGCGCCACCGCTGGCCGGAGAGCCACCGGAGGACGGCCGGCCAGCGACAGCTCGCGCGCGAAGGCGTGAAAATAGAGGATCAGTGACAGTAGCGGCTAGGCGTCGGGCCGAGTTCGCAATGAGTTTTCCGCTGGATCGCTCGACCATTTGATGAACCGCTGTCTCTGGTATAAACCCAACATATACAGCTTTGATTGTCTTCAATTATTTTTTATTCATACGAACTATATTGTCCGTTAACTCGACACGAAGTAAAGCAAAAACCTGTTTTACGAACGTCAAACAGGGCTGTCCAAACCCTGTTTGGGAAGGCAAATAATCGCTGCCTCATCAAGTAACTTAGGAAATCATCTAAATAGGTTTAAAGACGATATAATCAGGATTAAAACACAACTATTAGATGGAATTTTCGTTCATTGTACAGTACGAAAACCCCAGGTGAAAATCGAAAAAATCTAGGAAAATAGTTTTCAAAATATTAAAAAATCTCTCGATACGACGTGCGTCCCGCCAATCTGGGCGACGTGGTCGCGAACCGAAAGTATCAAAAGCTGCGTATCGGCTTCGTGGACGTGTGGGCTTTGACGGAATTCAAATTGGTCGCGTGTGCACGACGAATTTGATGCGTATCCGTCGAAATTCACCGTATCGACCACTTTTCAGAAACTCCAATTACTTTGTGCATGCTCGTCAGATCGAGACGAAACTTGCGCCAGCAGGGCCGTATCATTTTTCTGGTCCTGTATGCCAAGTTTGGTTCGATTCTGAGACAGTTGATAAAATCGTCGTTTTGCGGGCCCCACGGTCCAACTCAACGGGCGATTTTGTGCACGGCCCGCCGAAATCCAACATTGGACATACAGTTGGGTTCGTATCAGAAAACTGGATCCGTAGACATGTAGTTTGACGACTTTAGAGACCGTTGACTCTGGCACGCTTTTCGGTGCAAAGCGGGTCCAACGGCGGACATCGTTTTTGCCCGAAATTACCGTTTTGCCCCTGTGTCCAGAATTGGACTTAAGGATAGGCAATCCTAGCTAATTTGACTATTCTAAGAACATTGATAATGTTTATTTCAGCTTTCGGGACTGTTGTACGGGTTTTGACTATTGGGGCACATTGAGTGGTTCAGATTGTCGGTTTTACCAGCGGAGGATCACAGGCGAGTACAGTTTATTGTCTGCATTTTGATATTAATTTTTACTATATTTCATTGGTTGGCCATTGGTTATGTGATTATTTTCTATTATAAACTGTTGAGTCGGGAATGAGAAGTACCAAGGATGTGTGATCTGACCTTAGACCGTGTAGACCGTGTTTATTATTGCATATATTCTTGTAGACAATGTAGACAGCAATTTATTTATTACAAATTAGACAGTGTAGACATTGATTTATTTATTGCAAAGTAGACAGTGTAGACCGTGATTATTATTTCATTTAAACTGTGTAGTTCGTGATTATTATTCTGTAGACAGTGTTTCTTTATTGCAATATTAACTGTAGACCGTATAACTGTAGACCGTGTAACTTTAGACCGTGTAACTTTAGACCGTGTAGACCATGTCGCATAATTATCCCGAGACCGATCACATATCAAAGGTACTTCTAACAGTTGGAGAAAGTATTTCGCGTCTATTTATTGCTATTGGTTTTCCGTCTTTATTGTTTATTTTCAAAGCTCATGATTGATGTCTAACCTTTGTTTTATAGTCATTTTCTTTATTTGAAATTGCATTCAGTGAATTGTGCTCGTTCCATTCCTGACTGGAAACCAACATTTTCAGGTTAGCCATGGATTCACTTAGCTTGGGGAGTGCCGGGTATACTTGCAGACGAAAAGCTTAGAGACTAGTTAGATAGATGAGTTGTAGTCATTCACATTTGTACAAGTTCATATTTTCTGTAAAATGTAAAACTTGTGAATATTGTATGTTAAATTAATTATGTGAATGAGCATTATTTGTGATTTTGATCTTCATAGCCGTGACAGCGTTCTACCGCCGACACTGCGGCGTAGGCTGGCTTGGACACGTCTCGTATCCGTTTAAAAAAAATAGGTGCGGGTCATGACACCCGGCAGGCCTGGCTCCCTCTCTTCGTTCCCCCCAATGCCGACTCCCTCCCCCTCCCCTCCGGCGTTACCCTTCTCGTCGTTCTCGTCGTCGGCAGCCCCCACTCCTTGGCCCCCCCGCCCCTTCTCCGACCACCGTGCTGTGGCCCTCGTCGTGCTCCACCGCCCCCGTCCTGGCCTCCCCAGCATCTGTCGGCGGTCCTACGCCTGCGGAGCTCAGGCGCTCCCTCCGTCGCATGCTGGCGGATCCTCCCTCCCGGAGGTAGGCCAGCGGTCGCCCGGAGGTCGAGCTCCTCTGCTCCCTCCCCCCGGCGGCTCAGTTGCCTTTCGTCCGCCCGGCGGATGAAGCCCAGCTTCCTTCCTCGGGTCCTCACCCCCACCACCCCCCTCCTCGGGCCTCCTTCGCTGGAGCCTCCCCCCGCGCTCCACTTCGGGCTGGCCTTCTCCAACGGCGTCCGACGCTCGCGCCCTCCCCCCTCCGGCCGCTTTCGCCCAAAGTCTCCCCCCATTTCTGAGCCCCTCCCCTCCCAGGTGGCAGAAGCCGTGCGTCGGCCGGCCAGCTTCCGCGCTCCGCCCCGTGGCTTTGCGCTCGTCCGGTCAACCCGGCGCGCCGCCCTTCCGGCCTCCTTCCTCCGGGCAGGCCAACGCCGGGGCCCCCTCTCCCGATCATCCCAACACCCTCCTCGGTCACCCCGTCGGTGCTCATGCACCCGGGGGAGGGGGACGAGCACCTAGTGCTGCACGCTATCCTTGGGAAGTGCACCCATATCTCGGGCTGAGTGCCCATAGGGCTTCGTGCCCACACATGTCATGGCTTTTGACTTTTTGCCATATTTTGAAATTTTAATTTTTGAAATTTCGAAATGGTTGGTCTTTTTGCTATTTTTGAAATTCCTCTCTGAAATTTCGAAAAATATGCATTACTTATGTTTGCTTTTTTGTACCTACTCTTCAGGGCCCTTTTGCCTTTCGGCCCATACCTGTCTGTAATGCTCTTCTTGAGCTACTTTTACTTATCAATAAAATGCTATATATATATATATATATATATATATATATATATATATATATAGGATCGGGCCTTCCTAAATAACGAACATATATATATATATATATATATATATATATATATATATATATAGGATCGGGCCTTCCTAAATAACGAACATGTGGAATTTTGGGTTTGTCATGGATTATTAATTTTTGGGCTTATAAATTATAATAGTTAATTTTGATTATTATATATATACCTTTGTTAACACTTTCTAAAATTATTAAGCATTTCTATTTAATAGTTATAAGTATTGTATATAGAATATTTTTTTTAAAGTAAGTTTATAAGTATTGCAAGTATTTTCTTAAATGAGTTTCAAATACTTATCAAGCTTCTAAATATGTTTCAAAATAGTTAAATACATATCTTCTTAAAAAAAGGGTTAGTACCTATTATGTCTGAAATAAAATAAAATAGTGTATAAGTATTTCTCTAAATAAATAAAATATAACTTTCGAATTAAATAATTACCTTTTCTCTGATTTAGAAATCTTTCTTAGATTATTAGATTATCCTTAATCGTAGCTAATCGTATTCCTATTTCTTTTGCCAAACTTGGACTCCCTCACATGGACCATAGTCAATTGGACTATCCTGGACTCAATGGAATTATCGGTTTCATCAGCTAAGGACCCCAAGCGAGTACATTTCTGATAGTTTTCATATTTGATCATCTCTATGATTCATGTATTTAGTAGTATTTTATATTGATATTCTATTGATTCTCGACACGATGGTCACACGATGTAGTATGGATCCCTTGCATGTTTTATTCTTGATTATTATTTTCGTGACTCCTGTATGATTTTTTTGTTCATGACCTGCTTGGATCCATTGGTACTAGCCGGACGGGGAAATACTCTAGACATGTAAACAAACCCAAAACTATTCGTGTCTGATAGCAATCGTATTTCATGTGCGGGGTGTCGAATCTATTATTCATGTCTGATAGCAGTCGCACACTTCACATGCGGGATGCCAGATCTATTATTCGTATTTGAAAGTAGTCGCACATTTCATGTGCGGGGTGCCGAATTTACCCTCAGTCGTTTACATATTGGAGTAGTATTTCAACTCACTAGATAGGTGCAGTTCTGGTTCTACTTTATACTTTGCTAGTCACATGTCTTATCAGTTTTAGTACTCACTTGTCATCATTATCACGCTTGTTCAGTTCCACGATTTCATGCTTGTCTGTTCATTATGTATTTCCTTATTATTTACAAATTTATAGTTTTTGTCCATTATTGGAACTGCTGTTAGAATGTACTCGTTCCATTCCTGACTGGAAACCAACATTTTTTATGTTAGCCGCAACTACACTTAGCATTAGAGAGACGGGTGTACTTGCAGGCCAAAACCTAGAGACTAGTTAGATAGTTGAGTATTTATTCAGTTGTTCTTTATAAATTGTGAGATATTGTACCTTGTATCAAATGTAAATCTTTGAACATTGTTTAGTTTAGCAATGTGAATGAGCCATAAATATTATTTTGAGCATTTGTTTTATCATGGCCTTGATAGCGTTCTACCGTCGATATTGAGGCATAGGCTGGCTTGGACACGCACTCATATCCTAAAAAGCGGGTGCGGATCGTGACAGGACGTGACCTATGCTGGTGTTCGAATCCCATGAGGCAGAGTCAGAAGAATTAGATCGCTCTTCTTTGTTAGACTCAGAAGCGTCTGGGGTCATGATCGACAAGGTGTAGCCTAACCCATGCTTTGTTATGTTGTAATATTGTATCGACTTTCCTTTTGGAGCAGGTTTACGAATAGGAGTTCGCCTTTCCCTACTACCGTTGAGGTCAATTTTGAAGTTGTAGCCCATCTTTTGGATGATGTACTTCAATTGTTGACTATAACGATGTAGTTGAAGTCGCCCACTATCGTTATTTTCAGTATCGCTATCGGATGTAGCTGTAGAAGCATAAAAAATTGCAGCTAAAGACATCCCTTCACCAAAGCTCAGAAGATGCAAAAGACTAAGGCTCAGTGCTAAAAAGACAAAACAGAAGATAAGAAGAGAATCCCCTTTATTGTCATGTCTACCAAAGTCTAGTTCTAGACTATACATAAGGGACTAATTATGTTCTTCTATAAAGGATCTAGTATAGATTCGACAGATCCTAGAGGGATCAACAAGGGATGTAGTCTTCGTCGAAGCGCAGCCTCCCTTTTTCTCGATACGCAAGCTGGAAGATTGACCTCCATCGAAGCTTGTTCTGACTTTCTTGTGGGCGCAGCCTCTCAAAAGCATATCAGTTACTCGACAAAGGGAAGCAGCTCCCTGAAGCAGCCATTGGCCCGAGCTTCTAAAAGTTACAGAAGGTCGCGAAGCCCTGAATGGAAAGGGCATAGCACAACCTGTGGTTCTTCGGGTTGGCTATTCGCCCACATCCCAGGTCGTCAGGACCTCCAAGAGCCCTCAGACGTCGCTCAGAGTCGAACTCTCTAAGAAGGACATTTGCATACTTCTCAAGGGCAGCGATGGCTCCTTCTACACAGAGTTCAACATGGCTCCTGCAAACGAGAAAGGTCTCAACCAGCAGCCAACTTACACAAGGCTGACGTTCGAAGTTAAGTTTGGATCTCGCATGATGGTGAAGGATGCCTAGAAGAAGACAACAAGTCTTCAGAGGAGAACTTCCCCTTTTATAGGACCGAGAATGGCCCAGAGCGCACGCCACATGGCCGACGGTCAGAATTTTCACATTAATAGGACAAACCTAAGACTCAGCACTTTGAATGTTAATCTTAGACCCTTGGAATTCCCCATATTACTGTGGCAATTAAGAGAAAAGTTCCTTAAAGAGCGGATATTTATTGATCTTTGTTTCAGAAGCCAAAGCCTTCAAGCCAGAGGTGCAGCCTGCCTGTGCTAACCTCAGAAGCAAGATGGTGGTAGGCCCCCCTCCCCTTCCTTTACTTCAGAAGCTAGTGTCTTCACTCCAAAGGCGCAGCTACCTGCCTGGACTATTTTCAGACGCGTAAGGGTGTCATACCCTTTCCTTCGCAGCCAACGCCTTTACTGTTCAAAGGAGCAACTACTTACCTGCGTCCGCATGAGGCACAGGATAGTGATATGCTCACACCATCTCTATTTCCACGGTGCAGTCGTTTGCTCCAGATCAGAAGCTTAAGTTACTTATCTACAAGAGACTTGGGAACTCCCATCGCAACTAATACAAGTTAGCATGTCGCTCCAAAAGCACAGTAACCTCGCCAACCTGAAGCATAAGCCTACTTGTTGCCTATAGCACAGTGACTCCGGTATCCCGAGAAATAGCTTCATAAGTTGCTCTATATGTACAGAAGTAACATCGTCATTCGTAGCCAAGTCCACTCGTCGTCTGAAAGCACAAAGGTTCCATCGTCTCCAGAAGCACGGTCTACTCGTCGCCCCAGAAGCACAGCAGTACTTAGTCCTCACCAGAGCCACAGCAAGCATGGGTCCACCCTAATTGGTTTGTTTAAACCGTCTCTTGCAGAGAATATTGGGATTAAATCATGATTGATATCATATCAGATTGATTTAAATCTTAGATGAGTATCAATTAGACTCCAAATCTAAGATGAAATCCCAAGATTTACTCGGCTGTATCCGAGCAAGCAAATCGGCACGCGCCATGTGTCACCTCCTTCGGTTATGTTTATAACCACCAGAGATCTCGTTTGAGGGGAATCTCGATGTCCGCCACGTGTCAGCGCCGCAGAAGCCCGTACCGTAGAATGACGGCAGATTCTTTTATATCTCAGGAACCCTAATGCACATCACATATGTGCTCGGTTCTCTATAAATAGAAGGAGTTTTTCTTCCACCAAATCATCGACAGAGGAAAATCGTTAATCGATAATCTTTAGAGGATCAGCAATCTCTATCCACGAAGAGTCGACCACCCTCATCCACCAATCAACCAAAAAACCAACGAACCAAGCATCTTCAAGGGATCTTCTTCTCCAGACAGCCTCTTGATCGGTGACCCCAGAGTCCCATCAAAGGCACCAGAGAACCATAACAAGTTTGATTCGTCGTCAGATCGTCAATGGAGTAAAAGAGCCGCTGCAGTGCTCGATCTCCACCGTCATACTTTTCTAGAAACCTCGGTCATGGTCAAACCTGATTTTAATAATTGATCAAACTCTGTCTCCGTATAAAGGCTACTTAAAGAAGTTTTGGACTCTTGGACTCTGCCAGAGAATAGCTATCCAATCTGTTCAAGATCGAAGCTGTGTTTGCCACTCGAGTCTGTATTTCCTTTATGCAATAATATTTTTATTTTTTTATTAAGTCTAGGAATACATTGTACATCGAGTCGTATTGACAAATAGGCTACCCTAAAAATATTTTCAAAAATATCCCATCTTTTAAATAATAGTCCCTATTTACAAAAAGCTCCTAACTGCTTAAAAGAATTTCAAAAAGACCAAAAATCAATGTGCAAAAATTCTGACTAAACCCTGACAGAACTCGGCCAGAGTTCGGCCCGAGTTCGGCCAGAGTTCGGTTAGTGGCCGTTGTGTTTTGAACGTTCGTTTACGAGATTTTTTCATAGTGTTCTGTCTGAATTCTGTCCGAATTCTGCCAGACTTCTGCCTTTGGAAAAACTATAAATAGAAAAGGATTTTGATCTTTTAAACACACCAATTCACTTTTATCTCTTCTCTCTAAAGCCTACTATTCTATTCTAAAGAATTCTAAGCTTTATTTTTCAAATCTCAAGCCAGTTACAATCTTCTAGTCGATTTGCCAGTACGGTACGGTCTAGAAGCTTCAGAACGATTACAATCAGAGGCTTGATTAAAGAAAGACTCTTCACAATTGAAGTTGGTTGAGTACTTCGAATCAAAGCTCGCATTTGTAGAAGTTGCAAGGACTTCGTATGAAATCTTACGATTTATTCCAATAGTGGATTCAACTGAAAGCTAGAGTTCTTCCGACTGGACTAGTCCTCACAAGAGGAAAACCAGTATACATCGTCGTCTTTGAGTTTGCTTTCTAATCTCTACTTTTATATTATTTATTTGTAATATATATTGTCTCTATGATCTTGCTGCTAACTTTTTAAATTAGCTATATTCCGCTGCCTACTCTATTCACCCTCCCTAGAGTATTGTGCTTTACAAATTTGTTCCTACAATTGGTATCAGAGTAGATTATACAGGTAAAGCAAGGTAATATTGCAGTTATAATTTTGTCTTTCTTAACTATTACATAGATCACAGCACATCACATGGCAACTGTGTAGTTCACAAGTGAAGGCCAAGCCACAAACAGACCTCCTCTGTTTAACGGTACAAATTATACCTATTGGAAAACACAGATGAGTTTCTTCTTAAAATCTCTAGATTTTGACTTATGGTCTATAATTGTTGATGGCTACAAAAAGTCTCATCATATTCTTGTTGAAGATGTTTTGGTTGAAAAACTACATGATAAATATACTGAGGATGAAAAGAAAAAGGCCAGTCTTGATGCACGTGCTATTAATGCTTTATTTTGTACTTTAGACAAGACTGAATTTAACAAGGTGTCTACATGCACAACATCAAATAAAGTATGGAAACTTTTCGAAGTAACCCACGAAGGAACAAAACAAGTCAAGGAGTCAAAGATCAGCAGACTTACTCAGGAGTATAAGGCATTCAAGATAAAGCCAAACGAATCTGTCACCCAGATGTTTACGAGATTTCTGGATATTGTAAATCCTCTGTCATCATTAGGCAAGGAGCACAGTAACCATGAAAAGATTTGAAAACTGCTGTGAGCTCTCACAAAGAACTGGATACCAAAGGCTACAGCAATCATTGAAGGGAACGACCTCACAACCATGTATATTGAAACACTCATGAGTAAGCTACTCACTCACGAACTGGAACTTCAAGACTTTGAAGATGCTACACCAAAGGAGAAGTCAGAGAAGTCGATCGCTTTTAAGGCTCAACATAGAAAAAGTGTAGAAGATGATTCCGACGACAGTGACTCTGACATTGAGGATCAAGCTCTTATGGTGAGAAAATTTAAGAAGTACATGAGGTTCAACAGAAGAACAAATTGGACTACAACAACAACAACAACAACAACAACGATGAAGATCCTATTTGCTATGGCTGTAAGAAAAAAGGACACATGAGGAAAGATTGTCCAACAGCATCATCATTAACTAGGAAGAATAGCAAAAATTACAAAGGCTACCTGAAGAAGTCTACGTCCCGAAGATATACCGATACAAGCATATGGCATGAAAGTGAAGCTAGTGACTCAGAAGACGAGCAATGAGATGACGCTGTAAACGTATGCTTGATGGCGTACGATCAGGTAACCACTAACCCCCTGTTTGATACTTATGATGATTTTACATTTGAACAACTAAGAGAAGCCTTTATTGACCTCTTAGGGGATTACAGAAGACTGCATAGTAAATACCAGGCCTCTAAGAAGGTACTCAAAGAGTACAAAGGTGAAATAGAAAGACTTACCGACCTACTAGATGAGGTTAGAAGTAGTAATTGTTCTAGTGAGGAATGTAAGCTTTCTTCTGTTAAGTTGTTATTATACGAGACCCAAAGACTATCTGAAGAGAAGGACAAGATCACTACCCAATAAGAGGAAGACTTACTCAAAGACAAAAAAAGTCTCCAACAAGCTACTGTTAGAAATGATGCACTCACTGCTAAATATATCTTGTTATATGACACCTCCAAAAGGTTGGAAATTAAGATAGAAAAACAGCCTGAAGCTGCTGCTTCCTACCATAACACGTGTCACTTACCGAATCATCGGAACACGGTCAAACCCAATACTGTCAGACCTAATCAAACCAAACCATTGCCCAAAAAGATAAATAGGCATGCATTCTTTTACACTAGAAAACCTAGACCTACCAATAATGCACAGCACTCCGCTTTCAACACTCAGCATGCTAGATGTCACTATTGTGGTACCATTGGTCATATTTTTTCTTCATATAGAGTTAGAAAGCTTGTTGATTTAAAAATATGTCAATAGATACCAAAAACTAACATTCCAGGACCCTACACGAAATGGTTACCAAAGTTTTCATCTGCAAATTCTTTTGTAGGTGAAACGCCCTTCACATACAAAAAGCAAATGGATCTTCGACATCGGTTGATCATGGCATATGACCGGTGATGCTTTATTATTCGCAACACTATCGAAAAAGAAAGAAGGATATGTCTCCTTCGATAATAGTTTGAAAGGGTACATAATTGGTATTGGTAATATTGGTAAGGCCCCCCTATCCTGTGATTAAAGATGCATGTCTAGTTACCGAGTTAAAATATAATTTGCTCAGTATAAGCTATTTAGTTGATCACGATTATGGCATTAACTTTGTCAAAGACAAATGTACTATAGTTGATAGCTCAACTGGTAGTACTATCTTTGAAGGTATCAGGGAAGATAATATATATGTTTTCTATCTGTTAGAAGATGCTAACAAAGCAGGTAGATGCTTGATGGCCAAATATGATGAGAGTCAACTATGGCATATGAGACTCGGTCATGCAAACATGGACACAATTTTAAGACTATCCACAAAGAAGCTGGTATGAGGCTTACCGGACATTTCTTTCAAGAAGGATACGGTATGTAGTGAATGTGAAAAGAACAAAGCTACCCGATTCGCTTTTAAATCCAAAAATGTTGTAAGTACCATTAGACCTCTACAATTGCTGCATATGGATTTATTTGGACCCAGTATAATTGCTAGCCTAGGTGGTAAGTTATATGCATTTATAATAGTAGATGATTTCTCTAGATACACGTGGGTATATTTTTTTGCATGCAAGAACGATGCATTATCAGAATTTGTCACCTTTTGTAAGAAGGTTCAAAACGAAAAAGGGTTCATAATCACTCGTATTCGAAGCGATCATGACGACGAATTTGAGAATGTAGAGTTCAATCAATTTTGTAACACACACGGTTATTTGTATGAGTTCTCTTGTCCTTGGACTCCACAACAAAATATAGTTGTGGAACGTAAGAAGAGGACTCTATCCGAAATGGCTAGAGTATTGTCAAACCAGTTTAGTCTACCTAAATACCTATAGACTGAAGCTGTAAGTACAGTATCCTATGTTCTCAATAGGGTTCTCATTCGACCTATATCGAAGAAGACTTCCTATGAATGATAGTTTGATAGAACTCCCTCTGTTTCTTATTTCAAAGTATTTGGTTGTAAATGCTTTATTCTTAATATTAAAGATAAATTAGGAAAATTTGACGAAAAGGTCGATAAAGGTATATTTTTAGGTTATACGGCTAAAAGCAAAGGGTACAGAGTCTTCAACAAGAGAACGATGATCATCGAAGTATCAAAAAATGTTAAATTTGACGAACTCAATCAACATTCTATCGATGATGATGATGAAAACATAAGTACACCCAGTACTACTCCTGCAGAACCCTCACATAAAGCATCAGCTGAGTCTCCAAGCAAATTACGTACAGAACCAGAAGTCGGAACCAACAATCCAGTGGACATGCCAAAAGAAATGAGATTTTTGGCAAACCATCCAAAGGACTTGGTAATTGGTGAGATTACTAAGGGTGTAAGTACTCGTTCCTCTAGTAAAGATATAGCTTCCTGTTTTGCATTTATTTCACAGCTTGAACCCAAAAATATTGAAGAATATGTAGTGAATTTTTGGTTAGATGCTATGCAAGAGGAATTGAACCAATTCGAACGGAATCAAGTTTGGAAACTTGTTCCCAAGCCTATTGATCATCCGGTCATTGGCATCCGCTGGGTATTCGAAAATAAACTGAATGAGAATGACTTAGTGACTCGTAACAAGGCTCAACTCGTAGCTCAAGGATACAATCAAGAAGAAGGTATCGAATAAGATAAGACTTATGCCCCAGTTGGAAGATTAGAATCCATTCGCATGTTATGTACATTTGCATGTTTCCATAATTTTAAGTTATTTTAAATGGATGTTAAAAGTGCATTTTGAATGGTTTTATAAGAGAAAAAGTTTATGTAGCTCAACCTCCAGTTTTTACTGATTTCAAAAATCCTGATTATGTTTTCAAGTTAAATAAGGCATTATAAAGTTTGAAACAAGCCCCTCGTGCTTGGTACGATCGTCTAAGTTCTTGTCTTCTACTTGACAATGACTTTTCAAAAGAAAAGTTTGATACTACACTGTTTATAAAGTCTTTTAATAGCAATCTTCTTTTGATTCAAATTTATGTAGATGATATCATTTTTGGATTTACTGATGAATCTCTTTGTCAAGAATTTTCAAAGTGTATGCAGAATGAGTTTAAGATGAGCATGATGAAAGAGCTGAAATTCTTTTCGGACAGCAAATCAAACAAACCAACGATGGGACATTCATAAATCAAGCCAAGTATCCAAAAGATTTATTAAAAAAATTTGATCTCGAAGCAGTCAAACCACTTGCCACTCTGATAGCAACTTCAACCAAGCTTGATATTGATGAACAAGGCAAATCTGTTGACATACGTAAGTATTGAGGTATGATTGGTAGTTTACTTTGCTTAACTGCTAGTCGACTTGATATAATGTTTAGTGTTTGCTTGTGTGCACGTTTTCAAGCCAATCCTAAGGAATCACATCTGTGCGTAGTTAAGCGTATCTTCCGATACCTTAAAGGTATTTCTTCTGTTGGCTAATGGTATCCCAAAACCATGTCGTTTGACCTAACTGGTTATTCGGATGCTAATTTTACTGGATGCAAAGTAGATAGAAAAAGTACCAGCAGTATATGTCATTTCTTAGGCAAAGCTTTAGTCTCTTGGTTTAGCAATAAAAAAACTTCTGTCGCATTATCAACAACTGAGGCTGAGTATATCGCTGTAGGACATTGTTGTGCACAAATTTTGTGGATGAAGCAAACCTTAGAAGACTTTGGCCTACTATACACACACATACCCATTTTCTGTGACAACACTTGCACTATCAATTTGACTAAGAATCCAGTATGTCACTCTCGCACTAAACATATCGAGATTCGACATCATTTTCTTTGAGATCATCAACAAAATGGAGATATCAAACTTGTATACATAAACACAGAGAATCAATTAGCAAACATCTTCACAAAACCTTTAGCGGAAGATCATTTCAATTATTTACGTCGGGAATTAGGAATTTTAGATGTCAATAATATTAATTAATTTTGTTTTATACAATTATTTTTTTATTACTCAAAAACTGTTTTTGAGACAAGCCTACAAAGAGTATGTCTGTCACAATGACTACGATCGAAGCGAAGAGGTATTTAATTGTTCTCAGGTGAACTCCCGTTAGCTGGGACAGTACCCCTACAGCTAATATAAAACAGTCACTGTGTCACAAAATTTAATTTGTAAAATAATATTAATTATATTAATTGAAATTTAAAATTACTAAACTTAGAATTAAATAATTAAAAGGAGTTGATGAAAAGGATGTGGCCCACAAATTTTTCCTTTTTCAAAATTCACCAAAAGAACCCTAGGCGAATTCGGCCCGAGTTCGGTCCGAATTCGGCCCGAGTTCTGTTGGTGGTATCTTCTTTTAAGTTAGAAACCGAGGCCCCCTCCTCTTCATCACTTCCAAACTTCATCAAAACATCAGCTACAGACGCCCGAGCCCTCAAAACCTTAGCTTTTCTCCAACTTATTGCTTCCAATCCATTTGGAGATTTCCATCCAAATTTTGGATTCGTGCAGAGAATTCCTTTCTCTACAACATACTAAATTTCTGGAAGGTATAACTCTCTCCTTCCATCTCCTTCAATTTCATCAATTTCTATTCATATTTGGAAGAAATACCTAAGGGATTCACTCCTTCCAAGAGGAAGAAGACCAATGCCAGTAAAGAGGCATCGTCTTCGAATCCACCAGCGAATTCACTCTTTTCTTCGGTCCAATCGGGCGACGGTGCATACAATGAGTTTTATTTTAAAACTAATGACCAATCATTACTATGGTATGGTGATTTTATCATGTGCACCATATGTACTGACGCCCCGATTAAGTGGACTGTGTTTCCTGACCACCGTCCTTACGTTGAGGCATTATGGTTACACCGACTTGTTATCAAAAAATTCCCTATAGCTACTAATGCCTTTGTGTTAGACACTTTTGATGTTAAGACTCGTGTCGGAGGTATTAACATCAAGTTCAATGATGTCCTGTTGGCAGAAATCCTTGGTGTTCCTAACGAAGGTGCCCCGCTCGATGATATTACTGACTTCGATTTTCTCGATGGTACGGCTCGTCTCTGCTTCAAGAATGATCTTTGTGCACCTGTACGTGTTCGTTCTGGTAAGTTCAAGGTTGCAAACTTGAACTTGTTTAACTATGAGTTACATTGCATCATCTATTCTAATATTCTTCTAAAATCTACTTCAAAAGATGATGTTATAAATCTTGAACTATATGCCCTCTACGACATCATCAAGGGAATTCTATTTTCGGTTTCCAAGACTATTATCCAGATGATGGGACGATGTCGCGGAAGAGATCGAAATCTTTCTTATGCGATGTTCATTCAACGCATCTTTCAGCAATTTGACATCGATCTCTCTACTTATGCTCTGGACCCTGAGCCCAAGTACCTCCAGTTATCTCATCGTAGTGCTGCCACACATCCTGCACTTCCTACTGCACCTGCCCCACCTCATCGGGATTACCCTATATCTTTTGAGGGTATCCATCATCACCTTTCTGATCTCTGGACATTCATCACTAACACATCCAGGGAACGCGAGTTTCGTGATGTGACTCGGTTTCAGGCACTAGCCAACTCCTTCGATGATCTTCGATTTATTCAGACTGGACATTTTGCCAGTTCTATTCCCCGAGATCTAGCTATCTCCGATTGCCGCTATGAGGATGAGGCGATACATACTCTCTTCCAGCCCGGTAACGCTTATGATTGGTACTGTGGTTCGGGTGCTACTCCACACACCTTTGGAGCTGGTCTATCCGACATGGTGGACGTGCTGGCACCGTAGATGATGATGATGAGGAGGATTTGTGATCTAGACGTACTGTATTTTGTCTAGATGATAACTTTTTGAGACTTTGATTATGTCTTCGTTACTTGGAAATGCTCCGACATTCCAAGATATTATTAGTACTCTATCCTTTTTGTTTATTTTGCACTAAGATTGTGTTTGTTTGAGATGATATTCTGTGAACATATTTTATGCTTTCTTTAGCATATTTTTATTCAGTTTAGCATTATTCCATATTTTTTATAGCAATATCTCTTTATGCTTCAATATTAACTGCCTGTGAAATATAAACTGCCTATGAAATATTGTTTTTTTATTTATTATATTTATATTTCTTAAACGATTGTTTCTTATTCATATATTGTGGGGGAGCTTCTCTCTTGCAATTATTTTGCTAAGTTACAACGGGGGAGAAATAGGATCTAACATCTATTGCAGGATACAGGAACATTTTTTCAGGATACAGTACAATTTACAATTTTGATCATCTTTCAAATCTTATCGATCAAAGATGTTATATCGGTCAAGTTTTGTCAATTATCAAAATGGAGAAGATTGTTGGCCCATTGGTCATGGTCAAACCTGATTTTAATAATTGAACAAACTCTGTCTCGGTGTAAGGGCTACTTAAAGAAGTTTTGGACTCTTGGACACTGCCAGAGAATAGCTATCCGATCTTTCAAGACCGAATTTGTGTTTTCCACTCGAGTCTGTATTTCCTTTATGTAATATAATTTTTATTTTTTTATTGAGTCTAGGAATACATTGTACACCGACTCGTACTGGCAAATAGGCTACCCTAAAAATGTTTTCAAAAATATCCCGTTTTAAAAAATAACCCATATTTACAAAAAGCTCCTAACTGCTTAAAAGAATTTGAAAAAGACCAAAAATTAATTTACAAAAACTCTGACAGAGTTCGGCCAGAGTTCGGTTAGTGGCCATTGTGTTTTGAACGTTTGGAACTTGGTTTCCCCGCAGTTATAATTTTTTACGAGATTTTCTTATAAAGTTCTGTCCGAATTCTGCCATAGTTCTGCCTTTGTAAAAATTATAAATAGAGAAGGATTTCAATCTTTTCAACACACCAATTCACTTTCATCTCTTCTCTCTAAAGCCTATTGTTCTATTCCAAAGATTTCTAAGCTTTATTTTTCAAATCCCAAGCCAGTTACAATCCTTTAGTCGATTTGCTAGTACGGTACGGTCTGGAAGCTTCAGAACGATTGTAATCAGAGGCTTGATTGAAGAAAGAATATTCACAATTGAAGTTGGTCGAGCACTTCGAATCAAAGCTCGCATTTGTAGAAGTTGCAAGGACTTCGTATGAAAACTTGTGGTTTATTCCAATAGTGGATTCAACTGGAAGCTAGAGTTCTTCCGACTGGACTAGTCCTCACAAGAGGGAAATCAGTATACATCGTCGTCTTTGCGTTTGCTTTCTAATCTCTGTTTTTACATTATTTATTTGTGATATATATTGTCTTTGTGATCTTGCTGCCAAAATTTTAAATTAGCTATATTCCGCTGCCTACTCTATTCACCCCCTCTAAACTATTGTGCTTTACAAATTCGTTCCTACAGTAGGTGTGTTCCAAGGCACTCGTTCCAGATCTACATTGGGTACCTTGTCAAAAACTGGGGGTATCCAACCTCCCACCATGCATGACAACCCTATGTTCCAATCTAAGGAGGTGCAATACGACACAGATGTCTCCATTGGCGCAGCCAGTCACCAGACTGGGGGTAGCAACCATACTGAGTCCGAAGAAGATCACGATCTTACGATATATCCTCAGGACAGCGAGGCTCAGGCATCTGAGCCATAAAGTGAAGGATCTACGGCTCCTTCGAGTCACCCTCACACTCGGTCTGTATTCATGGTCGTTGGCAATGAGGAAGACAACAATGAAGCTCTCAGACGTATCGAAGTCCTCGAGACAAAGATAGATATGCTGACGGACAACATGAAGACCTTGTCCTCGGTCATTGTAGGGCCTAAAAAAATCAAGTTGCGCCATGTATTTACTACTCATCAATCAAATTGCACCTAAAAAATTAAGCTGCGCCATTGATATGAAGCTCAAAGATTAAACTGCGCCACTGATTAGGTTGTGCCATATATATCAGACTGCGCCCAGTCACATTGTGCCAAGTCTACGTGACGTCTGACATTTATTGGTCATCATTACCTGACAGCACTGACAACTGACAGCACAGAAAACGAAGAAAATCTCTTCGCATCCACCGAATTGTGCTGCTCGAGGAGATTGGATTGACAGCTGTCCTGTACGACTTATGAGTTGCGCCTAGGCGCAATCTAAATAATTTTTTTTGTTACGCCTAGGCGCAATCTGAACAACTTTTTCTCAAAAGCTGCCACGTGCCTATGCATTAAGTTGCACCTAGGCACAACCCCATCAGGCGTTGTTTGACTTGTTGACTGAAGCTTGCACAACCTAATAAAGTTGAGACAGCTTTCATTTCTAAAGAAGGATGACGTGGCGCACATGCTACTAATCTCTTAAGACTTGTCTACTATTCTATACACGACCACGCGCATCTCAAAAATATGATGCCACGCGTTTAAATATAGTTAGTACACGATTGTTAATCGAATGAAAGTTAGCGCAACATCAGGTTGGCGCAACCCAATGTGGCGCAATCCAGCCTCGCGCACATCAGAATAACTGCTAAAACAGTTATTTTTAGAACTCTATAAATAGAGTTTCCAATCATTGTTAAATCATCACACAGAGATCAAGAACTCTTGCAAAATTGTTGCTGCATTCTCCAGAGGCTCTAGTCTTCAAGTTCACATAGTCCAATGGATAAAGTGATCATCTTCTGATCAGATTCCTACAGTTGTACTTCCCCAGAGTTTAAATTATACTCTTGTACTCTTTTCAAAAGTTTGAAATAAAATAACTTTTTATTTTTTACAAATAAAATGGCGACTCTGCTGGGGACGACTTTCTCCTCCGACGAGAAGGTGACAACTCAATGTGATACTGCGACGATCGGCAAGACGCAGAAGACTCTGGTTGTTCAAGTCAACTAGACAGCCTACGAGGATATGATTAGCACTAAGAGCAACAAGCGCACTGTGGCTATCACCAAGAACAGGACTGTGTCGGCTCCTAAGTCTCCCACAGTTGCTGTTGCCCAGGCGCAACCTGAGCGCTCAGTGGCCAAGACACAATCTGTCTCAGTGGCCCAGGCACAGCCTATTTCTGTTGCCAGTACACAACCCATTCATTCTACTACCAAGGCGCAGTTCATTTGTTCTGCTGCCAGAGTGCAACCCACTCATCTTATTGCCAAAGCACAGTCTACTCACTTTACTGCCAAGGCGTAGTCCACTCAGCTTGTTGCCAAGGTGCAGTCTATTCACTCTGTTGCCCAAGCGCAACCTACTCATCTAGCTGCCAAGGCGCAACCTATGCATTATGTTGCCCAGGCACAGTTTGCACACCATGCTGCTCTGGCACAACCCAAAGGAACTAGTCTTTTGGCTATTCCCTCTTTTTCTCCAGTTCTGAACTTGGAGAAGCAATGTTCTAGTGCTAGCACTAGACAGGACAAAGGGAAGGGTCCTTTGTCCTCAGCTTGCGCAAGCTGCGTCTAAGATGGTTCAACAACAAAATGGAGGGAAACGCTTCTTAGCTAACCCTCTACAAAATAAAAGAAAGCACCCTTTGGTCTTTTCTAAAACTTTTCTGGTCTATGACTCAGAGGAGGATATATAAGATTTTATTCCTTTAAACAGAGGTCTTCGGATCTCTAATATCGGAAAGAATACTGATCAAAGAGGCATCTTGCCTACCCCTATGGGGTCTAGTCAAGATCTTCCAACCTTGCAAATTTCAAGATCTAAGCAAGAAAAATTGAAAGTATCTCAAATAGAAGCACCTGGAGCATAATTTTCTGATCTACGCGCTTATCTCAATAGGCGTCATCCAGTATTAACTTTGGTGAAACGTAAAAACCCTATGCCAAAGGCTAATCTGTACCAGAAGCCACAGTTTGAAAAGAAAGACCCAACCACTTATGCTAATAAGTTGAGTACCTCTTTGTATACGCAGGGTACTAAACATCTGAAGAATAGGAGACATATTCCTAACATCATAAAGGAATATGTTCCTCCGAATTCTTCTCGTCCTGTAGTGGTAACTGATCTCCGGGAATGTCTTACACAAAGACGGAAGATTGCGAGGATGTCTCCTTCACCTCTAAATCATTCTTCAGATCGCCACTGCCTTCATGAAGTCGTCATCAAGTGTTGTTGCCAATCAGCTAGATGATCTGTCTTCGATCGTCTGAATTATGGTTCAACTCCTGAACCTATAATAGAAGATGAATATGAGCTATTATATGCTTCTGTTAACATGACTTCTCAAGGCACTGGGGGTAGGAAACGTCCAAGATGTAATACATCCCGTAATCCCAGTCAGCAATACTTAGATCGGATTCATGCATCCAGTGAAGGGGTCTTTCAATATACCAGATCAAGAAATCAAAATTTGAACCAAGGTGTCTTTAATCAAGAAGATCCCCCCATCGCTCATCTAGGAGAAGACTCTTTTTCGAAGTTTGATGTAGATAGTAAAAGTTCTGAACAAACTATCTTGTCAATAGCAGCAAGAGAGGTAACGGCATATACCGTTACAGAAGATCAAGATGGCTCTACTTCAGCCAGTCTGGAGTAACGAATTGTTGCACTAGAGGACAAATTGAAGACCATGGTTGAGATGGTCATAAGTATGCACACTATAATCGTGGCTCAACATACAGTGCCACCGATTATAAAACCTGTTACCAATCCTGAGCTTATAGCATCTTCTGTACCTGTTAATGTTGGTCTGGGGGTACCACCTCCTCAGGTTGCTTCTATACCAATTTAAGCTGATCCCAGTCAGTCTGGTGCAGGGGGTGGTAATTACCACACCGTTTCTCCTTCCAACACTTCTAACCAATCCACCAATTCCCAAACATCAGGAGATGCTAATGAGGCTGTAAAACTCTTACGCACTCAGTTTGAGGCTTCAAGCAGAAGGATGGCCTACAAAGACTGGGCATAAAGAAACCATATTCTACAGAGTGGAAGGAGGTTCCATTCCCACATAAATACAAGCTCCCAACCATTACGCTGTTTGATGGCAGCACTTCTCCAAGTCAGTACATCAATCACTTTGAAGTGATGACTGACTAACTACAGCCAAATGATGCTCTCCTTACCAGAGTGTTCGTCGGTTGTTTAGCCGGTGCAGCATACGATTGGTATCGTAGTTTGCCAGACGGCTGTATAACATCTTTTGCCGGTTTCAAGCAAATGTTCTTGGAACGGTTTTATGAGGGAGTCAACGACATGACAATGTCTGCCCTCATTAAGATCAAACAAAGGCACAATGAATCTATGGAGAGTTTTATTGAAAGATTCTGCCGTAAGACACTTAAAATGCCTTTAGGAACTCCATTTGCTGTAACAATAGACACTTATAAATCAAACTTGTTGCCTATTATCAGTATGTGGACGGGATCTACACAATTCTAGGATTGGCCTTCTTTTAGAGGTCAATGCCGAAAAGTTCAAACAGTTAGGAGTTCAGATGACTCATCCTAATCAAGATGAACATTCTACACTCGGGGGTAATAATCGCCAGAATAAGCGTAAGGGTAAAGAAATAATGGCCATCAATCTCAAGGGCAAGGAGTCTTTGGCTGTCAACGTCACTCAGACAGCATCCACTCCATCAGCACCACCGCAGAAGATGCCTCGTCCAAAAGAAGAGTATTCTTTCGATGAAGATGATACTTTAAGCATCTTCGATTGCTTGATCAAAAGCAATAAGCTTCAACCTCCAGAGGCAAAACGACCAGAAGAAGTGGGTAAAACTGATCACCCTAAATATTGTGTTTCTCACAGATTTATAGGGTATCCAACCAGAGCTTGCTATGTACTCAAGGGCAAAATCCAGGAGATGGTCAACTCTGGAGCGATTACTTTTCAGCAGGATGAAAAGACGGTGACTGCTAATGTTGTCTCTGTACAGTTTGGTGACTTTCTACCACAACTTGTGCAAGATGGCGTCGTCCCCATTCCAAGGACTACTCTCGAGATCGTGAATCTCCCACCTCCTCAAAATGAAGGTCTTGTTCCACTATCAACTGACAGAGGGGAGATTATGTGGATTCACCCAGATCTGGTAGCAGATTTTGAAACTCCTTCCTCTTCTAAGAAAAAGAAGCACTCCAAATCTAAATCTAAGAACTGTAACATGGTGTCTTTTGAATCAGTAGCAGAAGAAGAAATTCTAATTGGTACTAGATCAGGGAAACCCTATCTTCGAGAATATCCCAAAACTCAAGAGAATCTTGCCCCATCTTCTGATGCTCCTCCTACATCATCTTCTCCTGTTGAGAATATACCATCTACATCCCTGCCGGTGGTTGAACCAACTCCTCATAAACCGACATCAGTAGATAAGGGAAAACAACCTGTTCGCTTTGATAAAGCATTGAAAAAGTCCTCATCTTTTAGACTTGAAAAGCCATATAATTTTGACAAATTGGCTCAATTGGCCAATATCCCAGCAAAATTGTCAATCTTTGAACTCTTACGTCTCTCAAAAGAAACTCGAGAGACGTTAAGTGAAGCCTTGATGCAGGCTGATGCTTGTCTTACTCTTCTCAAGAAACCTAAAAAAAAGCCAGTCAGTTGTGCACATTGTCATAGTGTATTTGAGTTAATGCCCAATATTACCTTTACATAAGATGACATGTTGTTAGAAGACAATCGTCATGATCGTCCTCTCTATTTCTCGGGGTATGCGGACACCATGAAAGTTGATCGTATTCTGATTGATCCAGGGTCTGCTCTTAGTATCATACCGAAGTCTTTGCTGGATGCTTTGAAGATGCCAGTGCATAACCTCTCTACAACTATCACTACCATCCTGGGGTTCAATCAAGAAAGAAGTGACCCTTTGGAGAAGATATGCCTAAAACTTCAAATTGGCAATCTTCGTACAAAGGTGACTTTCTATGTAATTGACAATCATGGCTCATACAATGCTTTGTTAGAAAGACCATTTCCCTATGAACACAATATTGTACTTTTTACTCTCCATCAATGTTTCAAATATGTGGATAGTAATAGAGAAGTCCAAAAAGAGGTTGCAGATCTGAATCCTTTCAAAGGAGTTGAAGCATACTGCAACGATTCTCATATGTACAAGGAGGAATTCATGAAGGTGGTACTGGCAATGGATATAGATAAAGAACAGAAGTATAAACCAAATGATACTCTAGTGATCCCTGTCAAAGGGCGTACTTGCTTTCCTCAGTCGTCCAAACCACTGACTATCTATCTTCCTTTCCATGAGAAATAGCTTCTTGGTGATAGTAAGGAACAAAGGGAGCTCACCTCTTCTGAGCCACTTGTAATCGACCTTCGTCGTAAGAAGCCCCCTCCTCCTTCTCGTTCTTCTTCTTCCCCTCTTGTCATTAATCTGACTAAGCCTGCTAAGGCTAAAGTTCCTGTTGTAAATGATGATGTAAAAATCAATAAAGCATCTCCTTTGCAGTATATTGATGTCTCTTACTATGCTCAATGTTACTTGGATATGCTAAATAGCTTTAAACTACTTACAATAGGAGTCGTATCATCTCTACGAAATGTGGTATCCTTGGATTCAATACAAGAGTCATACTTCTTAGTACCGTCTCGAAAGAAAGATGAAAGGCCTATATTCTTTAATAAAAGAGAGGAACAAAAAGTCATTCTCTATAATGATAATAGAGATGATACAGGAAGACTACAATTACGTCGCTATAGTCCACAATCTAAAGCAATCATCCGTAAAATGGGTTATGATTTCAAAACAGGCCTCAACAACGGTAAAGAAAGACGAACTCCCCTTCGTATCTCTGTTTCAAAAGAAAAATCACAACAATACCACAGTAAAACGAAGCGGGGACTAGGTTACACTTCACAACTTCCAACTCCAGAACCTTCTGAATCTGATGAAGAAGAACGATCTAACTCTTCTGATTCTATCTCATGGGATTCTGATACCAGCATTGGTCATGTTCATAGGGTGATGATATATTCTAACATGGTGTCTGCCGAATTCTCGGAAGATGATGAAGATGACATTGAAGAAACTCTTGAAGTGGACCCTTGGGCACAAAGGATGGACAATCAGTAGGAACTTTGTTTTGAACAACGAGAGCCACCTACTGAGGATCAGCTAGTCTAAATCAATATCGGAGAGAAGGGCGTATCACGACCAATCTTTATTAGCAAGAATCTCCCTGAGAGTGACAAACAAGAATTAATTTACCTTATTCGTGATTATATTGATATCTTCGCTTGGAGTTATGAAGATATGCCGGGATTAGATCCTCAAGTCGTAACTCATAAGCTTAACATCCTGCCAAATGCTAAGCTGGTCAAACAACAACAACGGACATTCAAGCCTAAAATGATGGATGCGATTGATGATGAAGTCAAAAAGCTCATAGCTTGTGGTTTTATCAGAGAAGAACAACATCCTGACTGGGTAGCCAACGTTGTACCAATCTTGAAGAAGACCGGAAAGGTTCGAGTTTGTATAGATTTTTGGGATCTCAATGATGCTTGCCCTAAAGACAAATTCCCTCTCCCAATTACTGACGTCATGATTGACAATACATGTGGATTCGAACGAATTTCTTTTATGGACGGGTTTTCTGGATATAATCAAATTCGGATGAATCCTGAAGATGAAAAACATACTTCGTTTCGTACACCTCGTGGAGTATACTGTTATACAGTCATGCCGTTTGGTCTTAAGAACGTAGGTGCAACATACCAGCGGGCTATAAGTACTATTTTTCGAGATCATTTGCGGAAGACCGTTGAATGCTATGTTGACGATATTGCTGTCAAAAGTCATTTAAAGGAAGATCACATTCAAGACTTAAGAACTATTTTCAATCTAATGTGCCAGAATCAACTCAAAATAAACCCCACCAAGTCTTTCTTGGGTGTCTCTAGTGGCAAATTTCTCGGCTTCGTCATTACCTCTAAGGGTATACACATTGATCCCGAGAAGATCAAAGCCATTCAAGAGATGCGTCCTCCACGCTGTAGGAACGAAATCGTAAAGCAGAATACTCTAGAGGGGGGAGGTGAATAGAGTAGGCAGCAGAATATTGCTAATTAAAAACTTGTTAGCAGTTAGATCACAGATATAATAATAATCAAAAAAGTAAATAACATAAATTAAAAGTGATCAGAAGGAAAACGCAAACACCGAGATTTATACTGGTTTCCCTCTTGTGAGGACTAGTCCAGTCGGAAGAACTCTAGCTTCCAGTTGAATCCACTATTGAAAAATCCTGCAAGTTTTCATACGAAGTCCTTGCAAGTTCTACAGACGCGAGCTTTGATACGAAGAACTCGACCAACTTCAATTGTGAAGAGTTGAATCTTCTATCAAGCCTCTGATTACAATCGCTCTGAAACTTCTAGACCGTACCGCACTGGCAAATCGAGTAGAGGATTGTAACTGGCTTGGGTTTGAAAATGAAAGCTTTTAAGAACTCTTTGGAAGAATGTAAGCTCAGGAAGAGAAGAGATTGAAAGTGAATTGGTGATTTGAAATGATCGAAATACTTCTCTATTTATAGTTTTTCCAAAGACAGAACTCTGACAGAATTCGGGCAGAATTCGGACAGAACTCTTTTTAACAAACCGCAACTGAAGGATGACCAAGTTCAAAAACCCAACGTTCACTAACGTTCCAAATGACCGAACTTTGGCCGAGTTCTCCTGAGGTTCTGCCAGTTCATTTTTGGAGAAAATAAATTTTGGCTTTTTGAAAAATCCTTCAGAAGCTTTTTGTAAAAAGAATGTTTTTTAAAAACGTAGGTCATTTATAAAGAATAGGATGGTTTTGAAAAACGTTTTAGGATAGCCTATTTGCCAGTACGACTCGGTGTACAATGTATTCCTAGACTCAATAAAATAAAAAATTACATAGCATAACAGGAAGTACATTCTGAATGGCAAACAGCTTCGAAACAGCTTCAGTCTTGAACATAGTAAATATCCATTGTTGAGCAGTGTCCAAAACGTTGTAGGTAAACATCTGAGTTGACTTACAATTAAATCGAGACAGAGTTTGATCAATTATTAAAATCAGGTTTGACCATGACCAATGGACCAACAATCTCCTCCATTTTGATAATTGACAAACCTTGCCGATATAACATCTAAGCTGGAATCAATTCAAAATAGTAATCAAAAGAAATTGAAGAAATTGTTCATAACCTGTATTCACGAAAATGTTAGATCCTTATTTCTCCCCCGTTGTCAGTTAGCAAAATAATTGCAAAAGAGAAAGCTCCCCCGCAATCAATGCATAAGTAACAAACAGTGAAGAAACACAATAAAATAAATAAATAAATAATCATGACAGGCATGGTATAAACAGTAAATATAGTAAGAGAAACAGATAGACTATAGAACAACACAGACATGTATTTGTCACAGGCAGTATTTAATAAAGTGCGAGAATAATATTGAAACAAATAAAGTGCTGAAAAATAGACTAAGATGCCAAAACTGAGGCATAATCAAAAACCATGTCTATGAATAGTCACATAATAGAAAAAGTGCTAATAATAACTAAAAGGTACTGATAATAACTAAAAAAAGTATTGATAAAATCTTGGAATGTCGGAACATTTCCAAGTAAATATAAGACAAAAGTAACAGTCTCAATATCTAACATCTCATAAATCATCATCATCCTCATCATCAATGTCATCAGCTACAGCTCCAACATGTCCAGAAGGACCAGCTCTAGAAGTACCAGCGCCAGAAGTATGAGGAGTGGCACCAGCGTAAAACTCACCGACATAGTCACAAGGAGGGGCACGAGCAGTACGATACCAATCATAGGCATTTTCTAGCTGGAACAGAGAGTGGACCGCCTCGTCGTTAATACGGTAGCCAGAAACAGAAGGGTTTCGAGGTAGAGAGCTAGCAGAATGACCCGTCTGTGCAAACCTCAGATCGACGAAGGAGTTGGCAATCACCTGGAACTGAGTCATATCACGGAACTCGTGTTCCCTAGAGGTCTCAACATAAAAAGACTACAGATCTGATAAGTGCTGATGTATACCCTCAAATGTCATAGGGTAAGAATGAGGAGGAATAAGTACTGTAGGAGCTGTGGGAGTAGGTGCAGGAGGAGTAGGTGCAGTAGGTGGAGGAACAGTGGCAATGCTGCGACAAGAGAGTTTGAGAAACTTGGGCACGGGGTCGACAACACAAGTAGATAGGTCAATATCAAATCTCTGAAAGATGCGTGGAATAAGCATCGCATAAGATAGGTTGCGGTCTCTCCCGCGACATCTACCCATCATCTGGATGATAGTCTTAGGGGGCAGAAAAAAGGAATCCCCTTAAGAATATGATAAAGAGCAGAGAGCTCAAATGCAGTGACATCATCTTTAGAAGTAGATTTTGGAAGTAAGGTGGAATAGATGATGCGATATAATTCGTAGTTAAACAAGTTCAAGTTATTAGCTTTGAACTTTCCAGGACGAGTGCGTACGGGCGCACAAAGCTCATTCTTGAAACTAACGAGTGTCGTACCATCAGGAAAATCAAAATCAGTGATGTCATCGAGTGGGGCACCTTCGTTTGGGATACCAAGGATTTCCACTAACGTTTCATTAGTGAATTCGATATCAATTCCTCCGACACGTGTTCTTGCTGTAAAAGTGTCTAACACGAAATTACAATAGAATAATCTAATGGCATTAGTGGCAATGGGGAATTGTAAGGTGATAAAATGTTGAAACCCTAATACCTCAAAGTAAGGGTGGTGATCCGAAAAAATAGTCCATTTAATCGGCGATCCGCTAGAAACCCTAAGTATTGAAAAATGGAGGAGAGAAGGGATTATACCTTCCAAGAATTGGATATGTTGTAGAGGATGACGTTCTCCGCATGAATCCAAAGTTTGGATGAGAAACTCCACAAGGATTGGAAGAACAAGGATAGAAAAGAAGCTAGGGTTTCGAGACGCGGAGGCTGCTGTTATGAGGGTGTGGGGAAGAATGAAGAAGAAGGAAGCCTCGGGTTCGTGCTGGTACATATATATACCCAGCCGAACTCTGGCCGAATTCGGACCGAACTCGGGCCGAATTTGCCAAAGGTTGCCTGGCTATATATATATATATATATATATATACATATATATATATATATATATAATTCAAATGAGGCCACATTCTTTTTCATTAATTCGTTTCAAATGTTTAATTCAAAGTTTAGTAATTTTAAATCTCAAAATAATATAATTAATATTATTTTATAAATTAATATTATTTACTCAGTATCTGTCTCAGATTAGCTGTAGAAGTACTGTTCCAGCTAACGGAGGTTCACCGGGGAACTCTTAAGTACCGCTTCGCTTCGATCGTAGTCGTGGTGACAGACAGACTCTTTTTGGGCTTGTCTCGAAAACAATTTTTGAGTATCGAATAAATTAATTAATAAAACAAAATTATTTAATATTATTGACATCTAAAATGCCTAATTTTCGACGTAAATAATTGAAACGATCTTTCGCTAGAGGTTTTGTGAGTATGTCAGCTAATTGATTCTGTGTGTCTATGTATACAAGGTCTATATCTCTATTTTGTTGATGATCTCTAAGAAAGTGATGCGAATCTCGATATGTTTAGTACGAGAATGACATACTGGATTTTTAGTCAAATTAATAGAACTAGTGTTATCACAGAAAATGGATATGTGTGTAAAATACAATCCATAGTCTTCTAAGGTTTGTTTCATCTACAAAATTTGTGCACAACAACGTCCTGCGGCGATATACTCAGCCTCGGTTGTTGATAATGCAACAGAATTTTGCTTTTTACTAAACCAAGAGACTAGAGCTTTTCTTAGGAAATGACATTTGCCGTTAGTGCTTTTTCTATCTACTTTGCATCCGGCAAAATTAGCATCGAAATAACCGGTTAGGTCAAATGACGTGGATTTGGGATACCATAAGCCGACAGAAAAAGTGCCTTCAAGGTATCGGAAGATACGCTTAACTGCGCACAAATGTGATTCCTTAGGATTATCTTGAAAACGAGCACATAAACAAATACTAAACATAATGTCTGGTCGACTAGCAGTTAAATATAGTAAGCTACCAATCATACCTCGATACTTACGTATGTCGACAGGTTTACCTTGTTCATCAATATCAAGCTTGGTTGAAGTCGCCATTAGAGTGCTAAGTGGTTTTGCTGTTTCCATGTCGAACTTCTTCAATAGATCCTTTGTGTATTTTGCTTGATTTATGAACGTTCCATTGTTGGTTTTTTTGATTTGCAGTCCGAGAAAGAATTTCATCTCTCCCATCATGCTCATCTCAAACTCATTCTGTATACACTTTGAAAATTCTTGACAAAGAGATTCATCAGTAGATCCAAAGATAATATCATCTACATAGACTTGAATCAAAAAAATATTATTATTCAAATATTTTATAAATAAACTAGTATCAACCTTTCCCTTTGAAAAACCGTTATCAAGTAGAAAAGTGCTTAGACGATCGTACCAAGCACGAGGGGCTTGTTTTAAACCGTATAAAGCTTTCTTCAACTTGAAAACATATTCAGGAAATTTGAAATCAGTCAAACCGGGTGGTTGAGCTACATAAACCTCTTCTTTTATAAAACTATTTAAAAATGTGCATTTGACATCCATTTGAAATAATTTAAAATTATGAAAACATGCAAATGCACATAACATGCGAATGGATTCTAATCTCGTAACTGGGGCATAAGTCTCATCGTAGTCGATACCTTCTTCCTGATTGTATCCTTGAGCTACGAGTCGAGCCTTATTACGAGTCACTAAACCATTCTCGTTCAGTTTATTTCGGAATACCTATTGTGTGCCAATGACCGGATGATCAATAGGCTTGGGAACAAGTTCCCAAACTTGATTCCGTTCGAATTGGTTTAATTCCTCTTGCATAGCATCTAACCAAAAATTATCACTACATGCTTCATCAATATTTTTGGGTTCAAACTACGAGGCAAAAGCAACACAAGAAGCTATATCTTTATTAGAGGAACGAGTACTTACACCCTTGGTAATCTCACCAATTACCAAGTCCTTTGGATGACTAGCCAAGAATCTCATCTCTTTTGGTATAGTCTCAAGATTGCTAGTTCCGGCTTCTTTGCTTGGAGGTTCATCTGATGCCTGATGTGATGGTTCTGCATCTTTGTGTGAAGGTTTTGCAGTAGCTGTACTTGGTGCGATTATGTCCTCATTGTCATCATCGTCTAAGTGTTGATTTAGCTCATCAAACTTGACGTTGATAGATTCTTCAATGATTATGGTTCTTTTGTTGAAGACTCTATATCCTTTGCTCTTTGCTGCATAACATAAAATATACCTTCATCGGCCTTTTCATAAAATTTACTCAAATTATCTTTAGTATTAAGAATAAAGCATTTACAACCAAAGATTTTGAAATAAGAAACATTTGGTGTTCTATCAAACCATAATTCATAGGGAGTCTTCTTCGATATAGGTCGAATTAGAACCCTATTGAGAATATAGCAAGCTGTATTTACAGCTTCAGCCCATAAATATCTAGGTAGACTAAACTGGTTCAATATAACTCTAGCCATTTTAGATAGAGTTCTGTTCTTACGTTCCACAACTCCATTTTGTTGTGGAGTCCTAGGGCAAGAGAATTCATACAGATAACCGTGTGTGTCACAAAATTGCTTGAATTCTGTATTCTCAAATTTGCCGCCATGATCACTACGAATGCGAGTAATCATGAACCCTTTTTCATTCTGTACTTTTTTGCAAAAGGTGACGAATTTTGATAATGCATCGTTCTTGCGTGCAAGAAAATAAACCCATGTATATCTAGAAAAATCATCTATAATGACAAATGCATATAACTTACCACCTAGACTAGCAATTCTGCTGGGTCTAAATAAGTCCATATATAACAATTGTAAAGGTCTAGTGGTACTTACAGTATTCTTGGATTTGAATGCGGATTTGGTAGCTTTGTTCTTTTCACATTCACTACATACCGCATCCTTCTTGAAAGAAATATCCGGTAAGCCGCGTACCAACTTCTTCGTAGATAATCTTGAAATTGTATCCATGTTTGTATGACCGAGTCTTATACGCCATAGTTGACTCTCAATACTTTTGGCTATCAAACATCTACCTGTATTGTTAGCATCTTCCAACAAATAGAATACAAATATATTGTCTTCCCTAATACCTTCAAATATAGTACTGCCAGTTGAACTATCAATAATATTACATTTATCTTTTACGAAGTTAATGCCATAACCGTGATCAGCTAAATGGCTTATGCTGAGCAGATTATGTTTTAACTCGGTAACAAGACAAACATCTTTAATCACTGGATAGGGAGCCTTACCAATATCACCGATATCGATTATGTACCCTCTCAAATTATTACCGAAGGAGACGTATCCTTCTTTATTCCTTTTCGACAGTGTTGCAAATAATGAAGCGTCATCGGTTATGTGCCGTGAGCAACCGCTGTCGAGGATCCATTTGCTCCTAGCATGTGAAGGGTGTCCCACCTACAAAATAATTTACAGATAAAACTTTTGGTACCCATTTCTTGTAGGGTCCTGACTGGTTAGTTTTTGATATCCATGCATAAACATTTAAATCTACTAACTTTCTGATTCTACATGCAGAAGATATATGACCAATGAGGCCACAATAATGACATTTAGCATGTTGAATGTTGAAAGTAGTGTGAGGTGCATGATTGGTAGGTTTTGGTTTTCTAGTATAGAAGAATGCATGCCTATTAGTCTTCTTGGGCATAGTCTTGGTATGGTTTGGTCTGACAGTGTTGGGCGTGTTCCGATGATTCGGTAATTGACACGTGTTAGAATAGGAAGCAGCAACTTCAGGCCGTTTTCCTAAACTAATTTCTAACTTTTTGGAAGTGTCATATAATCTAGTATAGTCAGATGTGAGTGATTCTAATCTGACATGTGCACACTGGAGACTCTTTCTTTCCTTAGATAGGTCTTCCTTTAACTGGATAATAGTTTGGTCTTTTTCTTCGGATAGCTTAACAGTCTCGTGTAACAACAATTTAATAGAAGAAAGCTCACCATACTCATTTGAAGAGTCACTATCTCTAACATGATCTAGTAGGTCGATAAGCCTTCCTCTTTCACCTTTGTACTCTTTGAGTACCTTCTTAGAGGTTTCATATTTGCTACGCAGTTTCCTGTAATCATTTAACAGTTCACTGAAAGCCTCTCCTAGTTGCTCAAAGGTGAAATCATCATAAGGGTCAAATAGAGGATTAGTGATTACCTGATCGCAAGCCATCAAGCACACATTTGCAGCGTCATCTGATTGTTCATCTTCTGAGTCGCTGGCTTCACTTTCATGCCATATGCTTGTGTTGACATACTTTCTTGATGTCGATTTCTTCAGGTAGCCTTTGTCATATTTGCTGTTTTTCTTTGATAATGATGCTGTTGGACAGTCTTTCTTCATGTGTCCTTTCTTCTTGCATCTATAGCAAATAGGATCTTCTTTGTTGTTATTGTTGTTGTTGTTGCTGTCTTTTGTTCTTCTGTTAAATATCATGAACTTCTTGAACTTTCTTACCAGAAGAGCTTGATCTTTAGAGTCGGAGTCGTAGTCGCTGTCGTCGGAATCATCTTCGATGGTTCTTCTATGTTGAGCCTTGAGAGCGATCGTCTTCTCTGACTTCTCCTTTGTTGTAGCATCTTCAAAGTCTTGAAGTTCTAACTCGTGAGAGAGTAGCTTACCCATGAGTGTTTCTAGAGACATTGTTGAGAGGTCGTTCCCTTCAATAATTGTTGTAGCCTTTGGAATCCAGTTCTTTGTAAGGGCTCGTAGAAGTTTGCGAATCTTCTCATGGTTACTGTAATCCTTGCCTAGTGAGGACAAAGGATTTACAATATCAAAGAATCTTGTAAACATCTGAGTGACTGATTCACTTGGCTTCATTTTGAACGCCTCATACTCCTGAGTAAGTCTGCTGATCTTTGACTCCTTGACTTGTGTTGTTCCTTCGTGAGTTACTTCGAGAAGTTTCTACACTTCGTTTGATGTTGTGCAAGTAGACACCCTGTTGAATTCAGTTCTGTCTAAAGTACAAAATAAAGCGTTAATAGCACGTGCGTCAAGACTGACCTTTTTCTTTTCTTCCTCTGTATATTTGTCTTGGGGTTTTTCAGCTAAAACACCATCAACATTAATACGAGGTGGCTTTTTATAACCATCAATAACTACAGACCATAAGTCAAAATCAAGAGATTTCAGAAAGAAACTCATACGTGTTTTCCAATAAGTGTAGTTTGTGCCGTCAAACAGTGGAGGTCTGTTTGTGGCTTGGCCTTCACTTGTGAATTTCATAGTTGCCATGTGTAATGCTGTGATCTATATAACAATTGAATATAACTGCAATTTTACCTTGCTTTACCTGTATAACCCACTCTGATACCAATTGTAGGAACGAAATCGTAAAGCAGAATACTCTAGAGGGGGGATGAATAGAGTAGGCAGCGGAATATTGCTAATAAAAACTTGTTAGCAGTTAGATCACAGATATAATAATAATCACAAAAGTAAATGACATAAATTAAAAGTGATCAGAAGGCAAACGCAAACACCGAGATTTATACTTGTTTCCCTCTTGTGAGGACTAGTCCAGTCGGAAGAACTCTAGCTTCCAGTTGAATCCACTATTGGAAAATCCTGCAAGTTTTCATACGAAGTCCTTACAACTTCTACAGACGCGAGCTTTGATACGAAGAACTCGACCAACTTCAATTGTAAAAAGTTGAATCTTCCATCAAGCCTCTGATTACAATCGCTCTGAAACTTCTAGACCGTACCGTACTGGCAAATCGACTAGAGGATTGTAACTGGCTTGGGATTTGAAAATGAAAGCTTTTAAGAACTCTTTGGAAGAATGTAAGCTCAGAAAGAGAAGAGATTGAAAGTGAATTAGTGATTTGAAATGATCGAAATACTTCTCTATTTATAGTTTTTCCAAAGACAGAACTCTGACAGAATTTGGGCAGAATTCGGACAGAACTCTTTGTAACAAACCGCAACTGAAGGATGACCAAGTTCAAAAACCCAACATTCACTAACGTTCCAAATGGCCGAACTATGGCCGAACTCTGGCCAAGTTCTCCTGGGGTTCTGCCAGTTCATTTTTGGAGAAAATAAATTTTGGCTTTTTGAAAAATCCTTCAGAAGCTTTTTGTAAAAATAATATTTTTAAAAAATGTAGGTCATTTATAAAGAATAAGATAGTTTTGAAAAACATTTTAGGATAGCCTATTTGCCAGTACGACTTGGTGTACAATGTATTCCTAGACTCAGTAAAATGAAAAATTACATAGCATAACAGGAAGTACATTCTGAATGGCAAACAGCTTTGAAACAGCTTCGGTCTTGAACATAGTAAATATCCATTATTGAGCAGTGTCCAAAACGTCGTAGGTAAACATCTGAGTTGACTTGTAATTATATCGAGACAGTGTTTGATCATTTATTAAAATCAGGTTTGACCATGACCAATGGACCAACACACGCAACCTAAAAGAGCTACGAGGATTTCAAGATCGACTTGCGTACATCAGACGGTTCATTTTGAATTTATCTGGACATTGCAGACCATTTACTCAATTAATGAAGAAAGGTGTATCTTTCGTTTGGACGGAAGAATGTCAACGAGCATTTGATAACATAAAGCGGTATTTAATGAGCCCACTGGTTCTTGTATCACCGATTTCAGGAATACCTTTCTTAATGTATCTCCGGACAATGGATCATTCGTTGGGAGCTTTGCTAGCTCAGAAGAAAAAGGTAGGTCATGAACAAGCCATCTACTACCTTAGCCGGACAATGATTGGAGCTGAACATCGTTATAGTCCAGTAGAGAAGGAATGCTTAGCCTTAATGTTTGATATTCAAAAGACAAGGCATTACATCATCAGCCAAACCATTCATGTTATTTTTCGAGTTAATCCTCTTCGGGTCTTAATGAATAAGCCAAGTACACTCAATTCTAGGCTTGCTACATGGGCCATATTATTAGAACAGTATGATATGGTTTATGTTCCTCAAAAGTCTATGAAAGGTCAAGCACTTGCTGACTTCTTAGCAGCTCATCCTATCCCTGAAACATCTAAACTCTATGAAAAGATTCCAGACGAAACATTGGAATCAAATATGATCTCAGAAGAGTTTCCTACTTGGCGGTTGTTCTTTGATGGAGCTTGTAGAATTGGACCTGGAGGTACTTTTGTTACTGGAGTAGGAATTATTCTCGTTTCACCAGATGGATTAGATATTCAAAGGGCTTACTCTTTAGACGAATCATCCTCTAACAATGTGGCAGAATACAATACCTTGCTCATTGGACTCCAATTAGCCAAACAATTGGATATTGAATATCTTGAGGTATATGGTGACTCTAAGCTGATTGTTAATCAGGTTATAGGTATATATGAAGTTCGACTTCAAGATTTGGAACCATACCATGAAGCGGCAACCAGGATAGCTTCTTCATTTAAAGGGTTCTTCATCGAACATGTATGCCGTGCATGCAATACAGAAGCTGTTGACTTAGCTAACCTAGCTGCGGTATTGGCAATTCCAGTCAAAAGATAACAAATATTTGTTATCTCTAATAGAGAACTATTTTGTGTTGAAAGCAACCACAACATTGAATTCAGCAATCTAACTGAAGTCAATGTCATTAGCGAGGACTGGAGAGCACCTTTCATTTATTTTACAGTACATGACATATTGCCAGAAGATCCTAAGGAAGCTACAAGTATTCGTCGCCGATCGTTTCAATTCTTTTATAATCATACTACTAAAACTCTCTATCGAAGAACGTTTGATGGGTTACTTTTGAGATGTCTCGCTGGTAATAAAGCAAAGTAGATATTACGCGAAGCTCACGTTGGTGTTTGTGGAGCACATCAGCCTGGTCCTAAACTACAGGATCGTATTCGACGTATGGGCTAATACTGGCCCTCTATGGTGTCAAATACTATTGACTATGCAAAGAAGTGTCGTGCGCGTCAAATTCATGCAGATTTTATCCACCAACCGTCGGAATTTCATCATCCGACTGCTGCCTCATGGCCCTTCGAAGCTTGGGGCATGGATATAATTGGCCCTATCAATCCTCCTTCATCTAAAGGTGTAACACCCAATTTTTTAAATGAGGGTAATTTTGAAATTTTATAATTTTAATCTTTTATTAATGATATTTAAATCATGATATAATTTTTGGTGATTTTTAATCATTTTTAAAACTATTTAAAACTATGACTTGTAATTTTGGTGTTTTGCTAATGTAATCCTAGAGACAGTCTGCCCTAGAGCCTAGCCATGTGATTAGGGTGTCTCATTTATCATTTTAGCTTGAGGGTATTTTGGTCATTTTGAATTTATTTGAATTTAATAAGATTATTAGAATTTATTGGAATATATGTGAATTTATTATTAATTAAATAATTGCTTGGTGTCTTGTTAGTCTTTAACCTAGAATGGACCTAACCTAGAAGCTTAGACTTAACCCATGGGCTAAGTTAGAATGGTTAACTTAAGTTGTGGCTAGAAAATATCTAGTTAGGATCTAAATAGGGATTTTAGTTAGTGAGACTTGATTTAGTGAAATGGGCCTATCAAAAGTTGAACTTAATTAGCCTAGAGAAGGCCCATAGCCCATTAGACTCAACCCTAACCCTAATTTCATTCATTATGACCAGCCACATAGGGTTTCCCCCCTATAAAGTCATCTCCTCCATGTTCTTGCCTCTTTTGTAATGTTTCAACATTTTGGTAATGTCATTTCTTCCCCAATCCCTAGATTCT
>JANAVB010025598.1:20443639-20476139 GCA_029216955.1 Iris pallida | reverse complement strand
ATGTACATCATGTTCAACCTAAGCCAATTATATGTCATCTCGTACTCTAAATCACTAGTCACTTACAGTTCTTACTTATCATGTATATATTTCCAGTTATCAAATATCTCTCATATTTTCATGTACATCTTCTTACAGCATTTCCTGTATCTTACTCTATTGCATGCTTTATATTTTCTAACTTGATATGAACTGCGTGAGATATTTTGTGCTCGCTCCCGTCCTGACTGGACCTATTGAAAATTTTACAGAGGATGATGAGGAACCCTGCACCCCTTACTATGGAGCTTGTCTAGATGACACTCGCGACCTGGACCCCTGGGGAGGTTCAGGCAGCTGCTGAGGATGATACCCATGCTTAGTGTAGATAGTCTAGTCTGTTCCTTACTTTTATGTTAGTAGTTGTCTGGATTCAGAGTTGTATTATTGTGGAGACTGGTAGTTTATTTTATCTGATGTTTATGGAGATGTTATATTAGACACTTAGACTTCTATCTGATTGTATCCCTGTGGATTCATTTCGTTCCATATCTATCTATCTCTTTATCGTATTCTACCTTAGATGTGATTGAGACTGTGTTGCTATGTCACCTCCATTCGGAGTGTATATACTGTACAGGTACCTTTAGATTGTTAGATGTTGTGACCTAGGACAGCGTTCTACCGTCGATACTGCGACGTAGGCTGGGTGCTGTTACGTACTCGTACCCTCACAGTGGGTGTGGGTCATGACACGTTTTTAGTGGTGGCCCATCAAGGTCGAGTTTATGTAGTAGTATTCGAACTAGAGTATCACTACAGCCTGCAGTAGGATTAGGATATTTTTGAGGGTACTCAATCACACTAGAAAAACTCTTCATCAGATTCCTTTATCTAAATTGTTGCTTATTGACTTCCCTTGAATATAAACTGTCCCTCTTTAAATTTTCGCTTCATTCTCAGAAATTGCTTCTTGTTTTGATCTTTCATGATGGTTATGGAGACACGATCTCATCGCTCCGGTCCGAGGGATACTATCGAGAGGCTGGCCACCTCTCGTCCTGTTCAACAGGGCCTCGAGACCGCAACTTATGTTGTGCCGATTCAGGTTGGCATTTCTGCTACATTGGAGGTGTACCTCCGCCTGTACAGAGACCTTTTCCCGTCATTTCCGATTTCTCTCAGCAGCAGAGGTACCTGCAGCACCAGCAGCAGGCCAGAGGAAACCAGCAAGGGCGAGCTTCACCAGGACAGTCGAGGATGCACAGGCCATTGGAGATCTTGCTGCAGGATTCCGATCTTCTCGATTCCATTTCCACAATTGCCTCTTATAACTATCTTGAAATTCGATTCCATCTGCTCCTTGTTGACTTATCAATTTGTTCTGTTGTTCTTGTGTTACGTTTGTTTTTCTTCTGAAAAAATCATATGGGCTAGGTCACCTCAATCATGGGATCTAGAATCTTCGATAGTCGTGTTAGCTGGCATAGTGAGGACATATAGTCAGATTTTGGACGTAATTCTCGGGTGTAGGAATTTAAGGTTTTCGCCGTCGCATACGGCAATGCGAAAATTTTAAATACCATGAATCTAGAGGAATGTACCTTAGTCAAGGACTCTGTGATTATCGTAGCCTTGCTCACTAGCATGACGAAGACTCCGAGTAACATGATTTTGGATAGACGCATATGATTATCAGATTGTATCTTGAAGGTTTTTGAACATCATACCCTTCTGTTGTTGTAAATAACTTAGGAGTAGGGATATTTTAGTTTTGTAGAGCTTATTCAAAGGTAGTTCCTTCATAGTATAATGATATGATGACTTGTAGAGTGTCTGTACCCTAGAGGTGATAGTTAGCATTGGTGTTAGAATAATAACCCATTGTAGATAATTCTCCTGTTATCTATAATACCAACCAGTTTACATATAGGATGTTAGTATGCCATACAACCTTGATGATTTATTATTGTTTTCCTTTACCCTTCCAGTGAGGCACCCATGACCAGAGCCTGCCCTTGAGTATAGTTGTAGTTTCACTTAAGACTGAGAGTTCTATATATATAGATAGATTGCAAATGATATACTTAGGATATATGTAATGGGTTGTTGTTCCTGAGCTTATGTATATGTGGTATTTAGGATTTGTGTGCTTAGATTTTGGGTATCTAGTTATAGATGACTTGATAGGATTTGGGAAGTTAAGAGTTAATCTATTATAGAGTTTTCTTTTGCTAATTTCTAGTTGCCAACACTTAGATAGCTAGCATAGGTAAAATCCTAAGAAGTTGACCAATTGTTGACCCAGTGCTTGGATGTGGACAAATTTACTAGTTGATGACTAGTGGTTGATCCTTGACTATGTTTGACCTAGAAGGAGTACTACCATCTTAAATTTCGAGGACGAAATTTTTTCTAAGGTGGGTAGACTTGTAACATCCAGTTTTTTAAATGAGGGTAATTTTGAAATTTTATAATTTTAATCTTTTATTAATGATATTTAAATCATGATATGATTTTTGGTGATTTTTAATCATTTTTAAAACTATTTAAAACCATGACTTGTAATTTTGGTGTTTTGCTAATGTAACCCTAGAGACAGTCTGCCCTAGAGCCTAGCCATGTGATTAGGGTGTCTCATTTATCATTTTAGCTTGAGGGTATTTTGGTCATTTTGAATTTATTTGAATTTAATAAGATTATTAGAATTTATTGGAATATATGTGAATTTATTATTAATCAAATAATTGCTTGGTGTCTTGTTAGTTTTTAACCTAGAATGGACCTAACCTAGAAGCTTAGACTTAACCCATGGGCTAAGTTAGAATGGTTGACTTAAGTTGTGGCTAGAAAATATCTAGTTAGGATCTAAATAGGGATTTTAGTTAGTGAGACTTGATTTAGTGAAATGGGCCTATCAAAAGTTGAACTTGATTAGCCTAGAGAAGGCCCATAGCCCATTAGACTCAACCCTAAACCTAATTTCACTTATTATGACCAGCCACATAGGGTTTCCCCCCTATAAAGTCATCTCCTCCATGTTCTTGCCTCTTTTGTAATGTTTCAACATTTTGAAGAAAGAGGTAATGTCATTTCTTCCCCAATCCCTAGATTCTTTATTTTTAATCCTTTTTCACTCTAGTCTTTTGCATATGATCCTAATCTAGCCCTATTTCATGTTCATGGAGAGAAATCTCAGGTTTGAACCAATTTGGAGCACTTGGCCATCAAGGAGAACATCTCCCATTTAAGGCTTTTTCTTACAAATTGCACATATAGGTAAATCCCTATTCCCTCCACCAAATTTCGTTTTCTTTGCATGGATCGGAAGCCCTAGGTGTCCCCTAGCCGTAGATATTGGATTTGTGTCGATTCGTGTCCGTTTGGTGTCTGTATCGGACACATATCACGGTGTATGTGCATGTGTTTGATGAAATGTCACAAAGGTTTTTATTTTCGATTTTTGAAAATCTAATTACATAGAATTATAGATCTATGTGTGTATAATATATTTCGTGAAGACTGACAGTATTTTCGTGTCATTTTTGTGTCAAAAACGGCCGTGGACACGCTGCACGACACCGCGCACGGTTGCCCTGCCTCTCGAGCACTGTAGCGGACACGATACAGAACGTCTTGACACAAAATTTTGTGTGGACACTGTTTAGGTGACTGACACGAGGCTCACCTATTTTCATGGGTTTTTGTTCAGTGGTTTAGGAGTAATCTTGCCCGCACATATTTTGCACTGTCGTGCACAGTCGGCCAGGGACCCTCTGACACAGCGTTCGTGTCCTTCCTAGACACGTATTGGACACATATCAGGACCTTATACACTTAGCCCTATCCTAGGCGAACCTAGGTACACACCCACGTGTTGTGTCGTATTGTGTATCGTGTACTAGACACGAGTGTACATGTACACGAGACAGCATGTCTGTGTGTGCACGAGAATGGTTCATGAGGGTTGGACACGCCGTATCCTGCATGGGTTGACACGATATGACTATGGGGACACAAGCACATGGGGTTGGGATCATTACCAACCTATTAATTTAATTAATTAGTAGTTTTTACATTTGAATTTGTCAATTCCTAATTTTCTGATACATGCATTCAGAATTCTAATTTTCTGAGTTTAAATCCCATTTGTACTGTTTAATTAATGATTAATTTGTCATATTGGATCATGGACATATGTATTAGTACCTGTTAGATTGATTTTACAAGTTAGATAGGTTTTTGCATTGAGATTATAGGATTTTGAATGTGGTTTGGGCTGTTAAATGGATGGACTGATACTCAGTCCAGTTTTCAGTATCCTGAGATTAAATTCCCTGTTAAAACTCTTTAATTAATGTTAATTGGTCATATTGGTTATGAACAAGTGTACTAACTCCTGTTAGTTTGATTTTGCAAGTTAGATTAGTTGTGGTCAAGAGTATTAGAATTCGAACATTGGGATTGGGTTTGGTTTCATGAAAACTGAGAAATGAATTCTTTTCCTTTAAACTAATTGGATGTTATTAGCCATGCTAATTTGAATGTTAGTTCCTATGCATTGTATTGATTTTCTCCTGGAAACCAAATTCAAATCGATTCACTGTTACAGGAATTTAAAACCTGAGAACAGGTTTAGTGAGTTATTGAAACTGTCCTAAAATTTTCCTATTGACTGTCAATATAAATACATGTATCACTCACTGTTTTCCTTGTACACATACCACTGCACACAGGTTATACCATATCACCCTCATTCTATTTACACACTATGAACCAGGGAAGCATTTCGAAACCTGAGAAAGACTATGTGTATACACCCACACTGATTTTCTTCCATGGACACACTAGTTTACTTGCACACCGATCTGAGATTCCCTTCTCTTTCTGAAACCTGAGATTGGTTTCCAAATGGTTTTCATGAGATTGGCTTCTAATTATGATACCTGTTTCATATTAGTTCAGTTCAGTTTTTTCCAGTTTTAGCATTTTATCATTCTCAGTTTTAATATGTTGGGCTGTGAACAACATTCTTAGGTTACTCAAATTCGATTTTAGGTTTTAAGTTCACTTCATGGGTTGATTTGGGTTTTATTGATTTGAAATCAAATTGATTGGGTTTTATTTCATTGAGTAACTAATACAGAAAACTGAAGGTTTTGATACATGAAGGTTTTGATTTGGTGTTTGATTTAGGATTGATCCTCTAATGCATTGATATAATATGAACTTGTTTAGATGTTTTACTAAAACAGAAAACCTTAAACTGAAATGTGAACTTCATGTTCACTCATACATGAAAACAGGGTTATGAAAACTGAAATCCATCTCTCTTACCCCTCTTTCTCCCATTCTATATATGCATACATATGTATGTTCACATATATAGTTTTCCTATATATTTTTATGTATATATATGATTAGTGAATGTGATATTTATATGTACTTAAATATATGGGTGATACAATGTAGAATACAATGTATATAGGCTTGTATGATATGTAAAATAGGTAATACGATATATGCATAAATAATATAGTATGTAAATTGTAGGTTTGATAGCTTGTATAGCCTTGTGATAGTGTGTGAGTGCTAGTCTAGGTTTGGTTAGGCCCAAGAGTTGACTTAACCTAGATTAGACTTGATTGGACCAAGTGTGACTTAGTTTGACCTAGACAGTTGACCAAAGTTGACCAAGAGTTGACTTTGACCTAGTTGACTTAGAATCATGTAGTTTGCATTGTAGATTTCTATTAATTCATTTTGAGTACTTAAATAACATGTTTTACTCTAAATAGGACTTTGTGACACCAGTTCGGACATCTATTCATATCAGTCATTCAGGGTGACAGGCGAGTATATTCTCTGATCGTTTCATACTTGTCACGACTTATATTCTTGCTCTAGATTACTTTACTTGATGCTGTCACGTTATCATCACGGATTGGTACTATATGGATCTTTTCATGGGATGTTATCCCCCTTAGCGGGCGCATCGGATACTTTATGTCGTGTGTTTCATGTACATCATGTATACCTTGCTCTTGCGTTATTCATGTACACTCATGTTCTCTCATGTTCTTTCATGTACACTCATGTACTTTCATGTGCTCTCGTGTACGTTCATGTTTCCTCATGTTTTTCGTGTGTAACCAAAACATCATGTTCGTAACGTAACTTGAATGGATCCTTGTGTATTAATTGTGGGTAGGGGTGAGTATAAATGATCATTGATTTACCCATCACGTTCACTCTGTTACTTTTCATGTTTTATAATGTGCCACACAGCCTTCTTGGCTAGTTTCCCTCATGTTCACTCATGTACATCATGTTCAACCTAAGCCAATTACATGCCATCTCGTACTCTAAATCACTAGTCACTTACATTTCTTACTTATCATGTATATATTTCCAGTTATCAAATATCTTTTCTGTTTTTATGTACATCTTCTTACAGTATTTTCTGTATCATACTCTATTGCATGCTTTATATTTCCTAACTTGATATGATTTGCGTGAGATGTTTTGTGCTCGCTCCCGTCCTGACTGGACCTGTTAAAAATTTTGCAGAGGATGATGAGGAACCCTGCACCCCTTACTATGGAGCTTGCCTAGATGACACTCGCGACCTGGACCCCCGGGGAGGTTCAGGCAGCTACTGAGGATGATACCCATGCTTAGTGTAGATAGTCTAGTCTGTTCCTTACTTTTATGTTAGTAGTTGTCTGGATTCAGAGTTGTATTATTGTGGAGACTGGTAGTTTATTTTATCTGACGTTTATGGAGATGTTATCTTAGACACTTAGACTTCTATCTGATTGTATCCCTGTGGATTCATTTTGTTCCATATCTATCTATCTCTTTATCGTATTCTACCTTAGATGTGATTGAGACTGTGTTGCTATGTCACCTCCATTCGGAGTGTATATACTGTACAGGTACCTTTATATTGTTAGATGTTGTGACCTAGGACAGCGTTCTACCGCCGACACTGCGGTGTAGGCTGGGCATTGTTACGTACTCGTACTCTCACAGTGGGTGTGGGTCGTAACAAAAGGACATCGGTTTATTTTGGCTATAACTGATTATTTCTCCAAGTAGGCAGAAGCTATACCTTTGGCTGAAGTAAAGACTAGTAGTGTCATCAACTTCATCAACCATCATATGATATACAGATTTGGTGTCCCTCGCCGAATCATCCATGATTATGGGCCACAATTCATCAGCCAGAAGTTTAATAGGTTCTGTGATGACAACAGAATCAATAATGTTGCCTCTACGGCCTATAATCCAGCAGCTAACGGATTAGCAGAAGCATTCAACAAGACCATTATCAAACTCCTTAAAAAGTTTGTCTCTATTAACAAACGTAATTGGAGTGATAAACTTGGAGAATGTTTATGGGCATATCGTACTACTGTCCATAATCCTACAGGTTGCACACCTTTTTCTCTAGTATATGGATGTGAAGCTGTCTTACCTCTGGAAATTCAAATTCCATCATTGAGGATCGCCATTGCTAACGAGCTTACTACAGAAAACAATGATCGTCTTCGGCTTCAAGAATTGGAGGCGCTCGACGAGAAAAGGCTACTAGCTCAACAGCATATCGAACTTTATCAAGCCCAGATTTCAAAAGCTTTCAATCGCAAAGTCAGAGTGCGAACATTTCATGAAGGTGAGTTAGTTCTTACAGTCAGACGTCCTATGACTATGACACATATGAGCAAAGGCAAGTTCGAGGCAAAATGGAAAGGGTCGTACGTGGTAAATAAAGTTTTCTCCAATGGAGCCTATCAATTAACAGATATGGATGGCAGAGTGGCTATGATGCCTATAAATGGCAAATTTCTCAAAAATTATTATGTATAAAAGCAAAATGTACTTTATTTCAGAGACATGATGTAAATAAAAGTTCATTTAATTCCAAAAGCATAATGGAGTTACATAATATTAAGGACGAGGAGGAGGCCCCGATCCTTAATGGAGTTACATAATATTAAATACATAGTTCGCCAACAGTTCAAACATCTCATTGTCTGAACTCACAAAAAACTTACAAGCAGCCATCCTTAATGCCTCTTCTTCGGCAGTCTTCCCAGGCTCCACCAGCTTGGTAATCAAGTCCTGTCCTGGTGCAGGAGCAGTTGAGCTTTCACCCCTTTCTTTCTGAGAAGGTACTGGAGGCTCAGCAAGGGGCGTCTCGTTCTTTCCTTCAATCTTCGGAGTGAACAAATCTTTGGAAGACATTTTGTACAGAAAGGAAAGAAATTGACAATATCTACAAAAGTTTTGTTCTATTTATAGACAAAACAACAAGATAGTCAACCTCGAGAACTGATACGACTTTTTGAAAGAAGCCCAACTGTTCAGTTCATTTATAACTGTTCGTTCATTTATAACCGTTCGTTCATTTATAACTGATCATTCATTGTCCTTTCTTCGAAAACCGACGTGATTGTTCATTCATTTATTCTCTTCCTCGAGAGTCGAAATGATTGTTCATTCATTTATTCTCTTCCTCGAAAGTCGACGTGATTGTTCATTTATTTATTCTCTTCCTTGAGAGTCGAAATGACTGTTCGTTTATTGTCTCTTCCTTGAAAATTGTAATGACTGTTCACTTTTCATAACGAGAGTTCACGTTTTCCATATATCTGAATCCTGATTATTTGCATCAGCAACTTGTCACAACCATATTTCTCTTGGATTCTATTTTCCATATCATCACATCAAAATCAAATCATAAAGGAGAGAAAATCATTATTTATTCCTTCTTTAAAAACATAAATACATCTTGATGAAAATCTACTACATCTCGGATTTTCATTCTAAATATAGCAAATGAAGGTCTATTACATCTTTGGATCTTCTTATTGGTTGGTGTCAGTTCTTTGTCATCTCGTCCAGAAGCAGCAAGCCAGACAATGGAATTGACTCTGGTCTTCTCTCTCAGAAAGACGAGAGGAGAACCACAGAGTACAGCAGCTCAAAGATAAGCTGCTGTCAATACAACTGGTGGAGAAAAGATGACCCGTCCTGGGAACTAGGAATGAGATCACCCTTGTGATACGATTCCTAATTCTGTCTCTCCACCATCCAACTCTCATGTATAAAGGCTCTTCCTACCATCTGAGAAAGACCTTTTTTGAACATGAAGAGTCCTGAGATGTCTGATGTGGGTGTCAGAAGAATGCTCTTCATAGCATCCAGGTCATCGATGCCAGTTTTGAAGAAGCTTGCCAACCAAACTTCCGTAAATATGAACAAAGAAAGAAAAGTTAGTAAAATCTATCAAAACTGTGCGCCGATCAACAGGCGCATCTCAACAGTATGTGCTGATCAACAGGCACATATCAAAATTGTGCGCCGATCAATAGGCGCATCTCAACAGTGTGCGCTGATCAACAGGCGCATATCAACACTGTGCGTTGATTAATAGGCGCATATCAGCAGTTTGCGCCTTTGATCGAAGCTAAGCATTGGACCACAGTGCACGCGTATTCTCAGAAATAATTAGCGCATATCAACAACGTCTACAACATGCAAATCAGTACCTATCTTCAAAAGTGGCGCAAAAGTAAAACGCTCATATGTGAAAACCATTGGTTCTTTGTTGAGACTTACCAACATTCGAAGGCGCAGCATGCAAAAGAATATCATCAAGATGAAATGGCACAAGTGAACTTATGGATGATGAACTCTTGCTGGATAGTGGAACCTTATGAGAAGTCATTTGTTTTGAGAAAACATGATTGTCTCTTTCGTTTTGGCTATCCTTTTAAAAGTGTTGAAGAATGAAAACAGGCGCAACATTCTAGGAGCCTATTTTGGGAAAGAACTAAACAATAGGCGCTTAAAACCATGTGATGGTTGCCATGTGTCTCTCAAAGAAACAGTAAACATTGAATTCGTCAAAGGAGTGTATCTACATGTGCTACTTGGAATCTCAGCCACACAATAATGATGTCAAAAATTATAATTTTTATTTCATGAAGAGGGGTAGACCCCTACAGACAAGTAGGAGAAGACACATGAAAATAAAATAAAAGTTAGCACGCCTAAACATTATTCCTTTTTCTTGTCTTCATTGGTCGGACGAAGGGCGGCGTCCAATTGTTGCATGTTGCGAATCCCCGAACGACGCATCAGATTAAGGAATCCCTCCAAATCGCCGCGCTCTTCAGAGGATGGCCCACCACTCGAGTGATTGAAGACTATTGGGTTTAAACCAAAACAGTCTAAGAAGTTCACCGCCCTCAGTGACGGGTCAGCCTCCAACAAATAAGTTGTAGGCGTGACACCAGGTTCCGCTTCAGGGGACTTGACAGTGTCAACATTTGTCTCCATCTCCTTCTTCTTAGATGCCATCGAGGTACAGAAGTGAAGAATGAGTATAAAGATCAGTCCCCATATATATAACCAAACTGACTCTTCATATTCCTCATGGGAAACTGAAAAATCATCAATGAAAACTCGGGAAGACGAAGAGGAGATCGAGTGTCTTCGAGAAAGAAAATTAATTATGACGACTGGGCATTGACTGGCGCAACTTGACTCAGTCAAAACTTTTATAAATTCAAAGTATTTCAAAACTTTGAAATATTTTTTAGTTTTAAAAACTTTGAAGGGGGTCTTGTAGGGCCTAAAATCAAGTTGCACCATGTATTTACTACTCATCAATCAAATTGCGCCTCAAAAATCAAGTTGCGCCATTGATATGAAGCTCAGAGATTAAATTGTGCCACTGATTAGGTTGTGCCATATATATCAGACTACGCCCAGTCACATTGCGCCAAAGTCTACATGACATCTGACATTTAATGGTCATCATTACCTGACAGCACTGACAACTGACAGCACAGAAAACGAAGAAAATCTCTTCGAATTCCCCGAATTGTGCCGCTCGAGGAGATTGGATTGACAGCTGTCATGTACGACTAATGAGTTGCGCCTAGGCACAATCTAAACAAATTTCTTAGTTGCGCCTAGGCGCAATCTGAACAACTTTTTCTCAAAAGCTGCCACGTGCCTATGCATTAAGTTGCGCCTAGGCACAACCCCATCAGGCGCAGTTTGACTTGTTGACTGAAGCTCGTGCAACCTAATAAAGTTACGACAGCTTTCATTTCTAAAGAAGGATGACGTGGCGTACATGCCACTAACCTCTCAAGATGTGTCAACTATTCTGTACATGACCACGCGCATCTCAATCATATGATGTCATATGTCTAAATACAATTAGTATACGATTGTTAACCGAATGAAAGTTGGCGCAACATCAGGTTGGCGCAACCCAATGTGGTGCAATCCATCCTCGTGCACATCAGAATAACTGCTAAAACGGTTATTTCCAGAACTCTATAAATAGAGTTTCCAATTATTGTTAAAGCATCACACAGAGATCAAGAACTCTTACAAAATTGCTGCTGCATTCTCCAGAAGCTCTAGTCTTCAAGTTTACGTAGTCCAAGGGATAAAGTGATCGTCTTCTAATCAGATTCCTACAGTTGTACTTCTCCAGAATTTAAATTGTACTCTTGTACTCTTTTCAAACGTTTGTAATAGAATAACTTTTTGTTTTTTTCAAACAGTCATAATCGACCACAAGAGTGGCATAGCCCCCGCTGCCTCTACACCTGCGCGTGATCCACCAACTAATAACGAATCAAACAAGCTGCCAACTGTCAATCAGGCAGGACCATCCTCGTCTACTCTATTGGCTACAGGTGTCACGACCCGCACCCGCTTTTCGGACACGAGCTCGTGAGTAAGCCAGCTACGCATCAAGCGGACTCCAGCCCGACTCGAATACGTAAACGTTGTCACGGCTAGGGTAAGCTGCCAAATCATGGCAAACAAATCTATATCTCAATCCACAATAAGAATATGAAACAGGAATAAAGACTATGGGTCGTGGTCTGCTGCCCACTAGCATATATGTCCGATAAGACTCCAAGAAAAATAGCAAGAGTCTCTAAATTGAATCAATAAACAGGATAACTCATGATAAGGAATGTAGAGCACGAAAGGATAACAAACGTAATAATGATACATGAATCCCACAAGAACCGCAAATCCTCCGCCATCCAGAACTACTAGCTAGCTCCATGCAATCGCTAAACCTGAAGAGATCATCTGGTCCTCAGGGGACATAGCAAGATACATAAAAATATGCCTATCTAGCAGTTTATCATGCAATAAAGAAAATACAGAAAATAACCAGGAAAAGACCAATCAGCACAGAAACACGACTATACACGACTGGAAGAACCACTACGCCTAAACGAACTGCTGGAGAAGAACAAGAGAACACGATATCACGATGTCAACGGATAACCAATCGAATACTCAAACCCTCGTCCCTAGTGTGGACTCGCAGGTTTAAACAACTATTAGCCCTCGCCACTAGTATGGACTCGCAAGCTAGCATCACCCTTGTCCCTAGTATGGACTCGCAGGTGTGAACCATATACTACTAACCCTCGTCCCTGGTGTGGACTCGTAGGCTAGCATCACCCTCGTCCCCTGTGTGGACTCGCAGGCGTGGACATATAACTACTAACCCTCGTCCCTAATGTGGACTCGCAGATTAGCTTACTAACTCTCGCCCCTGGTGTGGGCTCGCAAGTTAGCTTAACTACTAACCCTCGTCCCTAATGTGGACTCACATATTAGCTTACTAACTCTCACCCCTGGTGTGGGCTCGTAAGTTAGCTTAACTACTAACCCTCGCCCCTAATTTGGACTCGCAGATTAGCTTCAAGAATTTCAAGGTACAACAGTTTCGATATGACTTATTCATCCTATGACACGATGTGACTCAGTCCAAGTACAAGAGATGACACGACACGACCTAATCACGATACACGAGAAAACCAATCCAATATGAACTACAAAGCTAATTGTAAACAAGGCTATATATAAACTAGCAGGCATGATATACAAATCACATATAAATAATCAACTAGTAAAACTGTATAGTAATATAAATATGCATGTACATAAACTGTAGAGGGAGGCAAGGTATACTTGCCTAGAGGTTGCACGGAGAACCAACAATATATCGCCAATCCACAAGTCAGAAGGTCCAAGTCTCACAACTGTCTCCGAAAGCTGAAACAGACATTGCCAACATTCTTAGAATAGTCAAATTAGCTAGGATTGCCTGTCCTTAAGTCCACTTCTGGGCACAGGGGCAAAACGGTAATTTCGGACAAAATCAGTGTCCGCCGTTGTATCCGCTTTGCACCGAAAAGCGTGCCAGAGTCAATGGTCTCTAAAGTTGTCAAACTACATGTCTACAAATTCGTTTTGATGATACGAACCCAACGATATGTCCAATGTTGGATTCCGACGGGCCGTGCACAAAATCACACGTTGAGTCGGACCGTGGGGCCCGCAAAACGACGATTTTATCAACTGTCTCAGAATTGGACCAAACTTGGCATACAGGACCAGAAAAATGATACGGTCCTGTTGGCGCAAGGTTCGTCTCGATCTGACGAACGTGCACAACAAATTGGCCAAAGTCAATTTATATAACATTATTCCAAAAGTGTATATATACATATACATTATTTAATTTCTTTTAGGGGTCTTATGTGCAAATTTGACCAAATAAACTTAAAGAATATTCTGGTCTACTCTTACTTCTTCCTTTATTTACTTTAGGGATAATTTAGCAAATGCCCCCATTTAAAATATGGAAACTAAGAGATACCCCCACTATCTTTAGAAACTATGAAATACCCTCATTTTGGATGAACATGTAAATCCTCCGTTTAACCTCCGTTAAGTGAACACTCAACCCACCCATGAAGCTGTAAAATAACATAAATGCCCATAAGAGCACATACACCCTCTTCTCCTCTTCCTCATTTCCCTACAGAACTTTTCCTGATAAGCAAGCGATGGCTAACAAAGAAGAAGTCCGGATGGAAGTGGAGACATTCCTGTCCGTCTATGGCGACGATTGCCGCATCATCCAGAACTTCCCTCCGCATCTCTCCGTCCACATCAAGCCTTGCACTGCCAACGATTCTTCGCACCAAGTAATCACCTCTAATCTCCAAATCAATGCTTTTTTATATGTGCAAACCCTAAGGAATTATCCACTCAAAGGAAGAGAATTGTCAGATTCATTTTTTATCGATTGATTTAGTGAAACCCTAATATGAATTATCCACTCAAAGGAAACAAGCAAACTTCTCAAAGATGGGGAATATATATAAAAACTGTTTTGGTCTTGTGCCCAAAATTGATTGTATGTATCTCATATGTTTGTAATGAGCTGATTTTTGTTTTAATGTATGTTATACAGCCTGGTGTAGTACCTAAAACAACGCAGTGTAGTGTAAGAATGGGTTTAGGATCTAATACAGGTAATGTGACTGATGGTATTGTGGATGATGAGTGGTGGGAAGCTGCAGCCTGTGTTGTGGAGGGTTTAGGGTCTAATATGGGACACAAAGATGCCGTGAGAGAATTTGATGATTGGTATAGTAGAAATGTGGACCTAAATAGTGAATATGCAGCTGAACCTGATGAAGCTGAGCCAGAAGAACAATATAGAAGTGTGGCAAGTAGTGATGAGGAATTAGATTGGACAAATTTAAATGTGTATAACAGTGATGGTGATGGTGATGGTGATAGTGACTATGTAGTTGATCTACAAGAACAGGGAAGTGAGTCAAAAGATGAAGTCGATGTAATTGATGATGATCATGGCAGACCACCACCAACCGAGTTTGAGGACTTTGTAGAGCAGACACAGGATCTCTACAAGGATGATTATGAAGATCCAGCTGATCCATGGATGCTTTATGTGGGACAGAATTTTGACACAGGTATAAATGTTACTTTATGGATGTTTGATGTACGAGGACAATTATGAAGTTCCAGCTGATCTATGCATGCTTTATATGGACATAAGTTTGACACAAGTATATTTTTATTCTATATTTGTTTGATATATATCCTTTTTAATAACTTGTTTTAACGATGCAGGTAAACATTTTAAGGACTTCTTAAGGTCTTATGCGATAAAAAAGAAGTTTTGCTATACAACTATGAAGGCTGATAAAAAGAGATACAGGGTTAAGTGCAAGAAGTACAAGGACGGTTGTCCTTGGTTAGTTTATGCCAAGATAGTCCCAAAGCAACCTACTTTTAGAGTTAGAACTTTTATCAACAAACACAAATGCCGGGCAGATTATGAATTCAAGAACTCTCTTGCTGATGCAAACTGGGTATCACAAGTGATGGACAGAAAAATAAGACAAAGGGAGAAGACCTATACACCAAGGGTCATCATTGATGAGATCTGGCAAGATTTTCAAACTTCAATCTCCTATCATGTTGCATGGGCAGGTAGATGTAAGGTAATAGAGAGGATAAATGGTAGCTATACAGAGAGTTACAAACAAATTCCAGAGTTGTGCAATCAGGTGCTAGTGTCTAACTTTGGAAGCATAGCTACCTTTTCTAGAGATGATGCTCATAAAACCTTTGGCCATTTGTGTATCTCATACAAAGCAAGTATTGATGGATTTATCAGGGGATGTAGGCCTCTTATAGGGTTAGATGGCTGCTTCCTTAAAGGGAAGTTTGGTGGTGTCTTCCTTGCAGCAATAGGTCTAGATGCAAGGAATGGATTGTTTCCCTTGGCCATCTACATTTGCAAGGCTGAGGATACACACAACTGGACTAGGTTTTTAGATGAGTTGAGAGTACACGTGAGTAGGCACCCACTGAAGCTGACTTTTATTTCTGATAGACAGAAAGGGTTGATCAAAGCTGTGTCGGATGTGTTTCCTGAAAGCAATCACAGGTTTTGCTTTAGGCACATGTTCAAGAATTTTAAAATTTTCTATAAAGGGAAGAAACTTGAATCTCATGTGTGGAATGCGGCAGCAGCCTTCAAACAAAATGATTTTAAGAGAGAAATGAAAGAAGTGGAGGAGTTATCAAAGGATGCTTATGATTACTTGATGAAGGAAGATGTTAAGAGCTGGACAAGGTCTCATTTTGACCATTCCACCAAATGTGAGCACATCACAAACAATTTTAGTGAGTCATTCAACAGTTGGATCCTTAAGTTGAGAGACAAACCTGTTCTTATGCTTGCTGAAAAATACCATTCCATGATGATGACCATGTTTTATAAGAGAAGGAAAATTGCCAACGAGTGGAATGAAAATGCTTTGGTACCTAATGTACAAAAACAAATTGATAAAATGATAGGGGACGTGCATCTTTACATTTATAAGGGTTCAGATAATAACACATGGGAGGTAGAGAACTATCTTAATGTCAAATGGATTGTGAATGTGGGAGAAAAAACTTGTTCATGTGTACAATGGCAACTCAGAGGGATCCCATGTATCCATGCAGTTGTAATATTAGTGTTATTGAGAGCAAACTTGCCTGAGTAAGTATCTAAAATTGCTTTATTACTGATTTTATTTTAAATAGTTATATCCAATTCTAATTGAATATATCACATTTACATTTTGTAGTTACTGCCATGAATTCTACATTGTGAGAGCTTATAGGTTGAGTTATGCAGAGGCTATACTCCCATTGGTAGCCAAAGAAGACTGGGGTGTTGTAAGTGTTTTTTTACACTACTTTACTAATATGTTGTTTGTTTAGGGTTTTCATTCTTGTGTTTTCTACTTGCAGCCACACTCTGAGGTTCTTCCTCCCATATTGAAGAGACAACCAGGTATACCAAGGATGGCTCGGAGAAGGGATCCAAGTGAGCCTGCTACTGCAGCAAGAAGACAAAATAAGTGTAGTTCATGTGGAACTCTGGGCCATAATAAAGCAAAATGTAGGGGACCAACTGGATCTACAAAAAAACCTACGAAAAGAGTCAAAACCAGGGGAGGGTCTACACAGACCAATTCCAACCAAAGGGCGTCTACTTCTATTGCAGGAGAAACATGGCAGTCATCTACACATGAAATTGGAGGACAAGGAAGAGGTAGATAACGTGGTTCAAGTGGTGTATCAGGTGGTTTTGAATCTTGGTTTACATGTGGTTCAAGTGGTGTATCAGGTGGTTTTGAATCTTGGTTTACATGTGGTAGTAGAACAAGGGAGGAGCAGTAACTATGGCAATAGTAACTTGTGAATATGATTTTTGTTGTTTTGGGGTTGGAAAGTCTGACTTAGAACTTATGTTGGATATGTTTTGTATATTTTGAGTTCCAAAAAGTGGATTAGGACCTCTTTGTTAGTTTCTTACTTATGGTGGATATGGCTTATGAACTTTTTTTGGGGGAGAAATTTGTGGTCAACTGACTTATATGGGTTTGAACATTTTCTTTGTTCTGGTTGTATGGTTTTGAAAAGACAAATGAAATGGTGATTTTGTTGCCAATTACAAATGACATGTTTAAAAATCATATATATATATATATATATATATATATATATATATATATATATATATATATATGCAAATGACCTCTAGCCTAGTGGTTAAGAGAGATGCATGCGGCCCAAGTGGTCGGGAGTTCGAGCCCCAGTGGAGGCGAGTTCACCACAATTAACCATTGCTTCAAAAAAAAAAAAAAAAAATATATATATATATATATATATATATATATATATATATATATATATTAGATGGGCAGTTCTGTCATTTTACACAGATGTCATGTTTGAGAATCAATTAAGAAATATATGTAAATAATCTCTATTTTAGATGGGCATTTCTGTTATTTTACAGTTTCAAAGATGGATGAGTGTTCACCTAAGGGAGATTTAACGGAGGTTTTGAATGTTCATCCAAAAGTAGGGGTATTTCATAGTTTTTAAAAATAATGGGGTATCTCTTAGTTTCCATACTTTAAGTGGGGGCATTTGCTAAATTATCCCTTTACTTTACTAACGTGAAAAGGACAAAACATTAATGGAAAGTAACAATATTTGGAAGGAAGGATCATAATCCACTTCCACATGAATAATTTTAGATATAAGGCTTTGCAAGTCTGCGTGAATAGTGCTCATATTATCAACTTCCCTGTATGTTCATGTAACCATGAAGTTTAACTATTCTTTTTGTGGGTTCTATTTATATTCCCAATTAACTGATCGGCCTCCTTCTAGTGTCTTAGATTAATGGGTTAGACAAGGCTTACCGTCCGTTTACAGTGCGCAACAAGGAGGACAACGTCTGTGGCATTCTTCGGTGAAGGTGCGGGACAACACACGGCCGGCCTAGAGGGTTACTGCTGCAGCACTGTCCACGCTCCCGGGGAGGGTGTGGGTGGTCATTGTCATCTCGGCGAGATAGCTATGGTGGCGAGCTCGACGGTTACCAGGTCCAAATAATTGGGTGACGTCGGTTAAGGAAGGAACGTGGTTAAACGACGGCGCGGCAACTACGGTTGCACCGATCTCCTGAAAAAGAGGCACTTGCCATAGGAGTAGAGATCATGGTGGTGTGCCGGCAACGTCGGTTCGTGTGCGGGGTGGAGGAGTGATCCGCTACTTTGGCAGGCGAAGCTTGGTGTACTGGAGGAAGGATGGAGGAGATGGTGTAAGTAAATATTGCGGCTAGGGTTTCTTATCGGGAGCAAGAGGGAACATGGAGGCTTAAATAGGAGGAGTGGGTTGGAGAACGGTTCACAGAAAACGGGTTTGAACAAAAGGAAAACGGATCGGGTTCATAGATGCAACCCCTTGTGCCAATTTGGAAAAGTACTTCATGCTCTAAGGGTTGGGATGGTGAGTATGGTGGATGGGTTGTTTCCCTATAGTAAAGTCACTTGGAAAGAAATCAGACTTAGTCCATAAGAAATATAGAGTAGTAGGAGTTGCTCTGGATTTCAGCTAGAATAGGAAAATGAAGTATGCCCCATTATAAATTTTAAGGTGGCCCACCATATGATAACGAGTATAAGGGACAATTAAGTTGCCCGGGCTTAAGAGAAAGTGTTAAGAAAATTTTGATGGCAGGAACTTTGAGCTGAGAGGAGAAGGTATCATATGAAACCTGGCTTAACATAATTATTAACAACAAAGCCAAATTAATATGCGTACAAGAGACATATATATACATATTTATAAATTCTAAAAGTTTACCATTTAATTCAAATAAATAATATAAAAATATTTTTAAACTTTCAGAAAGAGGGGTTACAAATCTACCCAACTATAATTCCGTCCTCGAAATTAAAACTCAACCTTTATTCCTTTTAATTCTTTCCATGAAAGTTCTTATTTGACAGTCGTAATCATTCATTATATTTAGGCCTCTAAGTCGAATCCTTAACTGAATTTACAGTTACACATTCATACTCAATTTAGCTAAAGCCATTAAAACCCATTTCCAAGTCTGTAAATATTTTGTTTAATTCTAACTAATAAACCAATCTCTCAATCTTTACTAAAATTCTCAACAATTGATTAACGACACAAAATTAAATTCCTAACGAGGACGTCTACCCACCTTTGAATGAAACCATATGACACAAGAATATACTAAGTGGGATCTCCTCAATATTTTAGCTTGTAGCAATATAATCATCAAAATCCTACCCTGCTAACTTTCATCAATACTTTCATATTTAACTAACCACCAAGAATGAGTTCGCTAGAATCTCTACCCACCTTTGATCACACTACTCCTTCAACACACGATGTCATAAATTTTTGTAACATTTGTCTATTAGTTGCAAACATTACTACCAATAAATCTTTATGGCGTATGGCATCTCTAATCTCTCATATCTATCAAGCAACCAAAAATTCAGTAATCAAACTAATTTATACTATAACTTAAGAATTTTTGATAAATTATAGACAGCACGATCATTCGTCACTCCGAAATAGAAAGGGACGAGAATCAATGGTACAAGAAGGCAAGGAAGAATAAACGAAAACAAATACGAACTTTCAAGGACAGTAGGAAAATTGCTAAAAGAATTTTCAAGGCAGCGTGGATTGAGATTTCTAAGGGTTTAGTCAGTTGCGCAGTCTCGTACCAGTACAGTTACATAACCAGTACGATATGCTCTGACCTGCATGGGCTACCAAAAAAACTTGTCACGACCCGCACCCGCTTTTCGGACACGAGCTCGTGAGCAAGCCAGCTACGTATCAAGCGGACTCCAGCCCGACTCGAATACGTAAATGCTGTCACGGCTAGGGTAAGCTGCCAAATCATGGCAAACAAATTTATATCTCAATCCACAAAAAGAATATGAAACAGGAATGAATACTATGGGTCGTGGTCTGTATCCCACTAGCATATATGTCAGATAAGACTCCAAGGAAAATAGCAAGAGTCTCTAAATTGAATCAATAAATAGGATAACTCATGATAAGGAATGTAGAGCACGAAAGGATAATAAACATAATAATGATACCTGAATCCCACAAGAATCGCAAATCCTCCGCCATCCAGAACTACTAGCTAACTCCATGCAATCGCTAAACCTGAAGAGATCATCAGGTCCTCAGGGGACATAGCAAGATACATAAAAACATGCCTATCTAGCAGTTTATCATGCAATAAAGAAAATACAGAAAATAACCGGGAAAAGACCAATCAGCACGGAAACACAACTATACACGACTGGAAGAACCACTACGCCTAAACGAACTGCTGGAGAAGAACAAGAGAACACGATATCACGATGTCAACGGATAACCAATCGAATACTCAAACTCTCGCCCTAGTGTGGACTCGCAGGTTTGAACAACTACTAGCCCTCGCCTCTAGTGTGGACTCGAAAGCTAGCATCACCCTCGTCCCTAGTGTGGACTCGCAGGTGTGAACCATATACTACTAACCCTCGTCCCTGGTGTGGACTCGCAGGCTAGCATCACCCTCGTCCCTTGTGTGGACTCGCAGGTGTGGACATATAACTACTAACCCTCGCCCCTAATGTGGACTCGCAGATTAGCTTACTAACTCTCGCCCCTGGTGTGGGCTCACAAGTTAGCTTAACCACTAACCCTCGTCCCTAATGTGGACTCGCAGATTAGCTTACTAACTCTCGCCCCTGGTGTGGGCTCGCAAGTTAGCTTAACTACTAACCCTCGCCCCTAATTTGGACTCACAGGTTAGCTTCAAGAATTTCAAGGTACAGCAGTTCCGATATGACTTATTCATCCTATGACACGATGCGACTCAGTCCAAGTACAAGAGATGACACGACATGACCCAATCACGATACACGAGAAAACCAATCCAATATGAACTACAAAGCTAATTATAAACAAGGCTATATATAAACTAGCAGGCATGATATACAAATCACATATAAATAATCAACTAGTAAAACTGTATAATAATATAAATATGCATGTACATAAACTGTAGAGGGAGGCAAGGTATACTTGCCTGGAGGTTGTACGGAAAACCAACAATATATCGCCAATCCACAAGTCAGAAGATCCAAGTCTCACAATTGTCTCTGAAAGCTGAAACAGACATTGCCAACATTCTCAGAATAGTCAAATTAGCTAAGATTGCCTGTCTTTAAGTCCAATTCTGGATACAGGGGCAAAACGGTAATTTTGGACAAAAACGGTGTCCGCCGTTGGATCCGCTTTGCACCGAAAAGCGTGCCAGAGTCAATGGTCTCTAAAATCGTTAAACTACATGTCTACAAATTCGTTATGATGATACGAACCCAACGGTATGTCCAATATTGGATTCCGGCGGGCCGTGCACAAAATCACCCGTTGAGTCGGACCGTGGGGTCCGCAAAACGGTAATTTTATCAACTGTCTCAGAATCAGACCAAACTTGGCATACAGGACCATAAAAATGATACGATCCTGTTGGCGCAAGTTTCGTCTCGATCTGACGAACGTGCACAACCAATTGGCCAAAGTCAATTTATATAACATTATTCCAAAAGTGTATATATACATATACATTATTTAATTTCTTTTAGGGGTCTTATGTGCAAATTTGACCAAATAAACTTAAAGAATATTGTGGTCTACTCTTACTTCTTCCTTTATTTACTTTACTAACGTGAAAAGGACAAAACATACATGGAAAGTAACAATATTTAGAAGGAAGGATCATAATCGACTTCCATATGAATAATTTTAGATATAAGGCTTTGCAAGTCTGCGTAAATAGTGCTCATATTATCAACTTTCCTGTATGTTCATGTGACCATGAAGTTTAACTATTCTTTTTATGGGTTCTATTTATTTTCCCAATTAACTGATCGGCCTCCTTCTAGTGTCTTAGAATAATGGGTTAGACAAGGCTTACCATCCGTTTACAGTGCGCAACAAGGAGGACAACGTCTGTGGCATTCTTCGGTGAAGGTGCGGGACAACACACGGCCGGCCTAGAGGGTTACTGCTGCAGCACTGTCCACGCTCCCGGGGAGGGTGTGGGTGGTCATTGTCATCTCGACGAGATAGCTATGGTGGCGAGCTTGACGGTTACCAGGTCCAAATAATTGGGTGACGTCGGTTAAGGAAGGAACGTGGTTAAACGACGGCGCGGCAACTACGGTTGCACCGATCTCCTGAAAAAGAGGCACTTGCCATAGGAGTAGAGATCATGGTGGTGTGCCGGCAACGTCGGTTCGTGTGCGGGGTGGAGGAGTGATCCGCTACTTTGGCAGGCGAAGCTTGGTGTACTGGAGGAAGGATGGAGGAGATGGTGTAAGTAAATATTGCGGCTAGGGTTTCTTATCGGGAGCAAGAGGGAACATGGAGGCTTAAATAGGAGGAGTGGGTTGGAGAACGGTTCACAGAAAACGGGTTTGAACAAAAGGAAAACGGATCGGGTTCATAGATGCAACCCCTTGTGCCAATTTGGAAAAACACTTCATGCTCTAAGGGTTGGGATGGTGAGTATGGTGGATGGGTTGTTTCCCTATAGTAAAGTCACTTGGAAAGAAATTAGACTTAGTCCATAAGAAATATATGGTAGTAGGAGTTACTGTGGATTTCAGCTAGAATAGGAAAATGAAGTATGCCCCATTATAAATTTTAAGGTGGCCCACCATATGATAACGAGTATAAGGGACAATTAAGTTGCCCGGGCTTAAGAGAAAGTGTTAAGAAAATTTTGATGGCAGGAACTTTGAGCTGAGAGGAGAAGGTATCATATGAAACCTGGCTTAACATAATTATTAACAACAAAGCCAAATTAATATGCGTACAAGAGACATATATATACATATTTATAAATTCTAAAAGTTTACCATTTAATTCAAATAAATAATATAAAAATATTTTTAAACTTTTAGAAAGAGGGGTTACAAATCTACCCAACTTAAAATAATTCCGTCCTCGAAATTAAAACTCAACCTTTATTCCTTTTAATTCTTTCCTTGAAAGTTCTTATTTGACAGTCGTAATCATTCATTATATTTAGGCCTCTAAGTCGAATCCTTAACTGAATTTACAGTTACACATTCATACTCAATTTAGCTAAAGCCATTAAAACCCATTTCCAAGTCTGTAAATATTTTGTTTAATTCTCACTAATAAACCAATCTCTCAATCTTTACTAAAATTCTCAACAATTGATTAACGACACAAAATTAAATTCCTAACGAGGACGTCTACCCACCTTTGAATGAAACCATATGACACAAGAATATACTAAGTGGGATCTCCTCAATATTTTAGCTTGTAGCAATATAATCATCAAAATCCTACCCTGCTAACTTTCATCAATACTTTCATATTTAACTAACCACCAAGAATGAGTTCGCTAGAATCTCTACCCACCTTTGATCACACTACTCCTTCAACACACAATGTCATAAATTTTTGTAACATTTGTCTATTAGTTGCAAACATTACTACCAATAAATCTTTATGGCGTATGGCATCTCTAATCTCTCATATCTATCAAGCAACCAAAAATTCAGTAATCAAACTAATTTACGCTATAACTTAAGAATTTTTGATAAATTATAGACAGCACGATCATTCGTCACTCCGAAATAGGAAGGGACGAGAATCAATGGTATAAGAAGGCAAGGAAGAATAATCGAAAACAAATACGAACTTTCAAGGACAGTAGGAAAATTGCTAAAAGAATTTTCAAGGCAGCGTGGATTAAGATTTCTAACGATTTAGTCAGTTGCGCAGTCTCGTACCAGTACAGTTACATAACCGGTACGATATGCTCTGACCTGCATGGGCTACCAAAAAAACTTGTCACGACCCGCACCCGCTTTTCGGACACGAGCTCGTGAGCAAGCCAGCTACGCATCAAGCGGACTCCAGTCCGACTCGAATACGTAAATGCTGTCACGGCTAGGATAAGCTGCCAAATCATGGCAAACAAATTTATATCTCAATCCACAAAAAGAATATGAAACAGGAATGAATACTATGGGTCGTGGTCTGTATCCCACTAGCATATATGTCCGATAAGACTCCAAGAAAAATAGCAAGAGTCTCTAAATTGAATCAATAAATAGGATAACTCATGATAAGGAATGTAGAGCACGAAAGGATAACAAACGTAATAATGATACCTGAATCCCACAAGAATCGCAAATCCTCCGCCATCCAGAACTACTAGCTAACTCCATGCAATCGCTAAACCTGAAGAGATCATCAGGTCCTCAGGGGACATAGCAAGATACATAAAAACATGCCTATCTAGCAGTTTATCATGCAATAAAGAAAATACAGAAAATAACCGAGAAAAGACCAATCAGCACGGAAACACAACTATACATGACTGGAAGAACCACTACGCCTAAACGAACTGCTGGAGAAGAACAAGAGAACACGATATCACGATGTCAACAGATAACCAATCGAATACTCAAACTCTCGCCCTAGTGTGGACTCGCAGGTTTGAACAACTACTAGCCCTCGCCCCTAGTGTGGACTCGCAAGCTAGCATCACCCTCGTCCCTAGTGTGGACTCGCAGGTGTGAACCATATACTACTAACCCTCGTCCCTGGTGTGGACTCGCAGGCTAGCATCACCCTCGTCCCTTGTGTGGACTCGCAGGTGTGGACATATAACTACTAACCCTCGCCCCTAATGTGGACTCGCAGATTAGCTTACTAACTCTCGCCCCTGGTGTGGGCTCACAAGTTAGCTTAACCACTAACCCTCGTCCCTAATGTGGACTCGCAGATTAGCTTACTAACTCTCGCCCCTGGTGTGGGCTCGCAAGTTAGCTTAACTACTAACCCTCGCCCCTAATTTGGACTCACAGGTTAGCTTCAAGAATTTCAAGGTACAGCAGTTCTGATATGACTTATTCATCCTATGACACGATGCGACTCAGTCCAAGTACAAGAGATGACACGACATGACCCAATCACGATACACGAGAAAACCAATCCAATATGAACTACAAAGCTAATTATAAACAAGGCTATATATAAACTAGCAGGCATGATATACAAATCACATATAAATAATCAACTAGTAAAACTGTATAATAATATAAATATGCATGTACATAAACTGTAGAGGGAGGCAAGGTATACTTGCCTGGAGGTTGTACGGAGAACCAACAATATATCGCCAATCCACAAGTCAGAAGGTCCAAGTCTCACAATTGTCTCTGAAAGCTGAAACAGACATTGCCAACATTCTCAGAATAGTCAAATTAGCTAAGATTGCCTGTCTTTAAGTCCAATTCTGGACACAGGGGCAAAACGGTAATTTCGGACAAAAACGGTGTCCGCCGTTGGATCCGCTTTGCACCGAAAAGCGTGCCAGAGTCAATGGTCTCTAAAATCGTCAAACTACATGTCTACAAATTCGTTATAATGATACGAACCCAACGGTATGTCCAATATTGGATTCCGGCGGGCCGTGCACAAAATCACCCGTTGAGTCGGACCGTGGGGACCGCAAAACGGTAATTTTATCAACTGTCTCAGAATCAGACCAAACTTGGCATACAGGACCAGAAAAATAATACGATCCTGTTGGCGCAAGTTTCGTCTCGATCTGACGAACGTGCACAACCAATTGGCCAAAGTCAATTTATATAACATTATTCCAAAAGTGTATATATACATATACATTATTTAATTTCTTTTAGGGGTCTTATGTGCAAATTTGACCAAATAAACTTAAAGAATATTGTGGTCTACTCTTACTTCTTCCTTTATTTACTTTACTAACTGAAAAGGACAAAACATACATGGAAAGTAACAAATTTTGGAAGGAAGGATCATAATCGACTTCCATATGAATAATTTTAGATATAAGGCTTTGCAAGTCTGCGTGAATAGTGCTCATATTATCAACTTTCTTGTATGTTCATGTAACCATGAAGTTTAACTATTCTTTTTATGGGTTCTATTTATTTTCCCAATTAACTGATCGGCCTCCTTCTAGTGTCTTAGAATAATGGGTTAGACAAGGCTTACCATCCGTTTACAGTGCGCAACAAGGAGGACAACGTCTGTGGCATTCTTCGGTGAAGGTGCGGGACAACACACGGCCGGCCTAGAGGGTTACTGGTGCAGCACTGTCCACGCTCCCGGGGAGGGTGTGGGTGGTCATTGTCATCTCGGCGAGATAGCTATGGTGGCGAGCTCGACGGTTACCAGGTCCAAATAATTGGGTGACGTCGGTTAAGGAAGGAACGTGGTTAAACGACAGCGCGGCAACTACGGTTGCACCGATCTCCTGAAAAAGAGGCACTTGCCATAGGAGTAGAGATCATGGTGGTGTGCTGGCAACGTCGGTTCGTGTGCGGGGTGGAGGAGTGATCCGCTACTTTAGCAGGCGAAGCTTGGTGTACTGGAGGAAGGATGGAGGAGATGGTGTAAGTAAATATTGCGGCTAGGGTTTCTTATCGGGAGCAAGAGGGAACATGGAGGCTTAAATAGAAGGAGTGGGTTGGAGAACGGTTCACAGAAAACGGGTTTGAACAAAAGAAAAATGGATTCGGGTTCATAGATGCAACCCCTTGTGCCAATTTGGAAAAGCACATCATGCTCTAAGGGTTGGGATGGTGAGTATGGTGGATGGGTTGTTTCCCTATAGTAAAGTCACTTGGAAAGAAATCAGACTTAGTCCATAAGAAATATAGGGTAGTAGGAGTTGCTGTGGATTTCAGCTAGAATAGGAAAATGAAGTATGCCCCATTATAAATTTTAAGGTGGCCCACCATATGATAACGAGTATAAGGGACAATTAAGTTGCCCGGGCTTAAGAGAAAGTGTTAAGAAAATTTTGATGGCAGGAACTTTGAACTGAGAGAAGAAGGTATCATATGAAACCTGGCTTAACATAATTATTAACAACAAAGCCAAATTAATATGTGTACAAGAGACATATATATACATATTTATAAATTCTAAAAGTTTACCATTTAATTCACATAAATAATATAAAAATATTTTAAACTTTCAGAAAGAGGGATTACAAATCTACCCAACTTAAAATAATTCCGTCCTCGAAATTAAAACTCAACCTTTATTCCTTTTAATTCTTTCCTTGGAAGTTCTTATTTGACAGTCGTAATCATTCATTATATTTATGCCTCTAAGTCGAATCCTTAACTGAATTTACAGTTACACATTCATACTCAATTTAGCTAAAGCCATTAAAACCCATTTCCAAGTCTGTAAATATTTTGTTCAATTCTCACTAATAAACCAATCTCTCAATCTTTACTAAAATTCTCAACAATTGATTAACGACACAAAATTAAATTCCTAACGAGGACGTCTATCCACCTTTGAATGAAACCATATGACACAAGAATATACTAAGTGGGATCTCCTCAATATTTTAAGCTTGTAGCAATATAATCATCAAAATCCTACCCTGCTAACTTTCATCAATACTTTCATATTTAACTAACCACCAAGAATGAGTTCGCTAGAATCTCTACCCACATTTGATCACACTACTCCTTCAACACACGATGTCATAAATTTTTGTAACATTTGTCTATTAGTTGCAAACATTACTACCAATAAATCTTTATGGCGTATGGCATCTCTAATCTCTCATATCTATCAAGCAACCAAAAATTCAGTAATCAAACTAATTTACACTATAACTTAAGAATTTTTGATAAATTATAGACAACACGATCATTCGTCACTCCGAAATAGGAAGGGACAAGAATCAATGGTACAAGAAGGCAAGTAAGAATAATCGAAAACAAATACGAACTTTCAAGAATAGTAGGAAAATTGCTAAAAGAATTTTCAAGGCAGCGTGGATTGAGATTTCTAAGGGGTTAGTCAGTTGCGCAGTCTCGTACCAGTACAGTTACATAACCGTACGATATGCTCTGACCTGCATGGGCCACCAAAAAAACTTGTCACGACCCGCACCCGCTTTTCGAACACGAGCTTGTGAGCAAGCCAGCTACGCATCAAGCGGACTCCAGCCCGACTCGAATACGTAAATGCTGTCACGGCTAGGGTAAGCTGCCAAATCATGGCAAACAAATTTATATCTCAATCCACAAAAAGAATATGAAACAGAAATGAATACTATGGGTCGTGGTCTGTATCCCACTAGCATATATGTCCGATAAGACTCCAAGAAAAATAGCAAGAGTCTCTAAATTGAATCAATAAATAGGATAACTCATGATAAGGAATGTAGAGCACGAAAGGATAACAAACGTAATAATGATACCTGAATCCCACAAGAATCGCAAATCCTCCGCCATCCAGAACTACTAGCTAACTCCATGCAATCGCTAAACCTGAAGAGATCATCAGGTCCTCAGGGGACATAGCAAGATACATAAAAACATGCCTATCTAGCAGTTTATCATGCAATAAAGAAAATACAGAAAATAACCGGGAAAAGACCAATCAGCACGGAAACACAACTATATACGACTGGAAGAACCACTACGCCTAAACGAACTGCTGGAGAAGAACAAGAGAACACGATATCACGATGTCAACGGATAACCAATCGAATACTCAAACCCTCGTCCCTAGTGTGGACTCGCAGGTTTGAACAACTACTAGCCCTCGCCCCTAGTGTGGACTCGCAAGCTAGCATCACCCTCGTCCCTAGTGTGGACTCGCAGGTGTGAACCATATACTACTAACCCTCGTCCCTGGTGTGGACTCGCAGGCTAGCATCACCCTCGTCCCTTGTGTGGACTCGCAGGTGTGGACATATAACTACTAACCCTCGCCCCTAATGTGGACTCGCAGATTAGCTTACTAACTCTCGCCCCTGTTGTGGGCTCACAAGTTAGCTTAACCACTAACCCTCGTCCCTAATGTGGACTCGCAGATTAGCTTACTAACTCTCGCCCCTGGTGTGGGCTCGCAAGTTAGCTTAACTACTAACCCTCGCCCCTAATTTGGACTCACAGGTTAGCTTCAAGAATTTCATGGTACAGCAGTTCCGATATGACTTATTCATCCTATGACACGATGCGACTCAGTCCAAGTACAAGAGATGACACGACATGACCCAATCACGATACACGAAAAAACCAATCCAATATGAACTACAAAGCTAATTATAAACAAGGCTATATATAAACTAGCAGGCATGATATACAAATCACATATAAATAATCAACTAGTAAAACTGTATAATAATATAAATATGCATGTACATAAACTGTAGAGGGAGGCAAGGTGTACTTGCCTGGAGGTTGCACGGAGAACCAACAATATATCGCCAATCCACAAGTCAGAAGGTCCAAGTCTCACAATTGTCTCTGAAAGCTGAAACAGATATTGCCAACATTCTCAGAATAGTCAAATTAGCTAAGATTGTCTGTCTTTAAGTCCAATTCTGGACACAGGGGCAAAACGGTAATTTCGGACAAAAACGGTGTCCGTCGTTGGATCCGCTTTGCAACCGAAAAGCGTGCCAGAGTCAATGGTCTCTAAAGTCGTCAAACTACATGTCTACAAATTCGTTATGATAATACGAACCCAACGGTATGTCCAATATTGGATTCCGGCGGGCCGTGTACAAAATCACCCGTTGAGTCGGACCGTGGGGTCCACAAAACGGTAATTTTATCAACTGTCTCAGAATCAGACCAAAGTTGGCATACAGGACCAGAAAAATGATACGATCCTATTGGCACAAGTTTCGTCTCGATCTGACGAACGTGCACAACCAATTGGCCAAAGTCAATTTATATAACATTATTCCAAAAGTGTATATATACATATACATTATTTAATTTCTTTTAGGGGTCTTATGTGCAAATTTGACCAAATAAACTTAAAGAATATTGTGGTCTACTCTTACTTCTTCCTTTATTTACTTTACTAACGTGAAAAGGACAAAACATACATGGAAAGTAACAATATTTGGAAGAAAGGATCATAATCGACTTCCATATGAATAATTTTAGATATAAGGCTTTGCAAGTCTGCGTGAATAGTGCTCATATTATCAACTTCCCTGTATGTTTATGTAACCATGAAGTTTAACTATTCTTTTATGGGTTCTATTTATTTTCCAATTAACTGATCGGCCTCCTTCTAGTGTCTTAGAATAATGGGTTAGACAAGGCTTACCATCCGTTTACAGTGCGCAACAAGGAGAACAACGTCTGTGGCATTCTTCGGTGAAGGTGGGACACACACGGCCGGCCTAGAGGTTACTGCTGCAGCACTGTCCACGCTCCCGGGGAGGGTGTGGGTGGTCATTGTCATCTCGGCGAGATAGCTATGGTGGCGAGCTCGACGGTTACCAGGTCCAAATAATTGGGTGACGTCGGTTAAGGAAGGAACGTGGTTAAACGACGGCACGCAACTACGGTTGCACCGATCTCCTGAAAAAGAGGCACTTGCCATAGGAGTAGAGATCATGGTGGTGTGCTGGCAACGTCGGTTCGTGTGCGGGTGGAGGAGTGATCCGCTACTTTGGCAGGCGAAGCTTGGTGTACTGGAGGAAGGATGGAGGAGATGGTGTAAGTAAATATTGCGGCTAGGGTTTCTTATCGGGAGCAAGAGGGAACATGGAGGCTTAAATAGGAGGAGTGGGTTGGAGAACGGTTCACAGAAAACGGGTTTGAACAAAAGGAAAACGGATTCGGGTTCATAGATGCAACCCCTTGTGCCAATTTGGAAAAGCACTTCATGCTCTAAGGGTTGGGATGGTGAGTATGGTGGATGGGTTGTTTCCCTATAGTAAAGTCACTTGGAAAGAAATCAGACTTAGTCCAGAAGAAATATAGGGTAGTAGGAGTTGCTGTAGATTTCAGCTAGAATAGGAAAATGAAGTATGCCCTATTATAAATTTTAAGGTGGCCCACCATATGATAACGAGTATAAGGGACGACTAAGTTGCCCAGGCTTAAGAGAAAGTGTTAAGAAAATTTTGATGGCAGGAACTTTGAGCTGAGAGGAGAAGGAATCATATGAAACCTGGCTTAACATAATTATTAACAACAAAGCCAAATTAATATGCGTACAAGAGACATATATATACATTTTATAAATTCTAAAAATTTACCATTTAATTCAAAAATAATATAAAAATATTTTTACACTTTCAGAAAGAGGGGTTACAACAGGCTCTGCAATATCGGCCGAAATACAGCAGGCCATCAAGGAGCTGTGTGCTCGTCATGATGCCATAGAGAAGCAAGCAACGCTCCGGAAGATAGGGATCGGCAGTCATACCCTGCCGAGTGGGACAACGTCGTCTATCCTCCTAAATATAATCCGCAGACGCTTACACCTTATGAAGGGAAGGGGTCTTCCCGACAATACTTAAGGTACTTTGCCCAGTAACGGGACACCTGCCAAAGGATGACGTCCTCACGACCCGCACCCTAAAAGGCACGTGACGCGACAACACCCAGCCCTCACCGGAAAAACGGCGTGGAACGCAGTGGATTTTCTAGTCTGACAACAGTTTATATATATAACAAAACCTGTCGAGAATATGGTCAACTTGAACGGAGGACAAGAAATGTATATATAAGTACTCAATCACAACTAAGATGATAAGTAAAGACTGAAAGATAAAGACAACAAGACGATAAAATATAACCTGTCAAGTCCAGATACAAATAATATACGAGTCCAGTCTCTAATACAGTCCAAATATAATACAGTCTCAAAAGTAACTGGAAACTAAGTCCAGTACAAAGACCTACTCTAACTAAACAAGTGGTATAGTCTCGTCAGGCGGAGCTACGCCCTGCGGGACCAAGTCTAGGCCCACTACGTCGTCCGGACCGTAGTAGGTACTGCAATCTCCCTCGTCGACATCTGTAATATTTTATCAACAGTCCAGTCAGGATGGAACGAGTACATATATCTCATAAAGATCTCAAGATAGAATAAAAGCTATAAGACTGTAAATAGATCATATACAATGAATCATGGAGTGTACATGTATGTATCATGGCATGGTAAGCTGTAAAGCTAGAGCTAGAACAAGAAAATAGAATGGGATCATGGCATGTACACAATCAAGGTAAGCTATATCCAATGTGTGTGAGTAATAGTTTCAGCTTGTGATCGGCTTGGGTACCTGTCAAGAATTGGCCTGGCAAGTCATAAGTGCGGTATATGACTCACACTGTTCGGGAATGCGGGATGGATCTGATCACAGGCC